>WPIO01000305.1:0-104616 GCA_009760855.2 Cristatella mucedo
ATTAGGTTTCATTAAAGATTCGATGTTTTCGTTAGGCATATCCTTTTGAGTTCAACTTAGCTGCTAAACGAAGCTTCTTGTTTAATTCATTGAGTGGTTGCCAGTTTCATTTCATTTACTAGTCACAGCTGACAGCTGCTTTAAGCTAGACCATAAGTTTTCTTTCTGCAGACTTTGCTCCAATTTTTTGGGACATGCTATAACTCCGGGATCATCTGGACTATTTTTTTTACTTTGCAGTGATTTACCGTATGTTTTATTGGACTATCTGTCATACAGGTTATTGAGTATTGAATCTCACTGTTTCGTCACATTTTGACAGGTCAAGCCCAGTCCCAACCTTTCGTTAGATCTGCTGACCTCCCTGAAAACCGCTCACAGGATACGACCACGGTAAGGATTACCTTGGCTTTGAATCCGAATCGCCATTAACTCATAGGTTTTGGCTGACGAGCTTCAAAGTGCTGAGCCTGCAATCGTTGAGCTGTGGCTTTACCCTGGACCAGCTTACCATTATTTTTCTGACCTCCGACCTACTGCAGTGTTCAATACGATTGCCACACGTGTAGCTTTCGTGAAAAGTAATACAATGTGTATTTTATTGACGTAGCCTCCTAAAGACGGTAATCTATATCCAGGTGTTTTGTAGCGGCCACAAGGTTCGAGCCCTTGACCCTGATCATTTAAGGTGAGCACTTCTGCCAAACAAGAGCTACACAATGGAAATTTACCTTAATTAAGCAAATGGAGCCCAGAAACAGGTATTGAGAATCCATGAGATAGTTTCGAGCCATGCTTAGTAGCCACTGGTCACCATTAATGTCAAACGCCACCATGATGCTTGCAGCAGGTCGAGGCCCAACATTCTGGTCGAGTTGAGATTTAGGAATGCGACGTCTGTATCCACCAAGTGCTCACGAATCCCATTTCAAATCATGATTCCTCTACTCTTAGCAACGTACCACTATAGTAGGCCTTGACTTTCCTTGACTCGGCCCTCACGTTGACTTTATTTGTCACCCAGCTAGTTTGGTCTGCCTATCAATATGCCTTTGAGTCAGTCCTCAAGTCAGCTAATTTGAGCACGTCTGGTCTTTTCTGGCTGGGCTCTCATTGTCTTCAACTGTATAATTATTTTTCTAGCTCTCCTTGTAGGCCGAAGCCGTCGTGCTCACTCAGGTATTTTCAGGCACAGTTAACTAGGTGGCCATACTTCAAGTCAAGCCTGTCATCGCTAGAGTCACCAGAAGAGCCGGCATATCAGCCGCTCGATTATATCACTTTACAGCCGATTACCCAGGTTTCTCAGGACTCACTAATCTCACAGATAGTAAAGAGTCGATTGAAACAGATGCTGATGCGAGCTGCAGAGAAAGGAACTCGCCAGCTTTAGTTAAACACAGTTGTTCTTGAAATCAAACGTTATCTTTGGCTGAATGGGTTTGAAAATCCTTAGCTCAAAAGCAGAGCTTCAATGCAGAGCTCAAATGCAGAGGAAACGCTTGAGAGTGCTAAGTGTATGTGAGGGTTGGGTGCCACCATATCATAGTTATTGATTAAATTGAGGATTATCTGAGTACTGATTTTCATTTAAGGGCTGCTGCTCTCACATAGTAATTTATGCCAATGATGTGCAGGTCTCTTCAGGTTAGTACACAAAGGGTACGAAATAGTAAAAACTGCTTTCCTTACTCCATGATAAGAGGCCTCTTCTTTGTAGGAAACTCTCTAAGATGCCTTCCCTACTTCTTTTCCGGAATAGCCGACCTTGTTATCGTCTCCAGCCAGTCTTATCTTGAAAAGCGGTAGGCAGTGGGTCCACATGGCTGCCAGAAGGCGGCCAGAGTCAGTAGCCACAATCTTTCCCCGACTTACCATAACCGTCCAACAGGAGTGGGTCGCTAGGGGCTATATGGAGTTTTTGGCAAGCAGCCAGCTACTGCTGGTAACTCAAAACAACATGCTATAGGCTGCATTTGCCACTCAGAGCAGTGGTAGCAAGCAGTCAATGAGAAGACTTGTGGATAGCAGCAGCTAACATCTGAGCTAATGGGTAACCATCACTTATTTCCTGTGTAATTTCTTATTGGTAAGTGCAACCTTAATGAGGTGTATATGAATCTGCACATCTATTTAGGCCAGCATTCTTGTATGCATCTCCATCTGTAACTCCACAAAGACATAAAGACCATGTGGGTGTTACGCAGGAAAATTTGGTATAGCCCACTCACAGCCTAAGCGGCTTTCGGTACGCATTCGGTAGCCAACAGACTTCGTCTCACCATTCGGTAACCAACAGACTTCGTCTCACGCAACAACAAGAAAGTGGGAAGCATAGCAGGGTTAGGAAAGCAGCTGAGGTAGTGAGTAGCATGAAAGTAGCAGCTCAGCACCGCTGAAAAGGATGGTCGGCAGCAGGTGAGTAGTTGTCGTTAGGTAAGAATTGTGGAAGCAAGTTCCACAGTCAAGGACCTGCAGAGCTGAAACTTCTGTCGCCAACGGTCTTTTAGCGGAGGAATGGAACAGCTAATTTATTGTTCACACATGACCTAAGGGCATGAAGAGGCTGAAACGGGTGCAACAGTTCAGCTAGGTTAGAATGAGCCAAGCCGTGGTGGGCCTTGTGGGTTAACGTAAGAACTGTACTCGGCATTAAATCGCCACCGGCGTCCATATGCACAGTCAAGCATCATTAAATATGCATTGTTTATGCATTCAGTGTACTCAACAAGTGACTGTCTACATCTACATTGTTTAAGTGTTGCAATTTTGCAGATCTCTGGAGCTGCAGCCTCATCTCATCAGGAAGTTACACAGGGGTAAGTTCTAGCGTGACGTGTAGCCTATTCTCTTTTCATGAGCCGACTGTTCTACGACTCTTTTAGCAACTTCGGCAGCATCAACGTATATTATTCAGGATTCCGGAATACAATATTTGCCACTTGTGAGTGGCTTTATTGCTAATAGGACAGACTTTTGAATAACTACCAAAACGCCTTTTTTGTTTAGGCATTGGATTTTTAAACCCGGCTGACAATGCAGCTGTGAACGGCGTGTTTTGGCATCTAACGGCAAGCTAGCAACTCCAGTTCGTCACCGGGACTACTAGCCAAAGCAGTGACCTAAGGTTTGACCTATAGACAAAACTAGCTGATCTAATAGCGTCTTTTATATAGTGGCTGAAAAGGCTATACGGCTAACACCATAGCTTGCAGCAGGGATACAGGATGGCCCACTGCAGGATTCGAACCTGCGACTTCGGGACCTAGGTCGTGAAAAGCAACCACCTTATGTAGGGGTCTAACCCGTTTACAAACGATTGTCAAGATCATATGGCTGCTGCTTTTGGGTCTTTAGGTAATTCGTCAAAGCCGATCCTCGCCTCAGAGATCCCAAAAAGAAGCAAAAACTATTCCGCCCCTGTAATTCAAAAATAATCTGCATTCACTCACACCTGTAATCCTGCCAAGAACATTTTGCAAACTGTTATGGCCAGAAAGAAGAAAAAACCGTTCCTGCCACTAGCACCACTTCCTCACAAATGCAGTGCTCCCCTTGTAGGTGGAGGCACAGAGGTCGAAATTTAGTAGAACCGTCCCACCCGAGCTCAATGTGGGCTATTCTCACGAATTCGGCATCCCTATTAACGAATGAGGCTTTTTCATGATAAACCCTGCATAATGTAAGGGTATGTTAACCTGTTAAACTTTGCGAGGAAAAAGAGTGGAAACACATTTTGCAGTGCTTCCTGTGAAGACAGCAGCTTCTGCTTGCTTGTGCTCCTTCACACTAGAGCTGCGTTAGGCACATCCCTAGCGACTGTGCCCCCTGCTTCAACCAAAAGCTACGTGTTGCTAAGCCTCGCTTAGATCTAGAAGTTTCTTCGGTTAGCTTGATATGAGGAAACATGACGTATGTTGATTTTAAAAGATTGCCTTTAACATAAATGAGGCAATTGAATTGACGATCCTTCATTATTTTTAAGATAGCTTAATGTAAATATCGTAAAGCGATTGGCCAGATTTGCGTCATGAAGTTCTAAAAAGTTCATTCTTTGGCTTCAGCCTATTTATCAGAATTACTCCCTCACCAGGCTAAGCACCGTACCACCTGGAAAACTCTGTGGCTAGGTCACTGAGGCTATCACACCACTTCTTGCCAACCTGCACTGGCTACCAGGCAAGCTATGCATCGACTTCATGGTTTTATCACTCACTTGTAGGTCTGTTCATGGTTTATCTCCAGCCTACCTATCAGATCTACTCCCCCACCAGACTAAGCAACGTAACACCTGCCTTTCGGAATCTAACTGTTTACCTAAACCTCGTATGCAGATAACCAGTAGTAAAGAATTTTACTAGGTCACTGATAAGACGAAGCGTCGCTATGCTTCCTGTAATTCCTTCCCCCTTCAAAGCAAGCTTTGCTTCTACCAGCAGTCGGTTTGATGGAAACGAAGCCCTCCCACCAAGGTCCGGGGGCAGGGACCTGGGCAGCTTACATAGCTGGCCAGATATAGCAGCGACCATCATCGAAGACGAAATTATTTTGTACTTCCATTCGAGAACCTAGATTCAAATACTCACCGAATAGATGGTTGTATTGTATGCTCCATGATTCTTTATTCCGTGGTCTGGCCCCTATACGATATTCCTAGCACCACCACTGATGACAATTAACCACTAGAACCTGGCTTGGCAAGGAGGCTCACAGCAATCTGAATTGTTTCGCACGATTGCCACCGCTAACACCTTCGGAGTTGCTCTACAAATATCCTGTAAGAGGAAGCTGGAAATTAGCAGCTCATCATTCACATGTCTAAGTCATCATCTCGATGGCCTATATGGACCTTAGATTGACTGTACCTATTCAGGAAACCTCAGCCCTATATGCAATGTATTGTGGATTACTCTCATATTGACTTAAAAATATATCAGTCACAAAATCAAGGAAAGACAAAATTACCACATTCTGAAGCACCTCGTAGTAGATATTCAGGGCCTATGGCTAAAGTTAAGCAGTTTGCTTTTTCATTGTACATCTTACTCAACTGCTGCCTTTTCGCTGAGAAAGTGTCGGCATTATTAATTTTAAAGGCCTTAAACAATGTCTCTCATCAGTCCGATAGATTCACTAACTTATTAGTCGTAGCCAAGTGCCAGGTTTCTCGATTTTCATGCTTCGTTCGAGGATTTTAGTCCGGCTGTTGGCAATTGCTTTAGGCTCACTTCGGGAAGGGTAATACGACTCTGCAGCCCAGCGCCTTAAAAGTAAGTGCATTTTTAATTGATTAATTATTATCAGCCAACCTTTGCTCGGCCATCAATCTCCCCACATCTTGTGACCTTTGGCCTTCGGCTATCAGAGGCTATTAGCTAATGTTGTCGATCAGTTTACTCAGCCACGGTTGTCAATCTATTTACCTAGCCATGGTTTCCAGGCCTTGTTTTCAGACGACACAAGAAGCTCACCAAGGCAAAGCAAGGAATCACAATTTTGCTGCATCGCCCCAGTAGCAGTTTATAGTGCTTGCATAACTTGTATCAGATTAGCCACTGTATTAAAAAGTGCCTTTCTAAGAGCGATGCTTATCGCTAGCCATAACAGGGGAGACTGCGTCTGTTATTAAGTGCCTACTTCCTTAGAAAAATACTGGCCAAGGCCTTGGGAGTCGTACGTGGGCGTACAGATACACTCGACGCCAGCTTAACTGGCTACGTCCTACTCAGTAGGAGCAAAGGATCATGAGGTTGTGCTACACCTGAGATCAGTAAATATTCTTGGGTGAAAGTTTAGTCACCGGGTCTTTGAAAGAATGTGTAATTCACTTGGAACCTTTTAAACTAATGATGCATATCCAAAATATCCAGATCAATGGTAACTGGCACTTATGTATTATATGCTGCCGGAATACTGAGAATTTCAGTTTGTATAGCCAAAAAAGAATCAAATTACTCACTGTCGAGGCTGATTATTCAGAGGTTGCCGAGATCTAAGACATACTTTCGATTGTGTGCACTTAATTGATTGTAGCTGGTGCAAAAATCAATAGCTCGTGTCGTCTGTCATCGATGGTATAGGTGTATACCACATCTTAACCCTTCTGTCTTGAGTTTCACGGCCTCGCTTTCAAGCATCACGCTGACTTCCAGATTCTCGGTGGGTCTCATTGCTCTTCACTAGCTTTCACCACCAGCCGTTCAATCTTACTTTAGAGGCATGCTTTCCCATCACTAGCTCTAAGGCTTACTGTTGTCTTAATTTTCCATGCAGTAAATTGAAAGTGTTTGATGATTAGGCTGAATAATTGCTGATTAGTTTGAATATACCATAAGTCTGAATGTCACTTTGGGCTTTTTAGCAGTTGCTTTGGCTTATTTTCCTTGAAGTGACTACTATAGACTGATCTCTTCAGCTCAGCTTTCTCTGGTCGCCTGTCCTGTCTTTTGTAACTGCTAAGTTTTCATGCTTACTTTTGCATTACGAAGTATGAGTTACTTAGCAAGGGTCCTACTAGCTGGTAGCCAAGACTTATTTTGCATGCTGGTTTTACTTTAATACCATTCATAGGATTAATCCTTAGGTATTGCTTCCCTCACACGGAGTTTCACCCCTGGTGAAGGATTTAGTTCTCAACAGCAGCTCTAAAAAGACCTATCGCTTTTATTATGATTTACGAATATCGTAGTAGAATATTTGTTGCTCATTTCTTTCTTCAAAAGTAGTGAAGCTGTAATTGCCCTTATGAATTTATTAATAATAGGCTGGAGAAAAATGATTGGCATACATTTTCACATGTATTAATTTGTAATACTGTCGATGATAACATGTAAATAAAACTATCAAAAAATGAAATGAAAAATTGCATCTTTCCGAAGTATTATCCTTATGATTTTTTTTTAGAAATGAAGTTGATTATTCGTGTATAGAAAATAATTCAGTCTATTTTTGTGAAGCTACAGGAAAAATTGTGTGCACTTTATAAAAGACGAGTGTGGAAAGTTAGTCAAGCAAATCTATAATCGTGCTTTTGATTTATCAGTTTTGTCATATTAAGCCTTCATGGTATGCCGGATATAATAGCCAAGTCGCTTTTCAAGTAAACATTAACTAGCTTTAAAATATTTTGCCTACCAAAGACTCAACGAATCTGTCTATGGGTCATTAAATCGATGACATTATTTAAGTCCTTTGTTATCCCATAAAAGTGGCACGTTATTTTTGTTCGTATTTCCATGTCTTATGATCTTTCAACAGCACACCCATCATGCAGGCCAACGATTTTGGTTTCCCTATCCTCATCTTCGATACGGTAAAATTTGTAATTGTTTGCTAAACATTTGTAATAGTTCTGAAAGATGTGAAGATAATTGGCCCATGGCTTGTCTGATGAAGTAAGGCTACTTTTTTGGACTCCTCTTATTCACAATGAACCTGAGTAGCTCGGCTCACGCAGGAAGAAGTGGCTGAATGTGTTTTGTCTAAAGACGTCCTTGTGACTGAATCTAGCACCAACTGCAAAAGTAAAAAAATGTTTTTTCTGACCATCATTTACCACCTTAACAGGCTAGGAAAATATTCTTAGAGATAGGCTTCTTCAGAAATGTGCCTCTCTTTGCTGTAAGTCAGGAAGTGCAGTTTCTGTCCCATTAATATTTAAAAAAATGTTTGATGTATGCATGGTTCGTCTATATAATGCTTGTCGATGAATTTTTATGTCATTGCAGGCAGCTGTCGTTTTAACAAATCAGCTTGCTCAGGTGTTGGTGATAAAATTCAAACTTGCTTTGATGGTCAACCAGTAAAAAAATTAGTTTACTTCAGCATTCCAACTAAAATAGAGAATAGGTTGTTACTTTAAGCTGCGTTCGCTTATTCATAATAGCATTTTTATTTTAAGCAATGAGATGTAAACGTCGCTCTAGATAACCTAGATATGCTTTTGGAACTATCAGTTAGATATTGACGTCACGTATTATATCAGCACACATATGCACGAACAGACTGATAGATCAAGACCGAGTACTCTGCAATTCAACCTATTTGGCTAGGAAATGAAGCTTTCCTTGTCTCTTCACTAAACGTTCAACTTACCGAGTTACCACACGTGAATAAAATACTCCATGTTCCAGACCAGGTCAATTATTATATTACCATCGATCCAAAGATTTTACATGAACGAAAGATTCATTGAGATTTGAAGGCCTGAGATATTCAGCTCAACCTTGACTATTTTGTTTTTGACTGAATTCTCTCAACTTTGCATTTTGGACTAATCTTCCGAATAAGGCAGTCGTCGTCAGATTTTCGGAAATTGATGACTCACCATTCTTCTGCATCGCTGAAGCAGCAGTTTATAGTACTTGCCGGACTTGTATCAGATTACCACTGTATTGAAAAGTGCCTTTCTAAGAGCGATGCTGATCGCTAGCCATAAAAGGGGAGACTGCGTCTGTTATTAAGTGCCTACTTCCTTAGACGAATACAGGCCAGTGCCTTGGGAGTCGTACGTGGGCTTACAGAGACACTCGACTCAAGCTTAACTGGCTACGTCCTTCTCAGTGAATGCAAAGGAGCATGGGGTGGTGCTACGCGTGAGATCAGTAAATATTCTTGGGTGGGAGTTTAGTCACTGGGTCTTCGAAAGAACTGTATAATTCACTGGGAACTTTTAAAACTAATTATGCATATCCAAAATATCCCGATCAACGGTACCTGTCACTTATGAAGTTTATTCTACAGGAATACAAAATCCTTCGGTTTGTATTGCCCAAAAAAGAGTCAAATGTTGTATAGGCTGATAACGAGGAGATAGGCCGGCTGCTTTTTCTGACAGTCACTTGCCACTTTCAACTAGCTTGCTCCGGTGTTGGTGATACAATTCAAACTTGCTTTGATGGTCAACCAGTAACAACATTAGTTTATTTCAGCATTCCAACTGAAACAGAGAATAAGTTGTGAATTTAATTTGCGTTCGCTTATTCATAATAGCTTTTCATTTAAAACAAGGAATAATAAACATCGCTCTAGATAACCTAGATACGCTTTGGGAACTATCGATTAGATTAAGACGTCACGAAGTATATCAGCACACATATGCACGAAAGGAATGAGAGATCAAGAACGAGTACTCTGCAATTCAACCTTTTTGGCTGGGAAATGAAGCCTTTCTTGTCTTTCAACTAAGTGTTCAACTTACCGAGTTACCACATTTGAGCAAATTACTCCAGTTTTTAGTCCAGGTCAATATAGTACCATCGATCCAAAGATTTTAAATATTTGTAGATATATTTAGATTTGAATGGCTGAGATATTCAGCTAAACCCTGGCTATTTTCTTTCACTGCTGAAATCTCTCAAATTCGTGTATTGGACTAATCTTCCGATTGAGGCAGCCGTAGGCAGATTTCCAGAAATATTGTTTGCTCCCTGATCAATTCGTTAATTTCTTCCTATATGAAGGTTATACTGTTTTAGTAATGTCATTGACGATTAATGACCTGTGCTCCTACTTCGACCTCCGCCGGGCTCATTGTGCACGTCTGTTCTAATCTCACTTGATTGACAATGAAGTAAAACAAATCGCTGGACTTTTATGGTTTTGAATGAGGACATCGAATGACAGAAGTAACTTTTATTTTCGAAACATGATTCTCCTAATGTATTTGATAAAATATCTTGCCAAATTGATTCATTAACAGCAGCTGAGCTTACTGTCTTACTGAGTCAGTCTGCTGGATACATTATATAATTTTGCTATGAAAGCTAGCACTATTAGCATCTTCATCACTTCAAATCCGCTCTAGTGGCACGGATGGCTGTGCATTAAAGTTGATCTGAATGGTTTTTTGAGCTCTAGGAAAAACTCTTTGTAGCTTTTTGCAGGTGTAAGCTTGAAATGATAACGCCCACTTAGCCTTTGTGGAGTTACATATGGAGTAATATAGCATTACATTTCCGGTAGTCTTGTGTCATGTATAGTATTTTATGCCACAATATAGAGTCGCCACTATATCGCAGACGACGTATTTAGTTTGCACCATTAGTATAGTATAGGAATTTTTTGTTTTAATATTTGTTTCAATATGTTTAACCCACTGTTGTGCACTGGTGATCGGTTACAGTGCCCGACTGCATTGTCGTAACTAATCCGTCCTGTAATGCTTCATTGCTGAGACCAGTTGACTGTGATTATATTGTAACCATACGATACTTCACAATTGCCTTGGCCTATAAAGTACTTACTTCGCTGATGTAGAGCCGACCTTGCCTGTTATTTCATTTCCAGCCATCGAGACTACTCGTTAGAAAAGTGCATCTTTTCTAAGAAGCGGTTCAGGGATGTTTTCTCGGACATACCTACAATGATTAGCAAAGAGCAAGCGATTGCTATTGCTCAGGGTCTATATAGCAAGGAAACGATAAATTGGGATGAAAAAGAGGCTATTACGGTAAGGAGATTTTTATAAGTCCCACTCGAATTTTTCTTAACCTAGAGAGTTTTGGCTCAAAGCCGGCGTCATTTATGACATTAAGGTATTTTAGCAATCATGCTAACTTGGTAGTACCTCAATCAACATATTTATTGTCTATTAATTGCAACTTCCACTCCTCTTACAAAAAAGCTGTTCTGTGCGATGGGAATTAAGTTTTCAGAATTTGCGGATGCGAAACATTGCCCTGGTTCTTTTCACGATGTAGACTCTCCCTCTTACTTATGTCTTTGCCAAGCACAATCTGGGCTTTCACTTCTATGAGGACACACTCAGTCTACCTTTGCTTTGATCTCTCACAGCATTCGAGCACCTCGAATTCTCTTAACTCTCTTGCTGCATGTATTGATGACATTCCCACATTGATGGAAGCAAATTTTCTAAAACTAAACGATGATAAGTCTAACTTACTAGTTATGGGCAAACAAATGTGATTCGGATATTGGAAATGCTGACGCTCAAAATTGGCTGTGCCAGCATATCTCCTGTTGAATCAGCTTGAAATCTAGGTGTCATGTTCCAAAGTGACCTCTCCTTAGACGGCCACATCAGCTTCACAATCAAGTCTGCCTAATTTCAGCTACATAACTTGCTAAAATTCTGGCGTTTTTAGATAAACATACCAGGTCTAAGTTGGTCCGTGCATTTGCGACATCTTGAATTGATTTCTGTAACTCGCTGCTTACTGGCCTACCCACATGTGCAATCAGGCGGCTACGGCTGGTGCAAATCTCTGCAGCTATGCTTGTCCGCTGTGAACGTCCCACTTGCCACATCACACCACTTCTCGCCGACCTGCACTGGCTACCAGTCAAGCAGCGGATCGACTTCAAGTTTTTGTCGCTCGCTTTTAGGTCACTTCATGCTTTGGCTCCAACCTATCTCTCAGATCTACTCCCCCATAAGGCCAAGCATCGTACCACCAGCTTTTCGGAAGTCAACAGTCTACCAATACCTCGTACAAGCCTCAAATCCTTTGGAGACCCTGCATTTAGTTCGTATGCTCCCAAAACCTGAAACGCCCTAACGACTTGCCTCAGAACATCTGACTTGACCACATTTAAAAAGAACTTAAAAACACCGATTTAGTACAGCATTTAGTGGGTCCCCTGATTCCCTTGCAGCAAATGTAAAGCGCCTAGAAAGAGATTGAGTTCTCTGAGGGCGCGTTATCATCCAAATTATTATTTTCATTATTATTATTCGTTCTTGATGTGTGTATGCGTGCTGACACTGTGCATGCTGCCACTAACCACATTTGCATGCTGACCCTGTGCATGTCACCCCTAACCATGTTATTCATGTTGTTTATCAAGCATGATATTGGTCACCATTCAATCGCGTTTCCTTTTGCAGCAAATGCAAAGCGCCTGGAAAGAAATTGAGTTTTCCGAGGGTGCTTCATCAAGCGCATCATTATTGCTATTGATATTGCATCTGATGGTAGAAGAATTTTTTCTTATAAAATATGCAATTTTTATGCGAGTTAAAGAAGCGATCAAAACTTTTAGGCGAACATAAATTCTCTTTCTTCAAATGTTTAACAGTCAAAAGGCATATCCACTTTGAGGTTCCGTCACTTACTTTTACCTTGGTTTGTCCTTTTCAAGCTCGACCTTCCACTAGATGGCACCAGTTGCTCTGCCCTGCCTGACTATTGCCGGCTAGGTAATTTTGCACGGCACTAAACTTATCTAGATTAAAATATCACAGAAAGCTGACCCATACTTTTTTAAACCGGCCTAGACCTATGCAGTTCGTTATTTCAGTTACCTCAGAAAATATCCCGGATGCTTAGAGTTTACTCAAACTTATGCACCAGGCTTAGCTGTTGCAAAACTCACAACTGACTGTAAAGCGTTATACTTAGCCCAGCCTACCTTCTGTATCACCGAGTAAATCATTTTATTGTCTTCGCGGCTACGTGTTTAACCTTTATGAGCCTTTATTCTTTGAAATTAGTCTACCTATCAAAAGTAGTTCCAATCAGGTGACCTAGCCTCCAGCATTCTCCCATCTACCTGCAAGTCTAAAGTACCTCAAATACAATAGAGACGGCACCATCACATGGCTTGCTTCTAAAGCCCTAAACTATCTGCTGTAAATGTGCAGAGAAAGGTGGAGAAAAAACTTAAACGAACTAGAGCAGACTAACCCTAAGACTCTCCACAGTCAATGTGCAGAGATCTGAAACTCACAATAAGGTAATGGTAAAGACACTGTCCTCTTTGGCCTACAGGCAGCAGTAACAGCAACACCATAGCAGAAAAAGCACAAAGAACTTCTTGTAGGTTATTGCTAATACAAAAATAATTTAGCCTATAACAAGAATAATTCATTTTATAGCACCAGAAGAAAGCCTAAACTCTATTCAGGCACTTCATTTACACTGCAGGGCTCGACCCGACGACCTCGGTAATTATATGGGTTCACCTGACTTCAGTCATCAAAGGCTAGCATCACACCCCTAGGCCATCATCCGAGAGACTTCTTTAGAACCTGCAGTAGCTCCAAGTAGTATGCACTATGACTCACCGATCGGTTGACCGTTAGTCCAAGAGCATGACTTAAGTATGGTCCATCCTTTATTTAGTGGCCAGATCGTAAACTCGTACATAATCTTATACGTACAAACTCGTAAATCTCTTTGCTCATAAGCATCGGCTTAAAGCAGCAGGTTCATAAAGGGCACCCATTTTAAACTCAGCAGTCAAGTACCTATTTCATAACTTGAAGTCAACTGTGAAGCTCAGCATTTATATTCAACCTCGTGAATATCCTAAATTGATTGAATTAGGAAATTTGCAACTCATTTATTGCTGATTTCGTTAGCTCTGTCTGAGTGAGTCATCTTTGTGGTGCTGATGCAAACTATGACTAAAAAATGGAGATGCTTCCCTGTCAGACTATCTCATTTAGCTGGTAACTGATTCAGATGTTGTACGTAAATAAAAAATGTTTCTTTGTTATTACTGTCGTGCTCCGGCGTACACATCGAAAAATCTCCCTAACCATTTTTGTAGTGTAATAGAATGTATCTTCACGTGTGAGTCCACAAAGCCACGAACAGTATTTGGGTGCTTTGCAGCACAGTTCACTGTATCCCACTCAAAGCCTTAGAAGCTTTCAGCAGGCAGTCCTTAGCTAATGGCATACACCTCATGAAACAGAGAAAATTAAGAAGCATGGCCGATAACTCGGAGCAGTTGATTTAATGAGTAGCATTGACATAGGAGCTCAGGACTGCTGAAACCAATGTGCCACAGCCAGCAGCTGGAGAGTAGATGTGATTGCATGCGAATTGCATAAGTGACTTCCTTAATCTAGGACCTGCAGAGCCAAAGCTTATGTTGCCAGCAATCTGTAAGAGGAGGAGTGAAACAGCTTATTTATTGTTCATAGAGGAACTGACGGGACGATGAGGCAGATCCTTGCAAAGCACTTCAGCTGTCGGAAAGCACAAGAACCTAAGTGTGTATTCGTTTATCAATGGGAAGCCGTTAAAGCTTCTTCAGGAACGAGACGTGGCTGGACGTCCGGGAACTGTTAACTAGCCTTAAGATAATTCATTTGTACAGCGCCCAAAGAGAACTTAATCTCTATTCAGGCTCTTCATATATGCCTCGGGCCTCGATCCAATTACCTCAGCCAGCCATACCTTTGCCGGCGCAAGCACGTTAACCACTGGACCAAACCAGCTCGGTGCCTTGAGGCAAAACGGATCGCCAGCAGCAGTGGCCCGTTGCTTTTTTTGGTAACCTAGCCAAATTAGAGCTGCCAAGTTCTAGCCTAGGTTGGGTCATGTAAATTTGTTGAAGCGCCCTAGTATATAGTCTCTTATCTTAGGAATCGGTCATGATGGCCATCTACCAACGCAGTCTTCGGACGGAACATTCAAAGTATACTCAGTTCTTAAAAGAGAGAAGCGTCGCTTACTGTAAGAAAAAATTCTTGTAGTTAAGACGCATGCTTGGAGTGTCCTTAGGGTTTCAAATTGGTTTTATAGGCGTTTAGTTTGAGGAAATTGGCTGACAACTAGTATCGAATGTCTGCGAGCGAGGCAAGCGGTAAGTGTACCAGTAGCTGAAGGAGATATCAATTGTTTTGACGATGAAGTCGGCTAAGTGGTGAATTGTTAGCTGATCCTACTGCCCCGAATAATATTTCTTTTAAGTTTGAGAACAAATAGAGTGCTGCAGAGGAGTGAGAACGGGCCTTTGTGGGGCTCTACAAATAGCTTGGCTGGTAGATTAAAATCGACAACCGTGTGCCATTGGATGTTACAAATAGATATGAGCACTGTCTGTGCCTCCACTGCTAGATCTATGCTCTTAGTCGTATAGCCCAGATATTTAGGTAAATAGTGTCGAACGCAGCTGAGAAATCTAGCATGGTCAGGTAAATGACATTCTGGTTACACAAGGGAGAGCAGTTTAAATGTTTCGGTATTGCTTGAGGTCTGAATGAAAGTTCTGCATTTTCTATCTGTTCTGGCAAATTATTTTGATTTATGCCTCTACGGCCCGATGGCACAAAAGATCTTCCAAACCAACTAACGTGTTTCCTTTGTCAGATTTGCAAATGACCTGGAAGACATTTAGCAATCTTAAAACCATATACACATCCTATTATTATTATTACTAACCCAAATCCACAAAGTCACTGTCCATCTGCGAATCTGCCTGAAATTGCAACAACAGGGAAACATAATATGGCAGCAGTGCTTAACGGCGACCTTTCATCACAATAACGTGTAAGCTAGATCGGACAGAAAATCGCGGGTTCTCCTTAGCTAACGATAAGGCTGCAGATTTTTTTTAAAGGCATCTCTATTGCTTCGGAGACTTTGTGGATGCCTGCACGGGATTTGGGAATTCCGGGTTAGCGATTATGTGTCTCTAACCGACCTCAAATGTATAGCAAAAAGTAACCTAACTTAACATGTTCTTAAACCTGGAATTCATAAGATACCAGTGTCCTCAATTCTCCTGATTACTTAACGCTGAAAAAGATGTGCGATTTCACTGCTTGGATCTACCCAAAGCCTGGAACTCCCTCCCGACCTGCATCAGAACATCCCCTGACCTGACCACATTTAAAAGAAACTTAAAAACACACCTATTTAGGACAGCATTTAGTGGGTCCCTGTGATTCGTCCTTGTTGTGCTTATGCGTGCTGACACTGTGCATGCTGCCACTAACCACATTTGCATGCTGACCCTGTGCATGTCACCCCTAACCATATTATTCATTTTGTTTGTTTTTCAAGCATGATTTTACTTACTATTCTATTGCGTATCACTTTGCAGCAAATGTAAAGCGCCTAGAGAGAGATTAAGTTCTCTGAGGGCGCTTTATCAAGTGCAATATTATTATTATTACTATTACCTCTGCTCACACTGTGCGATATTTCTTTAATTCGCTTTTGCATTCCTTAATTTTAAATTTTGTTTTTTAGTAATTTACTTGTTCCCTTTTCAGCTTACTAAAAGTGGCTCGGGAGTAGATTAGCCTTCACGTCCAGAAACAAAGGGTCGAGTTCCGTGGTTCAAACGGCTCATTGTTTAGGAAAAGCTTATTCTATAGGCTAATGTGAGTTTTTACCCTAAAGCTGTGGCCAATAATTTCAAAAAAACCCGCGTTTCGTGAATTTTGAATTGATGAATGTACTATCAAAAAGCTCATTTGGAAGGATACCTTATGTGGTGATCTCGACCTATGCTCATGTAAAAGGATTCTTTCTAGTCAAATCTAGTTAAAAGTTCCTTCAAATTTCTTCGATCTGCCAATTGATAGTGGAGCTAGCTTAGTTTTGAGTTTGAAACATGGCTTTTCTAATACAAAGTTTAGTCGGGGGCTTTTCTCAAGTCCACAGCATCTATGCACTGCTAGATCTAGACAGTTCGTATCAATTACGGTGTAACCGATACTGTAAAAGAACGTAAGGATTCAAGGTCATTGCAATGAGTGACTGGCGCTCCTGCAAGAGCCACAGTTTTGGTGCTGCAGACCTCACGGCTCAATCGCTAAAATATTTATATTCAGTGTGAGAAATGTAGAGTCGTACACGATTTCACTGGGGAGCTAGGAGTCTGATAGCTTGAAAGATTCTGCGATTTAATAGATCAGAAATCCAACTAATAATGTTGAAATCGATTGGGTGCTTGGTATGGTACTAGTGAAGCTAAGGCTGGATGTATTTAGTTATGCATGCGGAAAATGAACTTTATCCAGACCAATGCTTGCTTTTCAGCTATTGAGTAGTGCTTACAAGAGATTTGGTTATATTGTAGTACCTAGTAAATTTATCTGTTTTATACCCAATTAATTGTCGTGCATTCTAGGTATCGTCAACCAGAGCTTCTGTGGTTTCCAAGCTACTGGACACGATCCACCTAAAAGGACTTCCAGGCATACAAATGCTGTACGAAATCTCGAAAAGCGACGATGTTAAGGCTTTAGATTTAGCCGCAAAGCTATGCATTAGGAAAAATTGCCGTAACCCTATTCATTCTCGTGTTAGAAGTGAAAGAAATTGATCAGCTTAGAGAGGATGTACTGCAAGCCCTCGCTGCTAGTAAGCCTCAGACTAATGACCAAGAAACGGGGATTAATTCACAATCCAGTGAAGTGTCACCCAGTTGTTGGATTGATTTTTTGAAAAAAGCTTGTACACCGCAAATATGCAGTTATGCTTTTTATAGCCAGCATTTGTAGACGCTGTCAATGGTACACACTGAATGTCTTTTAATGCCATTGCACTACGTCAAGTGTAGGCGAAACTCCAATAACTGCATTAAGGCATGCAGCTGTTACAAGGACACACTTTTCCTTATCGGTTTTCAGTTTAGTTCTGGCTCTGTGATTACTGTAGGAAATTTTGAAGAATTACTTAGACGTCGTAGAATTGATTTTACTTGGCTGCATTACTAGTTAATCAGATTGAAAGACCGATATACTCTTTTTGCAATAAAGTTTCTTAACTTTCAGAAACGGTGTTCCTTTGATGCATAGGCAAGTATTCCAAACCGTCCGGAACAAGGTTTAACTCAGAGTTGAGAACAAAAATGTAATGCGGAGCTGTAAATAAATTCCCAACTATCGCAGATATCAGCGAGTAAAATAAATAATAGAAAAGTCTACTCGGTGTCATAATTAAGACAATATACGAAAGCGGAATTTTTACCAATCTTTAAACAGCAAGTGACACAAGAAACTGAAGACCTTAGCACGTTCGTAGCTCACAGAATAGACAATTTTTCTTCCGCAACTTTAGAAACGTTTACATTTTTATTATTAAGCTTTCGAAAAGAATAGTGTTTAAAATCAGTAATGTAACCCAATTAAACTTGAGTGTCATTATATATCTTAGTATAGAATACTTCAGAAGTTAAAAAGTACGTTAATAATAATAATAATACAGTATAGCATCTCAAATAATTGAAAATCTTTCTTGGTGCTTTAAGAATGAATGTTTTAAAGAAAATATTACCAAAGGACCAGTGTTAAAATTCGCAAAAACCACCAGTCACGACATCGTCAGATGCGATGTGCACAGGGTCAAGATGATGTTTGGGGTTTGGGGTTTGGGGCATGGCAATCTATGGGAACGGCTCGGCTTGAAGCAGCAATCCACAACCACCCATGGCAAGTCGACCACAAGTCGGCTGCACAAAGTGCCATTCGTCATCGCATTGCAGCAACCAGTCAGAAATAGGCAAGCCGTGGCAAACCTTGTGGCATAGAAACCCTGAACCCTAAGATATCAGGCTGGCCACCATACGACTCAAGATACAGGCTCTCCGGAGCTACTGCTTGGCACTCTGTTCCTCGTTAAAACTGACTGTTTTTGTAATGTGTATTTCTTAGCGGTATTTCGCCTTAAGAACTCAATGCTAATGATCAGGGATCCGTGCGATTAGCCGACTGAGTGCTAGTTTTATGTATCAATGTCACCAGCCATTGCAAAGAGCCTGTGCAGAGATTAAGTCCTCCTAGAGCGTTATTCAAACACTTCAGTAATATTAGTACTCCGAGTCGCAGGATGGGTGTACGATGCTCCCACTTCAAAACGAGATCGTAGGCTCGAGTCCTGCTGCAGGAAATTGTATAATACTCGCTACAAGCCGGCCTAGTAGCCACTAGGGATTTTCCGGCGCTGGGCTTAATGCAACTGTTAAACATGGCCTTCCTGGATCTTCATCTCAGACGTTTTTCAAAACGAAATTTTGCAAGTGCATTTCAGGAAGGGCATTGCAGCATTTCTTCATTTGAGATTTAATAATAATATTAATAATGAACTCAATAAAGCGCCATCAGAGAACTCAATCTCTTTCTAGGCGCTTTATATTTGCTGTAAAGGGGAACGCGATTGAATGGTGAGTAACATCATGCTTGATAAACAGCACAAACAACATGGTTAGGGGTGATATGCACAGGGTCAGCATGCAAGTGTGGTCAGTGGCAGGATGCAGAGTGTTAGCACGCTTAAGCACATGAAGGACGAATCACAGAGACCCACTAAATGCTGTCCTAAATAGGTGCGTTTATAAGTTCTTTTTAAATGTAATCAAGTCAAGCGATGTTGTGACACAAGTCGGGATGGAGTTCCAAGCTTTAGGAGCATACGAACTAAATGCAGATTTCATTTAAGAAGCAAGCCTCAGACTCTCGTTGCCACGCAAAGAGCGGTTCCTCAATTATGCAATCGCTTCTCTGCAAATGCTTGCTGAAGAAACGCTAGCTAAGCCGACCGGCCTCCGGCGAATGCCTTCTCTGACGTCGATGCCGTATCCTTCTTTAGCGAAACTGGAGCGTCGCCACAAATGAATTGTATGCATATCTACATATGTATATATATATATATATATATATATATATATGTATATATATATACATATATGTATGTATATATCTATATATATATGTGAGCATACGCTCCCCGCCTATAAATCATCAAAGACAACCTACACAGGAGAGAAGTAATGTAATGTAATATATCTCCATCAGTAACTCCACAAAGTCATACAGACCATGTGGGTGTTACGCAGGAGAGTTTTGTATAGCGCACTCACAGCCTAAGCGGCTTTCGGTACACATTCGGTAGCCAACAGACTTCGTCTCACGCAACAAAGAGAAAGTCGGAAGCATAGCAGAGTTAGGAGAGCAGTTGAGGTAGTGAGTAGCATAGAAGTAGCAGTTCAGGACCGCTGAAAAAGATGTGCCATAGTCGGCAGTTGGAGAGTAGGTGTCGTTGCGTGGGAGCTTAGCTGCACAGGAATTGTATTCGTCCATCAGTGGCTCGTGCCACTCAGCCTCGCTTTTGCAGTCGATCGGACGAATAAGAGAATCGCTGCGTCCGAATTTATACGATTCTACGAAGAAATAGGAAAACCTTCATTGAACAAGCACCGTTCCGTCACAACGGATTACCGGCATGATTGCAGCTGCAATAAGTGTACTTTACGTATTTCGACCTTCCTGCTACCCTAAGAAGCACCCAATAAAACGCTACCAGCTACAGTTGAGGAAAGCAAGATGCTCTCACACAAGCTTGCAGACTTGTTTGCGAGGTATGTGCAAAGCTGATTGCTGCCAAGCTTAGCCATACAGTGCACACCTGCGTGCATTAACAAGAATTGGTCGCATTTCCCTTCTCGGTCTCCCGGAACGCTCTAAAAATTAAATTTGTATGCGTTCGTAGACACGTGCGTAAAAGGCACTTTTTATTTTTTTATGAGCGTCGGCGATCCGGAGCGCTCTACCTGTTTTTCAAACAGGAATTCTACTATATTTTTGCACTCCTGTGTTCATCGGCGCTACCGTTTTCGTTCTTGGCGCCAATTTGAACAAGTTTCCGTCCCGCCCTACGTCCATTCGTAGTTGCAAACACTGAAGCCTCGCGGTTTATTTAAGCAGCGGTGTCCGCGACTTCGCAGCCATGATGCCGCGATCGCCTTCCATTAAGGCATACTTGAAGCCGGGACGCCAGGTGCGGCGCGTCCCCGACCGCCACTGGCAGCAATACCCAGGCGAAGGGCAGTGCCTGGACTTCTGTTGTAACCAGAGGCCAAGTCAGGGGGGTGGCAACAGCCAACTCTGGCCTGCTAAGTGGGAGCTAAGTCTGACATCCAAATGTAGAGAGCCTAGAAAGAGATTTGAGTTCTCTAAGGGAGCTTTATCAAGTGCATTATCATTTATATTATTATCCTGTCGGTGGCCAGCGGTCCGTAAGAGCGACAGCTAGCCCAGTTGTGCTTGGCCAGGCTGCCGCAACACCCGCAGGCGCTGACAGTGGCTCGGCCCCGAATCCAGCAATCCCCCCAGCGTTTAACTCCAGGCTCCGCCTCTGGTTGTAACCGCCCGCTGCCGCCAAGCTAGAGATCCTAATTATTCAGCTCAGCCGCAACACGTGATCGTTGGCCGGCGCAAGGGAAACAACCGCAGCACTCTGGCTATTTCCAGACTCCTGGCAAGAAGGCAGAGGCTGGCGCTGACTTTCTCTAGTCACTCGCATTGTGTGTACACGTTCACATTTACGCTTGAGCAGAGATTAATGGTGAGTTTTTTGACCGCCGGGGTCAGCCGAGGTTAAGCTCGCGTCCCAATTCCTCAGCCTCAGTCAGCTGGCGCTGTCGAAATCAGCGTCTGCACTGACCTCGTCTGCACTGTCCCAGACCGCCACTTGCAGCAGTACCCAGGCGAAGGGCAGTGCTTGGGCTACTGTTGTAACCGGAAATAATTCGATAATTTATTATTATAATAATTTAAAATAGAATATATATATATATATATATTTTTTATGACATATAATCTATGGTAGATATTTTGAATAAGATTAGGCTACTGTTGTAACCGGAGGCCAAGCCAGGGGGGATGGCTGCAGCCAACTCTGGCCTGCTATGTGGGAGGTTAGTCTGACATCCAAAGGTAGAGCGCCTAGATGGAGATCGAGTTCTCTGAGAGAGCTTTATCAAGTGAATTATTGTTATTATTATTATCCTATCAGCGGCCCGTAAGAGCGACAGCTAGCCTAGTTGTGCTTGAAGAGACTGCCGCGACACCTGCAGGCACCGACGTGGGGCTCCGCCCCACATCGAGCAATCCCCCCAGAATTTAACTCCTGGCTCCGCCTCCGGTTGTAACCGCCCGCTGCAGCCAAGCTAGAGATCCTAATTATTCAGCTCAGCCGTAACCACGTGACCGTTGACCGGCCCACGGGAAACAAACTCAGCACTCTGCGTACTTGCCAGACTTCTGGCAAGTATGCAGAGGCTGGTGCTGGCTTTCTCTAGTCACTAGCATTGTGTCTACGCGTTCACATTTAGGTTTGAGCAGAAATTAATGGTGGTTTTTGACCGCCGGCTCAGCCGAGGTTAAGCTCGAGTCCCTATTCCTCTGCCCCGGTCAGCTGGCACTGCCGAAATCAGCATCTGCACTGCCCTCGGCTCTGCGTCCATGCTTCCGGTGCTAAGTAGCGTGGCATCAATTCATTAGGAACGTAACGCCGCAAGACTGAAAGAGGTCGCTCGTAACGTCCCTGTACGTAACTGGCGCACAGCTCCATAGGTGGAATCGAGGAGTCGCTTTCCACCGCTGCTATGGCCGCCTCGCTTCCGGTAATGCCTGTCCTTATGAGTGGGCTCATGTAGCTATTGCATACCCACTCCTTTGCGGCGATGGCAACGCGGCCGTCTGAGCCTGCTTGCTTAGTTCCAAGGTACTGCTAAAACACATTTCAATTAGAAAATAATTTTGCGATCCTTGTTGGTTTCAAATGCTGTCGGAGAGCCATTTTTTCGCACTCAGTGTACCGTAATTCCGTTTGACGGCTGGTATCCGAAATTCCAGAGTTGACAGCAATAAAAATTATAAACTTAACTGCATAACAATCTTTGTGAAGTGTCCACAGAGAAGTGTATCTTTTTCTTGGTATTTAGCATGTACACTAAAGGAAGAGAGTAAATTGTTAAGTGATACAATGCCCAGTTTAAGCAAGGCAAAGTAAACTTATCTTTGCTTTTCCTTGCCTCGCTTCTGCTCAAGTTGTCGTCTCGTATCTGGTCTACTTTCAGCATGAAAACAATCTGCAAATGAAACATCTGTCTCACGCGAATTGTGCAGCGACAGCAGGGTGAAGTTGAAACTCACGCGGTCTCACCGGACGAGTCGCCGCTTTTTGTTTCATATGCTGACATTGCGCAGCCTTTGTTGGCCAAGCACACACGGTCACAGTGACAGGGCAAAATCAAAATCAAGCCACTTTTTGTTTTCAATCGGCGCGCATTTAGCTGTTCCAGTTAATTTGGCTCTCAATGTCGTCCGTAATCATTGCAGCTATGAACCGTCAGTGCGAAAGTGGAAAAGCCGTCAATTGAAATCGTCTCGGCCAGCATATCTCCTGCAGCTTGAGCAAACCGTTCGATCGAGGGAGACAAGTGCAACCACGCCTTGCATGAACGAAGAGCTGCACTTTGAATGCATGCAAAGTATCGACAAGTTTGTCGTCTTGGTCTTCATATTTTAATAAGCGAGCGGCCGCACGTCGGTACCTTCCGACTGACATGACATCTCGCTGGGAATGTCTTATGGTTTGCGTAAGTGTGTTTCAGCGTGGAAAAATGATAAGGGGGAGGATTTACTTTTGTAACTATTTTTGCGGCGCACCAAACATTGTAGCACGACTTTCACAAAGTCCTGAACGTCGACTTCAATTTGCACGTGTTGTAGTCCTAAAAAACCAAAGTGACCTTATTAACATCGGCAAACAGGTCGCGCCATATAATTAAGCACAGTAGGAAACGGAATTGGGGAAATTATTTCTTTAAAGCGTTTGCCTCAAAACTAGGATTTAAAATTTTTGCCGTTGAAACCATTGCAAATGCTTAACAGTGCTGTGTAGAAGCTTTAGCTCTGCAGGCCATAGACTGTGGAACTCGCTTCCACAATTCTTACGCAACGACAACTACTCTCCTACTGCCGACTATGGCACATCTTTTTCAGCGGTCCTGAGCTGCTACTTCTATGCTACTCACTACCTCAACTGCTCTCCTGACTCTGCTATGCTTCCCACTTTCTCTCAGCTGCGTGAGACGAAGTCTGTTGGCTACCGAATGCGTACCGAAAGCCGCTTAGGCTGTGAGTGCGCTATACAAAACTCTCCTGCGTAACACCCGCATAGTCTTTATGACTTTGTGGAGTTACAGACGGAGATACATTACATTACATTGCATTAGATGTCATTGGTTTGAAATGGAAGTAAGTTTTACGATTGAAAGTGTACTTTACCCGAAAGTATCTCTTGGATATTTTGCAGCAGTAATAGGGCAGAAATCAATCACAACGTTCCATATAGAAATCGATGTGCCGCCCTGGCTTAGCCCAGGGGTCAAGGTGCATACTCTTAATGACCGAGGCCAAGGAGGATGCATATAATTACTAAAGTCGTATGCTCTTACCGCCGTGGCATACATGAAGCGCCTGGATCGAGTTATTTAGTGGCCAGATCGTAAACTCGTACATAATCTTATACGTACAAACTCGTAAATCTCTTTGCTCATAAGCATCGGCTTAAAGCAGCAGGTTCATAAAGGGCACCCATTTTAAACTCAGCAGTCAAGTACCTATTTCATAACTTGAAGTCAACTGTAAAGCTCAGCATTCATATTCAACCTCGCGAATATCCTAAATTGATTGACTTAGGAAATTTGCAACTCATTTATTGCTGATTTCGTTAGCTCTGTCTGAGTGAGTCATCTTTGTGGTGCTGATGCAAACTATTGCTAAAAAGTGGAGATGCTTCCTTGTCAGACTATCTGATTCAGCTGGGAACTGATTCAGATGTTGTAGGTAAATACAAAATGTTTCTTTGTTATTACTGTCGTGCTCCGGCGGACACATTGAAAAATCTCCCTAACCACTCATGTAGTGTAATATAATGTATCTCCATCTGAGTCCACAAAGCCACGAACAGTATTTGGGTGCTTTGCAGTACAGTTCGCTGTATCTCACTCAACGCCTAAGAAGCTTTCGGCAGGCAGTCCTTAGCTTATGGAATACACCTCATGAAACAGAGAAAATAAGAAAATGGTCGATAACTTGGAGCAGTTGATTTAATGAGTAGTATTGAGATAGGAGCTCAGGACTGCAGAAACGAATGCGCCGCAGCCAGCAGATGGAGATTAGATGTGATTGCACGCGAATTGCATAAGTGACTTCCTTAGTCTGGGACTTGCAGAGCCAAAGCTCATGTTGCCAGCAATCTGTAAGAGGAGGAGTGAAACAGCTTATTGATTGTTCATAGAGAAACTGACGGGAAGATGAGGCAGAAACTAGTGAAGTCCTTCAACTAGTGGGAAGCACAAGAACCTAAGTGTGTATTCGTCTATCAACCGGAAGCCGTTAAAGCCTCTTCAGGAACGAGACGTGGCTGAACGTCCGGGAACTGTAAACTAGTCTTAATATAATTCATTTGTACTGCGCCCAAAGAGAACTTAATCTCTATTCAGGCACTTAATGTATGCCTCGGGGCTTGAGCCAACGACTTTAGCCAGCCTGACCTTTGCCGGGGCGAGCAGGTTAACCACTGGACCAAACCAGCTCGGTGCTTTGAATCAAAACGGATCGCCAGCTGCAGTGGCCCGTTGCATTTTTGGTAGCCTAGCCAAATTAGAGCTGCCAAATTCTAGCCTAAGTTGGGCAATGTAAGTTTGTTGAAGCTCCCTACAACATGGTCTCTAATATTAGGTAGGAATTGGTCACAATAGCTATCTTCCAACGCAGTCTTCTTGACGGTACATTGTAAATATAGGCAGTTCTTAAAAGAGAGAAGCGTCGCTTACTGTATGAACAAATTCTTGTAGTTCAGACACATGCTTGGAGTGTCCTTTGAGTTGCAAATCGGATTCGTCGTCGTTTATTATGAGGAAATTGGCTGACAACTAGGATCGAATGCGTGCGAGCGAGGCAAGCAGTAAGTGTACCAGTAGCTGAAGGAGATATCAATGGTTCTGACGATCAAGACCACTGAGTGGTGAATTTTTAGCTGATCCCACTACCACGAATAGTATTTTTTTTAAGGTTGAGTACGAATAGAGAGCAGCAAAGGAGGGAGAACGGGCTCTACAAATAGCTTGACTGGTATATTAGAATCGACAATCGTTCGCGATTGGACATTACTAATAGATATGAGCTACGTCTGTGCCTCGACTGCTAGACCTATTATCTCAGTCGTAACCCTAATGTTGTAATCAATATTGTCGAACGCAGCTGAGAAATCTAGCATGGTCAGGTTAATGACATTCCGGTTACACAAAGGAGAGCAGTTTCAGTGGTGCTGTGACACTTGAATTCTAAATGAAAGTTCGGCATTTTCTATCCGTTCTGGCAAATTATTTTGATTTCATGCCTCTGCGGCCTGATGGCACACAAGATTTTCCAAACTAACCGACTTGTTTCCTTAGTGAGATTTGCAAATCACCTGAAAGACATTTAGTAATCTTACAGCCATATAGGCATCCTATTACTGTTATTGCTAACCCAAATCCACAAACCCGCTGTCCACCTCCACATCTTGGCTGCAATCGCAATGACGCAAACCTAATATAGCAGCAGTGCTTGACGGCGACCATTCATCACATTAACGTGTTAGCTAGATTGACATCAAATCACGGGTTCTCCTTTGCTAACGATAAGGCAACAGATTTTTTGTCCTCAATTCTCCTGACTACTTAACGCTGAAAAAGATGGGGCGAATTCACTGCTTGGATCTACCTCTGCTCATACTGTGTGATATTTCTTCGATTCGCATTTGCATTCCTTAATCGTAAATTTTGTTCTTGAGTAAGTTACTTGTTTCCTTTTCAGCTTATTTAAAGTATCTCGGAAGTATATTAGCCTATTCGTCCAGGAACTAAGCGTCGAGTTCAATGGTTCAAATAGTTCATTTCTTTAGGCAATGCTTGTTCTGAACGCGAATGTAAGTTTTTACCTAAAAGCTGTGGCCAATAATTCCAAAAAAATTTACTACGTGTTGTGAATGTTAAATTGGTGAATGTACTATCAAAAAGCTCATTTGGAAAGATACCTTACATAGTGATCTTGACCCCTGCTCATGTAAAAGGATTCTTTCTAGTCAAATCTTGTTAAAAGTTCCTTCACATTTCTTTCATCTGCCATTTAACAGTGGAGCTAGCTTAGTTTAGATTTTGAAACATGGCTTTAGTAATACAAAGTTTATTTGGGGGCTTTCAAGCCCACTGCATCTATACACTGCTCGATCTAGACAGTTGATATCAATTATGGTGTACCCGGTAATTTAAAAGACCGTAAGGATTCAATGTCATTGCAATTAGTGACTGGGCGCTCCTGCAAGAGCCACAGTTTTGGTGCTACGCACCTCACGGCTCAATCGCTAAAATATTTATATTCACTGTGAGAAATGTAGAGTTGTGCACGATTGCCTTGGGGGAGCTAGGAGTCGGATAGGTTAGAAGATTCTACGATTGAATCGATCAGACGTCCAAATAAAAATGTTGAAATCGATTGGGTGCTTGGTATGGTACTAGTGAAGCTAAGGCTAGATGTATTTAGTTATGCATGCGGAAAATGAACTTTATCCAAACTAATGCTTGCTTTTCAGCTATTGAGTAGTGCTTACAAGAGATTTGGTTCTATTGTAGTACCTAGTACATTTATCTGTTTTATACCCAATTAATTTTCTTGCATTCTAGGTATTGCAAACCAAAGCTTTGATGGTTTACCAGCTAACTGGACACGATCCGCCCAAAAGGACTTGCAGGCTTACAAATGCTGTACGAAATCTTGAAACGCGACGGTATTGAGGCTTTAGATTCAGCCGCAGAGCTGTGCAGCAGGAAAAATTGCCGAAACCCTATTCATTCTCGGGGTAGAAGTGAAAGAAATTGATCAGCTCAGAGAGGATGTACTGCAAGCCCTCGCTGCTAGTAAGCCTCAGACTAATGACCAAGAAACGTGGAATTATTCACAATCCAGTGAAGTGTCACCCAGTAGTTGGCTTGATTTTTTAAATATCTTGTACGCCGTAAATATGCAGTCAGGCTTAATTATAGTGAGATTTTGTAGACGCTGTCAGTTGTACACACTGAATGCTATTGCACTACGTCAAGTGTGTGCAAAACTCCCACAACTGCATTAAGGCATGCAGCTGCTACAGGAACATCAATTTCCTTCTCGGTTTTTAGTTTAGTTCTGGTTTTTTGTGATTACTGTAGGGAATTTTGAAGAATTACTTAGACATAGAATTGATTCTACTTGGCTGCATTACTAGTTAAACAGATTGAAAGACCAATATAATCTTTTTGGCAGTAAAGTTTCTTTACTTTCAGAAACGGTTTTCCTTCGATCCATGAGCACAGATTCCAATCGGTCCGGAACAAGGTTTACCACAGAGTTGTGAATTAAAATTTAATGCGGACCTGAAAGTAAATTCTCAACTGTCGCAGATATAAGCGAGTAAATTAAATAACAGAAAAGTCAAGCTTGGTTTCACATTTAAGACAATATACGAAAGTGGAATTTTCTCCAATCTTTAAAACAGCAAGTGACACAAGAAACTGAGGACCTTAGCAATTTCGTAGCTCACATAATAGACAATTTTCTTCCACACCTTTAGAAATTTCTACATTTTTATTATTACGCTTTCGAATAGAATAGAGTTTAAAATAATTAACGTGACGCAATTAAATGTGAGTGTCAGTCTATCTTAGCATAGAATACATCAGAAGTTAAAAACTACATTAATAATAAAAATGCAGTATAGCACCTCAAATAATTTAAAATATTTCTAGGCACTTTAAGAATGAATGTTTAGAAAAACATGACTAAAGGAGCAGTGTTGACATTCGCAAAAACCATCAGTCACGGTATCGTCAGATGCGATGTACACAGGGTCAACATGCAGACATGGTCAGTAGCAGCAGGTACAGGGTCACCAAACACAAGCTAACAAAGGATGTATCATGAGGATCAGATAAATACTTACGTTATAAATAGGTGTTTTAAGCTTTTTTTAATTTTCGTCATGCAGGGAATGTTGTGATCTCAATCAGGAGGAAGTTTCAGGCTTTAGTAGCATAGGTGCTAAAGGCACAGCTATGTTTTGAGGTTCGTATGAAGTATTGATAAACAATTTGAGTCGGATCAAAAATTGCTACGACGCTTGGCCTAGTGCTGGAGTAGTTCTGATAGGTACTCTGAAGCCAGAGAACAAGAGAACCTAAAGTAAGTGACCATACCTTAAAGCCGACTCGCTGATTGATTGGGAGCCAGTGCAGGTCGGTGAAAAGTAGCCTTATGTGGCAACGCCAACACTAGATCGTTTATATAGCTCCCAAAGAACCTAACATGTGTCGTGGCACTTCACTATTTATTGCAAGATAATCAATTCCACAATTTACCGACATGCAATGTATCAGGCTTTTCAAAGCACACGAGTATTACGCACACACCAGCATGCTACACAAAGTATGAAGTGACTCGTAGCCAACGTTTAGTAGGACCTGCGGCCTTCAAGAAAATATTCTAGATCCAGAATACTAAGCGGAAGTCATAATTTGAAAAAACATTGATCTTCCAGTAAAATTTTGAGCTTAAAAGGTTCAGTTCACATGTTTAAGAAATTCAACCACTTAATTTGCATGGCAGTTTAAAAGCCTTAACGACTATCACGACAACTAGCAGTATCGAATCAAGGATTGCTCGATACATGTCACGACCCCCCTCCGTCCGTCATGGATTGTTAAAGCACCGCACCACTGGGCTGACCTAATGACATTAGCCCAGTGTCTTCAGTGTGACGATCGTGGTTTTTTAGTAATGTCGGTCATGGTCCTGATTTGAGAAAGAGACAGTAATTTTACCAACTCAGTTTTAATCTTGCCAATTCATTACTTAGACAAATACAACTCGAAGCCTCACCACCTAAGGTGATCGTGAGTAGCAGAATAAAACCTGTTCGATTTCAATATCTTTTCTTCTCACTAGCTCCAATGGTCTTAACGGCTCCAATTTGATCTGAATCATTTTTAGGAGTAAAATAAAAATTTTATAACGTAGCAAACTATCGTGCAGTATTTTCCCAGTATCAGTCGAGCATGAATATATTATCTGCATCACGAGTGACCTGCAAGATTGCTTTCTGCTAGGCAGACTCATCAGCAATTTCGGCAGCCACTCTCAAAAACAAATTTTTAGTTGGTCGTGAGTTTTCACTGCTATAATATCAACGTTTTTAGCGTGGTAAAGTTGATCAAAATTCGAGAAAAACAGGTACGCACTGCCAGCCTCGAAAATAATAATTGTGATGGGTGTAGCCAAATAATTTTAGTATTCGGACCTCTTAGATCGAAGAACACTTCCAAATACTTTCAAGGATCGTGTAATATGGCTGCATCCCAGCTCTGGCATGTGTCGCTGGTATAGTCACAGTTATATATGCTCCTGTGACATAGGCCCTATTAGAGATAGGATTTCCTTAATAGGCTAGCAGAAGAGAGCCACGGCACACATCAAATAAGTCAAGACTTTTTAACTTAATTTGAGTTATCGCTCAAATCACGGAACATCAGGATAATCTGTAATTCAATTTAGAATGGACAAATACTTTCCAGATAAAGCATTTGTTAGTTTACTTATTTTAACACGTAATGCCCAGAAATATTTTACCTAATCTTAAAAAACGTGAACTACATTCTTAATAAAATAATTGAATTAGCACGTAGTACCTGATGAGCTCTGATGTAGTAATATTTTCTGATGATCGCATCTGTTATCGATGTTAAGAAGTCCTATACGGAGAAGGCACGTCGTTCCATACTTTCCCCATCACAATAAATGGACGACATTTCACAACCTTCTAAGATAGCAAGAGTTGCGGGGTTCCAAAATAAATTTATAGGATGCTGTACATTAGCCATGAGGGAGTTTCTCGTAGGCCAAAGTTCTGAATTTCTCGTTCCTTTTTTATGATAGTACAAGGATAAACGTTTGAGGTTCAACGTTAAAATTATATAGGCTTGGTACTCGTAGAAACATCAAAGCACGCATATCAATAATCTTCCCACATGTATCATGAAAAAGATAGAAGCTGCCACTCCAGCCAAGATTTTCGAGCTTTTTGAAATCGTTCTGCATTTTTGTCTACAAACATACCACACCACTCTGAGTAACTGAATAAAATAAACTACAAGCTAATAGATTAGCCTGGGCTGGCTTGCTTCAACATGCTCTGCAACGCAAAGTCCTGATCCAGTATACTTTTAACTGCTAAAGTTGAGTCATTTTTCAGACATTATATCTGGCTTTTTTCAGCACCTTTACAGTTCTCTCGTCGTCGACAATGCTGCACGGTTCGGCCAATACCACAGTTGCTCACGTGACATTAATTACCTCTTGCTCAACTATACCTACCTCCCTTGTTTGCCTGATCGGCGCCATTTCCTCGTTTCATTTTTTCAGCTAGTAATGACAAGTGTACCACAGCGAGCACAGCCGCTCTGTGCACCCAACCAATTTTAGTCCCGACAGATGCATGTTAGCATTAAGTTCGCTGCTGGTGACAGCCTACGGCAAATGCCTAGAAAAGACCCTCGTTTGCGCCATATTCGAGCACAGCCTGCTACTAGGGTGCAGCAGGCACCGTGACAGTGACGGTGTAGGAGTGGTCTTCAGCTTAGCGCCCTGAAGGTTGACGAGAGTGCATGCGGTGCAGCAAGTACCGATAGCAAAAGGAGTTACTTGACCTCTCCACAAGATTTAATCGAATTCACAAGACCCAATCAGTGGTGAGGTCCCAGCGGCAGAGACGTGATGCACTCCTACCCGGTCAGTCTAGGGCGGGGCAACATGGTGGCGATGCTACGTCCGCAATGGTGTGGATTGCGACTGCCAGCTTCCATAACCGACGTAGCTCGTCGTGGCGTACACGAGCCCAGTAAGCTCACACGGTAAGCCGGCGAAGAACGAGCCCGGTGTACTGGCTAAGCGGACTAAGAAATCTCCCCAGCAAGAGACCTTGCGCGACTGCTGGACATTCTCTCTCTTTCTCTCTCTCTCTCTCTCTCTCTCTCTCTCTCTCTCTCTCTCTCTCTCTCTCTCTCTCTCTCTCTCTCTCTCTCTCTCTCTCTCTCTCTCTCTCTCTCGAGGTGTCTCTTTTCTTTACCACTCTCCGGGTCCTTCAATGAGTTTCGGGTTCTTAAAGAGAGTGGCGCGGGACAGGTCACCCAGCCAGTGAGCTTTCTCGTGCCAATCTCTGCTTCTCCCCAGCCAGAGAGCTCTCCCGCACTACTCCTTTAACCACAAGCTAGAGAGCTCAGGTTCGGTCCTCCCATGCTGATCATCACTGCTGACTGATAAAGCTCAAACAGCTCGGCGATCATCCACGTTGGCGTTCTACTGCGGACTTAATGAATTTGAGCCAAATTTATAATGGCTTGCGGACAATAGTCAATCTTAGGCTTTGACCGACCGAGACACTTGCAAGCTCTGTTCCGGAGTTTCACACGCTTAAGCACGCATACGTAAGCAAACATTCAAGTAAAATGAGTGAATGCGGTCATTTCGCGAGCCTTCAAATGTTATAAGTGCTATTCCCAGGGTGCTAGTTGGGCGTGCGTTCCTTTTATAGAAAGATCCGTTAAGTAAAGGCAAACGCTCCAAAATTCCGTAGGCAGACCTTAAGGGTCAGATGATCAGATCACCTAATTACTCGGTTCACTAATCGCGGGGTTAAAGACGCTCACTTTTAATGACGGTTCACGACGAAATCGTGTCGACGGCGAACAGACGCTGGACGGCACGAAGCCCGGCCCGAGGTAGCGCCGTCGGCGGCATCAAGACGGTTTCGTCTTAAAATGAGCGTAATCTAGCGTAGGCATTAATCTGCTGCCGGCGTCAGCTTCCGTCGCGAACGCGCGCCACGTTAGCTCGCTGGCGCTGCTTCTCCTGCTTCTTCTCCTATTTTTAGCGTCGCTGCTCCCGCCCGACGCCGACCTTCGGATCAGGAAACGTCGAGAAACTCCATTGGCCGCATGCCATCGGGTGCCAGGCAGCCTGGCCTGCTTGAGATCTGTCAAGGCGCTCTCGAGTTATTTGCGGGATTTCATTGAAAATCAGAAAGCCAACGACTCAATCTGACAGAAAAAATAAAGAAGAATAAATACCGTGCATGAGAGCGCACCTGTTTATAATAGTGAAGTTACGGTGCGCTTCCATTATCTCGCCTTAGCAATCTGGGCAAACATGATTTCCCAGCTTACAACGCTGTGCCGCGTGGCTACACGAGTCCGTGATGTTGCACGGTAATGTCGAGCTCCTAGCGAGATATCCCATACTTCATCGCAATCCGAACTTAGTTGAAAGATGTAGGATGATCGTGGCTGAAAAAACGCCGGCAGCAGCCGGTCTAAACAGCGAGCGGTCACTACAAACACGTGACTTGGCATCGGGCCTCTGCCGCCCGCTGCCAGGTCACGTGTGACGAGCGAGGCAAAGAGCATCACTCAGCCGCAGGAGCAGTGAGCAGCGAGCAGCGAGCGAGCAGCCTCGGAGCGCCGAGCGAGATCGCGGGCGGAAGCGCTTCCCAACCTTTCCTACGGCACCGCGGAGGTCGCGCATCCGGGCGCGATTAAAGTCAAGTATGACTGATGCGATACCGGATTGCGGCCAGTGCCCTGGGGGGCCGCCGAGAATGGCGTGCCTCGCGGAGCTCGAGACGCTACGCCCCCGAGCGCCAGCTTCACCCGCCACTCGAAGCCCGAAAGAAGAAGACAACGCAAAATGATGACGTTGCGGAGAAGCAGGAGGAGCTGCGATCGGCGGTCAAAGGTCGTCGACGCCTGCACGGCTCTGGTTCGCGCCGCCGGTTCTCGCTCTTCGAAAACGGGTCGTGGAACAGGATCGCCGCTCATGCTATGGCCCCCAGCGGCCCGGCACCGATTGCATCACTTTTTAAGTAAGCTCGGATACAGCTACAAGTTCTACATGATGCTTCCCGCAATCGAGCTCTTTATTTTAAACGATACAAAGTGGTATTCAAGGTTTACTTCCCGTATTGCATGCGATCTCGCTTGCGTGTTCTCATTTCGTGGCCTCGAATGGCCTGGCCAAAATGGCTACCCAAAAAAGGCAAATGTAAAGCGCCGAGAAAGAGATCGAGTTCTCTGAAGGCGCTTTATCGAGTGCATTATTTTTATTATTATTACTATAAGCTGCTATAAAGCTGCCATTTCTCTGTTGTACGTTAACCCACAAGATTTCATGTGCTTGAGCTCAGGTGTGCTCAAGCTATGGACTCCAGCGGTCCGATCCAGATTGCAATCCGATGTAATCGAACTCAAATACGCTTACCATTTCTGAAAACAGCTTCAACAAACAGAAGTCTTCACTTAAATGAAGATATAATGTTTCCAGGTTTATCCACCGAAATATTTTAGATGCTATTGTGCCTGCACGTACTCAGGCTATGGCTGCCGGTGGCCCGGGCTAGACAGCCTCCTGGCGGAATCAGTTGTGATACAGCAGCCTTTTTCATAATTGGCGTTGCCCAACTGCGCTTTTGTTTCACGTTATGTAAAGCAATGTTCAGGGTTTGCATATTAATTTTCACTGCTTTACGAATAGACGTTTTCAGGCTAATGCTTCCGATGGTCTGGCCCATACAGCCTTCCTGCGTTATTGGACTGTGATAAACCTGCCAATTTCGCAATTAGAGATGCACAAATGCCCTTCAGATTTTACATCACAGAAGCAAGTTTTCAGGAATTTATAACACAACTTACTAACATAATTGTGGGTGTGCCTTCTAATGAAACTGCTTCCACTGGACAGGGCCGTTGTAAAACGTTGAACTGCGATGCTGCTACCATTTTCATAATAGGCTGTCTGCAACTACAGTTTTGGTTCCAAATTTTAGGCTACAGTGTAACAAGCTTACTTAAAAAATAACGTGCGATTGGACATGCTTGTCGTCATGATATGGCCTCTAATGACCTGCGCCAGCCAGCCTCCCTACATAATCGAAATTTGATTCAGCTACCATTTCCCCAATAGGCGCCGTGCAGCTGCTGTTTCGATGAGACATCGTGGATAACAAGAGTCCCTAGTTTACCTTAGCAGTTTCGTGCAAACTTGCCCTGTGCGTTTTCATGCCTTGGCCTCCAATGGCCCGTGACAACTCACGTGGGAAATTGCACGGATATCGCTGAGTAAATCCAGGACACTGCATTCTAAATGTCAAAGCCCAGTTTCGTGACGTCTTTTGTGAAAATGGCAGCTTAATCATATTCAAAAAATAATATTAATTATAATAATAAAATACCTGATAAAGCGCTCTCAGAGAACACGATCTCTTTCAATGCACTTTACATTTACTGTAAAGGAGACACAATCGGATGGTTAGTGGTGCCATGCTCGATAAACAACAAAAATAACATGGTTAGGGGTGACATGCACAGAGCGAGCATGCAAGTGTGGTTATGGCACTCTGCACATTGTCAGCACACAGAAGAACATAAAGGACGAATCAAATTGACCCACTAAATGCTGTAATAAATAGGTGCATTTTAGATTTTTTTTTAATGTGCTCAAGCCAGGGGATGTCGTGACGTAAGTCACGAGTGTCGTAACGGAAGTTGGTAATGAGTTCCTGACTTAGGTAGCATTTGAACTGAAGGCACGGTCTCCAAAGGATCTGAGTTTGTAAGAGGTGTAGAAAAACAGCTAGATTCCAAAAAGCAGTTGGTACGTTGCTCAGCCTGGTGGGGCAGTATATCTGATAGGTAGGCTGGAGCCAAAGAATGAAGGAACCCAAAAGTGAGTGACAAAATGTTGAAGTTGATGCATTGATTGATTTGGAGTCAGTGCAGGTGAGCGAGAACTGGTGTGATGCAAAAACTGCGACGATCACGAGAGGCAAACCTAGCTGACGAGTTTGGCACCAGCTGTAAGTGCCTAAGTGCACATGCCGGTAGGCCAGAAAGCAGTGAGTTACAGAAGTCAAGACGGAATGTCACAAAAGCATGGACCAACTTAGATGCCGTATCCCCTTCTAAGCAAGACCGAATTTTAGCAATATTATGTAGCTGAAGGCAGGAATACTTGACTGTGGAGCTGACGTGGTCGTTTAATGGAAGGTCACTTTGGGACATGACACCTAGATTTCATGCAGAATCAATAGGAGATAGGGTGGCAGAGCCAATTCTATTCCTATTTATATGTTTCATTCTAAAGATTCCTATTCTCCGTGAATTTAAACGATGATATAAAGCATCTCCTATGTAGCTTTTATTAGAGTTTTTCTTCACTAGAACGGAAGAACATTTCAAGCATCGCCAAATCCCTTTAATTGCTTGAACTTTTAGTAAGAAGATGGAAACTATTTAAGTAGCAGTTTTTTGAGTCATCGACCAATAAAACACAGTATTTGATCTACTGCTGGAATCTGAAGCTTTTTCGAAGTGCCAACTTTTTTTGCACGCTTGCTAAATCTGCACCATCGCTCAGAACCTTAGCTGCAAACAATAAAATTGAAGCAACATACTCCCACCTTAAGAAACTTTATTTCCGTTTGAAGACAGGGATCTTTTTGGTCAGCGATCCTAAGAACCACACTTGACAGTTTGTGCCAGGCCTCGGGGTCATAAGAACGAAACGTGCAGTCTGCCAAGGACTTGAGGTTTGTTAGCTTCCAGGCTTAAGCGATTCGAATGTGAAAAGCACGCTGTTTGACATGCAGTCTGCAAAAGGAAGAATTCTGGATTAGCAGTGATGATCGGGAGATCATAGTGACTAATATTGAGTCGCAGAGCCTTCAAACCGATAGGCTGTTTCATCAAGAGAGGCGTGGTCGATGACAAGTCATGTGATTTAGCGGCTAGCACCATCATAGCTTCCAAGCCTAGCGACAGAATTTTTTACGCACTATAGTGCATTCGTCAGCTATACCCGTAGCAAGAGAAACAGTGTGAGTTGGCCAACCAGATTGGTTGACTAGGCATTTGACAAATGCCGTGGCTGCAAGTGCACCATCTTCGAGTCGTGATTTGTGCTTGTAGGGAAAGCCAGGCTGTTGTTAATAATAATAATAATAATATTGCACTTGATAAAGCGCCCTCAGAGAACTTAATCTCTTTCTAGGCGCTTTACATTTGCTGCAAAGTGATACGCAATAGAATAGTAAGTAAAATCATGCTTGAAAAACAAACAAAATGAATAACATGGTTAGGGGTTACATGCACTGGGTCAGCATGCAAATGTGGTTAGTGGCAGCATGAACAGTGTCAGCACGCATAAGCACATCGAGGACGAATCACAAGGACCCACTAAATGCTGTCCTAAATAGGTATGTTTTTAAGTTTCTTTTAAATGTGGTCAGGTCAGGGGATGTTCTGATGCAGGTCGGGAGGGAGTTCCAGGCTGTGGGAGCATACGAGCTAAATGCACGGTCTCCAAAGGATTTAAGGTTTGTACGAGGTATTTTCTAGACTGTTGGATTCCGAAAAGCGAGTGGTACGATGCTTTGCCTGATGGGGTAGTATCTCTGAAAGATAGGCTGGAGCCATAGAATGAAGAGACCTAAAAGTGAGCGACAAAACCTTGAAGTCATCCGTTGCTTGACTGGTAACCAGTGCAGGTCGGCGAGAAGTGGAGTAATGTGGCAACTGCGACGCTCACGGCAGACAAGCCTAGCTGCAGAGTTTTGCACCAGCTGCAATCGCCTGATCGCACATGCTGGTAGGCCAGTAAGCAGTGAGTTGCAGAAGTCGAGACGAGATGTCACGAATGCATGGACCAACTTGGACGTGGTATCCTTATCTAAACAAGCCCTATTTTAGCAATGTTATGAAGCTGAAAATAGGCTGATTTGACTGTGGAGCTGATGTGGTCGTCTAACGAGAGGTCGCTTTGGAATATGACACCTAGATTTCGAGCTGATGCAACTGGAGATATGCTGGCAGAGCCAATTTTGAAAGTCAGCCTTTCCAATTTCTGAATAACACTAGGTTTGCCCATAACTAGTAAGTTAGTTTTATCATCGTTTAGTTTTAGAAATTTGCTGCCATCCATGATCGGATGTCATCAATGCATGCAGCAAGTGAGTTGAGAGAATTTGAGGGTGCTCGAAGGCTGGGAGGGATCAAAGCAAAGGTACAACTGAGTGTCATCCGCATAGAAGTGAAAGCCTAGATTGTGCTTGGCAATCACATCAGCGAGAGGGAGAGTATAGACGGTGAAAAGGACCGGACCTAGCACAGAGCCCTGAGGTACTCCATATTTTAGAGGTACTTCAGATGATCTTTGTCCATTCACATCAACACTCTGGAGTCTCCCACTGAGATAGGACCTGAACCACTGCAGAGCAGTGCCAGTGATGCCCAGGCGAGATGAGAGGCGCTCTAGAAGTACTTTGTGATCGATGGTATCAAAAGCTGCCGAAAGATCGAGCAAAACAAGAAGAGACACTCTACCCATGTCTGCATTCCTAAGTAGGTCGTTGTATACCCGAAGCAATGCTGACTCTGTGGAGTGATTAGCTCTAAAGCCAGACTGGAACTTACTAGCAAGGTGTGAGGTTTCGATATACGAGTTCAGCTGGTCTGCCGCGACCCGTTCCAGTGTCTTCACAGGAATGGCAGAAGGGAGACTAGGCGGCAGTTGCTCAAGTTCTCTTGGTCAAGTGTTGCTTTCTTGAGAAGTGGCCTGACTACAGCTTTTTTGAAAGGTGCTGGGACCTGACCTGAGGCTAATGACATATTAATGATGTTGGTTATGCATGGCAGCAGCAGATCAATGCAACGTAGGAGCAGGACAGTGGGAATAGGGTCCAGTGGACTTGTTGTCTTCTTTGATTGAGATACGAGCTTTAGGACTATGTCACTGGTGACCTGTTTAAATGCAGACATTGAGGCGCAGCCAGGAACCGAGGAACAGCATTCTAGTGGGAAGGTTGTCGTCGCAGGGATGGATTCCCTGATTTTGTCTATCTTCTGCACAAAGAATCGAGAGAAGCGATCGGCTAGATCATCACAAGGATCATCAGGTAAGGAGCTAACCTGGGAACGGTTGAGGATGGTTTATTGTCGACATCAGCATTTTTGGATTGTGCATCTGTGATTCAACATGTTTCTATAGAAGCTAGACTTAGCCTTTGCTAGGATCGATTGGTACGACCTACAGTAGTCTTCATATGCCTGTCGATGGACAGTTAGTCCGGATCTTTTGTATGCCTTTTCAAGCTTTCGTTTAGTAGACTTGGCTAGTTTAATGTCTGTGGTAAACCATAGGCCGTCTGGGCGGGGGCGCACAGTGCGCTTTGTCAAAGGTGCAAACTCGTCGAGCGTGTCAGCTAGTGTCGTGTTGTAGCAATCTACCAGTGATGACAGATCGGAGGGAGGACTGAGCAGCAAAGGTGAAGCAGATATGCTCGCACGGACAGCATCGATGTCAAGGGTCTTGAGGTTTCGCGATTCACAGGTTATTTTAGAGGAGAATGTGGGCACACACTGTAGATTGAATGAGATCTGCATGTGGTCAGATAAGCAGGATTTGGTGATAACTGGTGATGACAAAGTGCAGTCATATGAGAAAATTTGGTCGAGTGTGTGACCCTTGTTAGAACTGCCTAGCCAATATAACCTGCGAGTTTTGAGGAATGTTTACCTACGGTGCTGAAATTATGTCCGGACAGCGAAAGCGGCCTCAAGTCCACAGGTTACGCCTGTTACGCGGTCTCAGAACTTCTTTCAGCAGTCACGTGGTTCTGCCTGTAGGGGCTCTCTCAAGACACAGCGGCAGTACGAAGAAGAACGATGGATCTCGCTCCCAGTTATGTTCGTGATGATGATGTCTATATTATATACACAGGTGGCTCATGTGATAAACGTGATCGAGCGTACATACTGATGTAGCTTCTTGGAAGACGCTCCGGCATGTGAATCGTGGAGAGAGAAAGATGACCCACGTAAAGGCTAATGCACAAGCAGATTAGGAAGTGGGTCACTGAAGCACTATCAGGGTCAGATGACCTACCTATCAATTTGCCATTAAATTGAGTTTAGTCAGCCGACACTGCCCGAATGCAATACTTACGAGCTAGTTTAGCCACCCTTGTTCGGCGGGGTTTAGTAATTCAGGCGTAGGGGGAGGAGCAAACTAGCGGCGGGCCGCCCATCTGATACCTTGACCTTTATTGTGGGAAACTCCCTACTGGCAAGCTTCCCAAGCGACAGCCAATTAACGTCAGTGTAACGAGTCCTAAGCTCACCTGGCTCCCAGCCTTTCGCCCAACCAGAGGTGTGCATTTACCTTACCTTCTCACTTCGCCACGGAAGCTGCCGTTTCGATAAGCCTTCATGTCAGCTGCGAACGGGACACCAGCGTGAGTTTAATCGTCAGTGCTAACAGTTCGTTTTTACATCGTACTGCTCGTTTTCGTGTAACTTTTTCTTTTCATGCTTGGGTTCCACTGGAAACCTTTTCCCCCGGGCTTGGCCAGAGCTGTAGTCAGGTTTGCAGGGGGCAGTGGGAAACAGGACAGAGGGGAGAGCGGCTGCTTGGTGTAACGATGCGTTGACGGAATACACCAGTACTGAAGCCTCCCTCGGTGTCTGCGTTTCCTAGTTTGTTTACCAGCGTGTTATTAGTGTCAGAGAGGCAGCATACTCTACCTCCAATAATTAGGCCACCTCACGAAGAGCGCTTGCAGCACGATCTTACATACGGCTACACGAGTCACAAACTTAAAGGGGAGTTTCGGGAGTTATCCCCACCCTATAGGAGTTAGCTCCCACAAAACACATTTATTGATATTTCTCAAATACTAATCGATCGAAAGGCGTTCAAATGTGCACAAACAACCAGGGCAACATTATCAATTTTTTTGATGTAACTGTAACCGAGTTCTAGGGGTCAAAAGCTATTTCCCGCCAAACCCCGCCATACTCCGGCCAAGCTGCCGCTCGCCATGCCGCCGAGCTAGGGTAAGACGAGCGGCCGTCCGGTTAAACCTCTTTATATTAACGCATGCGCCAACAACCACAGAGAAACTAAACAAGTCTACGGGGAGGGTCCTATACACAGTACACTACGGGGGCGCAAGACGACGCAGCAAGCGCGAGCAAACGTGTTAGTTGGGGTCAGTCGGCTTCGGCAGTCCTGTCGTTGTACCGACTCCGAATCCAACAGTACGAGCGTACGCCGTCCAAAACCCGGCTGGCTGAGTAACTGCTGGCTAGTCCGAGTCGATAACTACCACACTCGTAAGCTTCCACCGAAAGACGCCAACACACGGGGGGTCACGAACACGCTACGCGGGGAACGCAGTATAAACAAGTCAACAACGAGCGAGCTATCCAGCTCCGCTCGGGCCTTGGGTAGTAGTTCCCTTGCGTGCGTGGCAGCATCGCCGGAGCACGCCTGCACGAATCCAGGTGCATAACTCGGCGAGACCGGGAGCCTCCAACACCACGACTTACTTGGCCAACTTCCCGTACTCAAGAGCTCCGGTGACCTCACGTCACTGCATACATCCGGCCATGCCGTAGGGTCCGACCCCGGCCTAGCCAATGACCCTAACCCTCACTATCTAGGCTTTCACTTCTATGCGGATGACACTCAGTTGTACCTTTGCTTTGATCCCTCCCAGCCTTCGAGCACCTCAAATTCTCTCAACTCACTTGCTGCATGCATTGATGACATCCGATCATGGATGGCAGCAAATTTTCTAAAACTAAACGATGATAAAACTAACTTACTAGTTATGGGCAAACCTAGTGTTATTCAGAAATTGGAAAGGCTGACTTTCAAAATTGGCTCTGCCAGCATATCTCCAGTTGCATCAGCTCGAAATCTAGGTGTCATATTCCAAAGCGACCTCTCGTTAGACGACCACATCAGCTCCACAGTCAAATCAGCCTATTTTCAGCTTCATAACATTGCTAAAATTAGGGCTTGTTTAGATAAGGATACCACGTCCAAGTTGGTCCATGCATTCGTGACATCTCGTCTCGACTTCTGCAACTCACTGCTTACTGGCCTACCAGCATGTGCGATCAGGCGATTGCAGCTGGTGCAAAACTCTGCAGCTAGGCTTGTCTGTCGTGAGCGTCGCAGTTGCCACATTACTCCACTTCTCGCCGACCTGCGCTGGTTACCAGTCAAGCAACGGATTGACTTCAAGGTTTTGTCGCTCACTTTTAGGTCTCTTCATTCTATGGCTCCAGCCTATCTTTCAGAGATACTACCCCCATCAGGCAAAGCATCGTACCACTCGCTTTTCGGAATCCAACAGTCTAGAAATACCTCGTACAAACCTTAAATCCTTTGGAGACCGTGCATTTAGCTCGTATGCTCCCACAGCCTGGAACTCCCTCCCGACCTGCATCAGAACATCCCCTGACCTGACCACATTTAAAAGAAACTTAAAAACATACCTATTTAGGACAGCATTTAGTGGGTCCTTGTGATTCGTCCTCGATGTGCTTATGCGTGCTGACACTGTTCATGCTGCCACTAACCACATTTGCATGCTGACCCAGTGCATGTAACCCCTAACCATGTTATTCATTTTGTTTGTTTTTCAAGCATGATTTTACTTACTATTCTATTGCATATCACTTTGCAGCAAATGTAAAGCGCCTAGAAAGAGATTAAGTTCTCTGAGGGCGCTTTAACAAGTGCAATATTATTATTATTATTACTATAGCCATCCGGTCCCAGCCGACCGAACCCAGCCTGGGTACATAACCATAGTGCTACTTTGACCTCCTGATGACATGTAAAAGTCAAGGTCAAATTTTCGCTTCGGTATATCACTTCGGTTTTATTCAAACAGATTCATTACAATGCATTGTAGAAATATTCTAAACCTCTCAAAAGATGCAGAGCACTTTTGTTGAGCCTTGGATTCTTCTAAAATGTAAGCAAAAAATGTTTGTGACTCTTAAAAAATCACAATAATCAGGAAAGTGGGGCTTTATTTTTGTATGTAGTTCCTTGTCTTCTGATCTTTCAACAGCACATCCATCATGCAGGCCAACGGTTTTTATTTCCCTATCTTATCATCAATACGGTAACATTGGGCTAAACATTTGCAATAGTTCTGCAAGATGTGCAGGAATTGACCCATGGCTTGTCTGATGAAGTAAGTCTACTTTTTGGGCTCCTCTTATTCTCAATGAACCTGAGTAGCTCGGCTCAGGCAGGAAGAAGTGACTGAATGTGTTTGGTCTAAAGACGGCCTAGTGAATGAATCTAGCACCAACTGCAAAATTATAAAGGCGTTTTTCTGACCACCATTTACCACCTTAAACCAGCTTGCTCCGGTGTTGGTGATAAAATTCAAACTTGCTTTGATGGTCAACCAGTAAAAAAAATAAGTTTATTTCAGCATTCCAACTAAAATATAGAATACGTTGTTAATTTAAACAGCGTTTGCTTATTCATAATGGCATTTTCATTTTAAACAATTAGATGTAAACGCTGCTCTAGATTACCTAGAAATGCTTTGGGAGCTATCGATTAGATATTAACGTCACGTATTATATCAGCACAAATATGCACGAAAAGACTGACAGATCAAGGCCGAGTACTCTGCAATTCAACCTATTTGGCTCGGAAATTAAGCCTACCTTATCTTTCAACTAAATGTTCAACTTACCTAGGTACTGCATGTGAGTAAATTACTGCAGGTTTCAGTCCAGGTCAATATAGTACCATCGATCCGAAGATTTCAAATGGATGGTAGATATATTGAGATTTGAATGGCTGATATATTCAGCTCAACCCTGGCTATTTTTTATTTTCCACTGCTAAAATCTCTCAACTTCGTGTATTGGACTAATCTTCCGAATGAGGCAGTCGTGTGCAGATTTCCAGAAATCGTTTTGCTCCCATATCCATTCATTATTTTTTCCTATAAATGAAGCTTATACTGTTCTAGTAATGTCACGGACGATTAATGACCTGTGCTCCTACTTCGATCTCTGCTGTGCTGATTATGCACGTCTTTTCTAATCTCAATTGATTGTCAATGCAGTAAAACAAACAGCTGGACTTCTATGGTTTTGAATGGGGACATCAAACAACAGAAATAACTTTTATTTTTGAAACATAATCCTCCTAATGTATTTGATCAAACATCTTGCCAAAGCTGTTCGTCAACAGCAGCTGAGCTTACTGTCTTACTGAGTTAGTCTTCTGGATGCACCATAAACTTGTGCTCTAAACGCTAGTACTATTAGTATCTTAATTGCTTCAAATCCGCTTTAAGGGCCCGGATGGCTGTGCATTAAAGTTGATGTGAATGTTTTTTTTGAGTTCTAGAAAGAACTCTTCTTAGCTTTTTGCAAGTGTAAGCTTGAAATTATAACGTCCACTTGGCCTTTGTGGAGTTAGAGATGGAGTAATATAGCATTACATTTCCCATAGTCTTATGTCGTGCATAGTATTGTATGCCACAATACTGAGTTGCCACTACATCACAGACGACGTATTTAGTTTTCAGCATTAGTATATTATCTGAAATTTTTATTTTCAATATTTGTTTGAATACGTTTAACGCACTTTTGTGCACTGGTGATCGGTTACTGTATCCGACTGCATTGTCGTCGCTACTCCATCCTGTAATGCTTCATTGCTGAGACCAGTTGGCTGTGATTATGCTGTAACCATACGATACTTCACACATGCCTTTGCCTATAAAGTACTTACTTCGCTGATGTAGAACCGACTCGCATGTAATTTCTTTTCCAGCCGTCGAGGCTACTCGTTAGAAGAGTGCGACTTTTCTGAGGCCCGGTTCAGGAGTGTTTCCTCGAACATACCGAAAATGATTACCAAAGAGCAAGCACGTGCTATTGCTATGGGTCTATATAGCTCGGAAACGATAACTTGGGATGAAAAAGAAGCTATTACCGTAAGAAGTTTTTTTTACAAGTCACACACAGATTTTTTCTTAACACAATTTTGACTCAAAGCCAGCTTCCTTTCTCATGGTAAGGTATTTTAGCAATCACGATAACTTTATATTACCTCAATCAACATATTCATTGTCTGTTAATCGCAATTTTTACTCCTCTAAGAAAGAAGTAGTTCGTCTCGGCGGGATTTAAATTTCAGAGTTTCCGGATGCGAAACATTGTATCCGATGGTCAAAGATATTTTTATTGTAGAATGTGAAGTTTTTATATGCGTTAAAGAAGCAATCAAACTTTTAGGTACAGATGCATTCTCTTCTTTTATCTGTTTATTAGTCAAAAAGCGTGTCCATATTGAGGTTCTGTCACTTACTTTTACCTTGGTTTGTTATCTCGCAATTTGTCCTTTTCCTGCTCGACCTTCCACCAGATAATAATAATAATAATAATGCACTTGATAAAGCACCCTCGGATAACTCAATCTCTTTCTAGGTGCTTTACATTTGCTGCAAAGGAAGACGCGATTGAATGGTAAGCAATATCATGCTTGATAAACCATATGAATAACATGGTTAGGGGTGACATGCCCAGGGTCAGCATGCAAGTGTGGTTAGTGTGGGCATGCACAGTGTCAGCACGCATAAGCACATGAAGGGCGACTCACAAGGACCCACTAAATGCTGTCCTAAATAGGTGTTTTTAAGTTCTTTTTAAATGTGGTCAAGTCGGGGGATTTTCTAAAGCAAGCCGGGTATGAGTTTCAGGCATTTGTAGCATACGAACTAAATGCATGGTCTCCAAAGGATTTGAGGTTCGAACGAGGTATTGATCGACTTCTGGATTCCGAAACGCTTGTGGTACGATGCTTGGCCTGGTGGGGAAGTAGATCTGAAAGATAGGCTGGAGCCAAGGAATGAAGTGACCTAAAAGTGAGCGACAAAACTTCGAAGTCAATCCGTTGCTTGACTGGGAGCCAGTGCAGGTCGGCTAGAAGTCATGTGATGTGGCAACTGCAATGCTCACGACAGACAAGCCTAGCTGCAGAGTTTTGCACCAGCTGTAATCGCCTGATTGCACATGCCGGTAGGCCAGCAAGCAGTGAGTTTCAGAAGTCAGGACGGATTTCGAAAATGTATGGACCAACGTAGACATGGTATCCTTATCTAAACAATCTAATCTAGCACCAGTTGCTCTGCCCTGTTTGACTACTCCCGGCTAGGTAATTTTGCACGGAACTAACCTTATCTAGATTAAAACATAACAGAAAGCTGACCCATTGTTTGTTTAATGCTGGCCTAGACCTATGCACTTCGTTACTTTCTCGTCACCTCAGGAAATGCCCAGAATGCTTAGAGTTTACTCAAACTTAGGCACAGCACTTGGCTGTCGTCAAACTCACAACTGGCAGCAAAGTGTTATACTTCACCCTGCCTACCTTCCGTATCACTCAGTAAATAATTTTATTGACTTTGCGGCTACATGTTAAATCTTTATGAGCCTTTATTCTTATAAAGTAGTCTACCTATCAAAAGTACTTCCTAATCACGTGTCCTAGCATCCAACCGTCTCAGTCATCAGAGGCTAGCACCATAACTCCTGGGCCATCATCGGAGAGACTCCTTTAGAAGCTTATAGCAGCTCCAAGTATTATGCACTATGACTCACCGGTCAGTTGACCGTTAGTCCAAGAGTGTGACTTAAGTAAGTTCCATCCTTTATTTATTGGCCAGATCGTAAACTCCTGCCTAATCTTAAACGTACAAACTCGTAAATCTCTTTGCTCATAAGCATCGGCTTAAAGCAGCAGGTTCATAAGGGGCACCCATTTTAAACTCAGCAGTCAAGTACATATTTCATGATTTAGGTTCAACTGTGAAGCTCAGAGTTCATAATAAACCTTTCGAATATCTTAAATTGATAGACTTAAGAAATTTGCAACTTATTCATTCCTGATAACGTTAGCTCTATTTGAGTGAGTCATCTTTGTGGTGCTGAAGCAAACTATGACTAAAAATTGAGTTGCTTCGCTGTCACCCTATCACATTTAACTGGGAACTGATTCAGATGTTGTAGGTAAATAGAAAATGTTTCCTTGTTATTACTGTCGTGGTCCGGCCTACACATCGAAAAATCCCCACAACCATTCTTATAGTGTAATGTAATATATCTCCTTCTGTGAGTCCACAAAGCCACGAACAGTATTTGGGTGCTTTGCAGTACACTTCGCTATATCCCACTCAAAGCCTAAAAAGCTTTCATCGTCGTTTAGTATGAGGAAATTGGCTGACATCTAGGATCGAATGTCTGCGAGGCAAGCGGTGTGTCAGTAGTTTAGGGAGATATCAATGGTTTTGAGGATAGAGACCACTGAGTGGTAAATTGTTAGCTGATCCCACTGCCCCGAATAATATTTTTTTGAAGGTTGAGTACAAATAGAGAGCAGCAAAGGAGCGAGAACGGGCCTTTGTGTGGCTCTGCAGATGGCTTGACTAGTAGATAAGAATCGACAACCGTATGCCATTGGACATTACTAATAGATATGAGCTACGTCTGTGCCTCGACTGCTAGACCTATGCTCTCAGTCGTAAAACCCGGATGTTGTGATTAATAGTGTCGAACGCAGCTGAGAAATCTAGCGTGGTCAGGTAAACGACATTTCGGTTACACAAACGAGAGCAGTTTCAATGGTGCTTTGTAGCTTGAGGTCTGAATGAAAGTTCCACACTTTCTAGCTGTTCTGGCAAATTATTTTGAGTTCATGCCTCTGCGGCCTGATGGCACAAAAGATTTTCCAAACCAACTAACGTGTTTCCTTTCTAAGATTTGCAAATGACCTGAAAGACATTTAGTAATCTTAAAGCCATATAGGCATCCTATTATTGTTATTACTAGTCCAATTCCACAAACCCACTGTCCATCTCTACATCTTGGCTGCATTTGCAATAACAGGGAAACCTAATATGGTAGCAGTGCTTTACGACGACCATTCATCACAGTAACGTGTTAGCTAGATAGACATCAAATCACCGGTTCTCCTTGCTAATGATAAGGCGGGAGATTTCTTTTTAAAAGACATCGCTATTGCCTCGGAGACTTTGTGGATGACTGCTCGGGATTTGGGAGTTCCGGGTTAGCGATTATGTGTCTCTAACCGACCTCAAATCTATAGGAAACAGTAACCTAACTTAACATGTTCTTAAGCCTGGAATTCATAAGTTACCAGTGTCCTAAATTCTCCTGAGTAATTAAAGCTGAAAAAGATGAGGCGAATTCGCTGCTTGGATCTACATCTGCTCGTAGTGTGTGATATTTCTTTGATTCGCTTTTGCGTTCCTTAAGTAGAAATTTTATTTTTGGAGCTAGTCACTTGTTTCCTTTTCAGCTTATTTAAAGTGCCTCGTAAATATATCAGCCTCTATGTCCAGGAACAAAGGGTCGAGTTCCGTGGATCAAATGGTTCAATTTTTTAGGCATAGCTTATTCTGAACGCGAATGTGAGTTTTTACATAGAAGCTGCAGCCATTAATTTATAAAAATCCACGTGCTGTGAATGTTAAATTGAGGTACGATTGAAAAGCTCTTTTGGAAGGATACCTTACATAGTGATCTTGACCCCTGCTCATGTAAAAGGATTCTTTCTAGTCAAATCTTGTTAAAAGTTCCTTCACATTTCTTTCATCTGCCATTTGACAGGGGATCTAGCTTAGTTTAAATTTTTTAAACATGGCTTTAGTAATACAAAGTTTATTTGGGGGCTTTCAAGCCCATGACATCTATACACTGCTAGATCTAGACAGTTGATATCAATTATGGTGTACCCGGTAATTAAAAAGAACGGAAGGATTCAATGTCATTGAAATTAGTGACTGGGCGCTGATGCGAGAGCCACAATTTTGGTGCTACAGACCTCACGGCTCAATCGCTAAAATATTTATATTTACTGTGAGAAATGTAGAGTTGTGCACGATTACCTTGGGGGAGCTAGGAGTCGGATAGGTTTGAAGATTCTACGATTGAATCGATCAGACGTCCAACTAAAAATGTTGAAACTGATTTGGTGCTTGGTATGGTCCTAGCGAAGCTAAGACTGGATATATTCAGTTATGCATACGGAAATGAAACTCTATCCATACCCATGCTTCATTTTCAGTTATTGCGTAGTGCCTATTACATAGATTTGGTTCTATTGTAGTGCCTATTACATTTATCTGTATTATACCCAATTAATTGTCGTGTATTCTAGATATTGTCAACCACAGCTTTGATGGTAGAGAAGCTACTGGACACGATCCGCGCAAGAGGACTTACAGGCATACAAATGCTGTACAAAATCTCGAAACGCGACGATGTTGAGGCTTTAGATTTAGCCTCAGAGCTATGCAGCAGGAAAAATTGCCAAAACTATATTCATTCTCGGGCAAGAACTTAAAAAAATTGATCAACTCAGAGAGGATGTACAGCAAGCCCTCAGAGCTAGTAGGCATCAGACAAATGACAATGAAATGTGGATTTAGTCACAATCCACTAAAGTGTCACCCAGTAGTTGGCTTGATTTTTTGAAATACCTTTCACATGGTAAATATACAGTCATGCTTAATTATTGTGAGCTTTTATAGACTCTGTCAATCGTACACACTGAATGTGTTTTCATGCCATTGCACGACGTCACATGTGGGCGAAACTTGCACAACTGCATTTAGGCATGCAGATGTTGCGGGAACACCCATTTCCTTCTTAGTTTTCAGTTTAGTTCTGTCTCTTTCTAATTACTGTATGGAATTTCGAAGAATTACTTAGACAACGTAGAATTGATTCTACTTGGCTGCATTATTGGTTAATCAGATTGTAAGACCGATAGACTTCTTGGCAGTAAAGTTTCTTAACTTTCAGAAACGGTTTTCTTTTGATCCATGAGCAAAGATTCCAATCCGTCCGGAACAAGGTTTAACACAGAGTTGAGAATGAAAATTTAACCTGGAACTTTAAATAAATTCCTAACTGTCGCAGACATCAGCGAGTAAAATAAATAACAGAAAAGTCAAGCTCGGTGTCACATTTCAGACAATATATAATATACGAAAGCGGAATTTTCACCAATCTTAAAGCAGCAAATGACACAAGAAACTGAGGAACTTAGCACGTTCGTATCTCAAAAAAAAACAAAACAATTTTCTTCCACACCTTTAGAAATTTCTACATTTTTATTACGACACTTTCGAAAATAATAGTGTTTAAAATCATTAATGCGACGCAATTCAATTTGAGTGTCGGTATGTCTTATTATAGAATACATCAGATGTTAAAACTATGTTAATAATAATGCAGTATAGCACCCCAAATAATTGAAAATCTTTGTAGGCACTTTAGGAATGAATGTTTTAAAGAAAAAACGACCAAGGGATCAGTTCAGTTGACAGTTGACATCAGTTGACATTCGCAACACCATCAGTCACGACATCGTCAGATGCGATATGCACAAGGTTAACATGCAGACATGTTCAGTAGCAGCAGTTACAGTGTCACCAAACACAAGCTCACAAAGGACGAATCATAAGGACCCACTAAGTACTTACGTTTTAAATAGGTGTTTTAAGAATATTTTTAGTTTTCGTCATGCAGGAGATGTCGTGATCACAATCAGAAGTAAGTTCCAGGCTTTAATAGCATAGGAGCTAAAGACACACCGAGGTTTTGAGGATCGTATGAAGTATTGATGAACGATTTGAGTCGGACCAAGAAAAGCTACAACGATTGGTCCAGTGGCGGAGTAGTTCTGATAGATGCTCTAAAGCCAGAGAACATGAGTACCTAAAAGTAAGTGACAATACCTTAAAGGCGATTTGCTGCTTGATTGGAAGCCAGTGCAGGTCGGCGACAAGTGGCGTTATGCAGCAACGCCAACACTAGATCGTTTGTATAGCTCCTAAATAACCTAACATGTGTCGTGGCACTTTACTACTTATTAAAAAATAATCAATTTCCACAATTTACCGACATGCAGTGTATAAGGATTTTTCAAAGCAGGTGAGTATCACGCACACACCAGCAGGTTTAAACAAAGCGTGAAGCGATTCGTAGCCAATGATTAGAGGGACCTCTGAACTTCAAGAAAATATTCTAGATCCAGAGTATTAAGCGGAAGTCGTACCTACCTGTCTTGTTTGCCTGATCAGCACTGTTTCCTCGTTTCATTTTTTTAAGCCAGGACTGCCAAGTGTACCACTGTGAGCACAGCCACTCTGTGCACCCAACCAGTTTTAGTCCCAACAGATGCATATTTGCATCAACTTCGCTGCTGGTGACAGCCTACGACAAATGCCTTGCTGTGGGCTTTTGGCAGATTATGGCAAGAAAGCACTGAATTAGTTCGACTTCATATGAAAAAGAAATATTAAAGAAATGCCACAAGAAAGCATAATGCAGTTTAAAGGCATGAGAAATTTGAAATTCGTGTCAATAATAATCCAACTCCCGTAAGAACAGGCCATCGACATTTCCACGAACCAAAATCTCGTACGACTCAGGTTGATGGTACAACTTTTGATGCAAAGCTTCATTGCCTGCCCTGCGAGTAATTCGCCAAGCCTCGAAGGATGTCCTAAACACATCATTTGACTGGCAGCGTTCGGCACTCTCCAGCCATCTCTGCCTTTCCTGGCACACACACTCCTGGCACACTTCGGTCTAGTAATACCTAAACATAAAAATATTCTTTGAATCTACAATCCAGTGTGGGAAGTGTGACGACCGTGGGTGCCAATGGCGATCAGGCTTGGGATATTAGTAAATAACATCAGTTGAGCTACTTTATATTAATATGTCTCTAATACAGAATGCTTACAGAGATTTGTATGTTGGGATGTATGTCATTCTTCTCGCGTTGAGTGGTGGTGCACCGATCGACTGTAGGATCACTGTGCTCCGAGAGGAAACGGATGCACTGCTGCGCCTCCACTTACCTCATAGAAGACTCACGGCCTGTCTAAAGCTTTCACAAGCATTCTTGACACCGAGGAATGGACTACGTGGCTACTGTACCAGTTTCAGCCTGTTTGCGCCCTCAGGTCCTGTGTGAACAATAAATTAGCTGTTCCATTCCTCCGCTTAGAGACCGTTGGCTACAAGCTCTAGCTCTGCAGGTCTTAGACTGTGGAACTTGATTCCACAATTCTCAGGCAACGACAACTACTCTCCTACTGCCGACTATGGCTCATCCTTTTCAGCGGTCCTGAGCTGCTACTTCCATGCTAATCACTACCTTAACTGCTCTCCTGACTCTGCTATGCTTCTAACTTTGTCTTTGTTGCGTGAGACGAAATCTGTTGGCCACCGAATGCGTACCGAAAGCTGCTTAGGCTGTGAGTGAGCTATACAAAAGACTCTCCGGCGTATCACCCACATGGTGTTTATGATTTTGTAGAGTTACAGAAGGAGATACATTACATTACATTAAATTACATTAACTTAAGGCAACGGTTCCTTATGCTTAGTTTCTTGATCTTTACCGATGTTAAGGGCGAGAACCTTCACAGACAATGCCTATGCTATTTTTTCTAGAATAGAAATGTAATAAAATGTTTACTGTTTTTAATGCCGATAGAAAACAGACAACCTTAACCCAGGGTACATCGAAATCCAAAATCCTAAATGTCTAAGAGCGATCTGCGAAAACGAAAAATCAAGGTTTGTTAAACTAAGAAACTAAGAAGCTGTTAAACTAAACCTTGGTTCCGGAGTTCTAACACATGAATGATCAAGAGGAACTAACATATCAACAGAAGAGAAACTATTATCCGATCTTAAGAAAATAATTAACAGTTTAAAGAATCTCGAGTTCATTATTAACAGACTTATAAATACCGAAGTATGTATCTGAATTACAGATAGATTGTTTCCGAAGTGTATTCGCTTGAGATAAATGAATTTCTATGGTGCCAAAAGGAAAAAAATGAAACCCAGATTAGTAATACTGGTGAGTCTGATAATGCAAATTGCAATTGGGTAGCAGTAATAAATCTAAAGATATGTGTTTCTACTTTGAGTCTTTTAGTGCTGTTCCAATTCCGGAAGTAATTAGTTAGCTTGGTACAATTCAAAGTTTTTCAACGTTTTAATTGCACGATTACAACCACACAACTGTAAATCAAGGTTATGATTTTCTTTAATTTGATGAAACTTACAGATTTCTGGACAACAATGGCATTACTTTTTTAATTAATTCTTAAATTAAACAACTTTTTTTAAACATGTAATTTAAAGTCAAAATTTAGATATATTTCTGACATATATGAATATGCAATTTGTATTCCTAAACGATGAGACGAAAATCTGTTGTCTTACCACCTGGAAAAGTTGTTATCATTAAAGGTTATCCAGCTAGAGTAAATGTTGAAGAAAAAGTTTCCAAAGACTCTAAGTGTACTCCAATGCTTACGTTTACTTAACCCCTGAAAGGTTCCTCCCCGCGCTAAAGAGCGGCCTCGGGCGACTCCAAGCGTGGTGTGGACCTTTACTTGATTTCTCCGTATTACCTTCGGGTATTCCGCTGCTATCTTCGCTGTGACTATTTATGAGCTGTCCTCGGATATGCTACACAAAACAGGACCTGCTTAGCATAAGATGCGATGTCGCCATTAGTCGATACCTACCGGCGGGCCTTCTCCGGCGGGTCAGTGAGAACCTACCTGCATCATGCGTTCGCCCCATCAACAGCTCGGCTATCAAACCTGCGACTCGTAAGTTTAAAGCGCTAAATAGTACTTGTTGCGGTAGTAGCCCACCCGCTGTAGCCCAGCACGTTGTGAAACGTCGTCCCACGGCCGTTACCAAGGTCCAATTCAAATTCGAAGAGCCAGCGTCCGCCAGGCCGGACGCAAACGGTAGAGAATATGAGCCACTTCATCGCCGTCGCCCAGTTGTTGGACAGCCTCTTAAATTCCGCCTACTAAATGTCCGCTCGCTAAAAACCAAGGGGTTACTTATCCGCGATCAGGTGGTCCAGGAGAAGCTAGATGCATTTCTGCTTACCGAAACCAGGATGACGCCTTGTTCCAGCAGCTGTATTTCCGAGACCACCCCACCCGGGTTCTCACTCTATCAGTCCATGCGTTCTGGCAAGGTTGGTGGGGGGGGGTTGCAATTATTGTTCGCAAATCGTTTCGCTATAAAATGTGCAGTTTCTCGCATGGGTCATCGTTTGAATCGGTTGCTATCAGGTCTTCATCAAAGACAATGCCTCTCACCGTAGTGATATACCGGCCTCCTTCTGGCTGTCTAAACTTGTTTATAGAGGAGTTTTCAGAGTTCCTCGCTAAAATATTTGTGTGTGACAGGCCGCTACTGATTGTAGGAGACTTCAATATTCACGTTGACAACCCTAGCAACAGCCAGGTCAGCTCATTTCTTGACTGTCTGGAGAATCTTGGTTTAGCCCAAACGTTAATCATAGCACCCACGTCGGTAGCCACATTCTAGATCTCGTGATCACTAAGGATGTCCTCCCCACTGACTTTGTGGTATGCCCACTGACCCTCTCAGATCATTGTTCGGTCTCGTTTACTGTTCCTGCTCCCTTGTACGTACAGGGCAATGTCGAATTAGCCAAACGACGTAACTTACAAAGCATTGACATAGACAAGTTTTGAAATCTGTTTGTGATGCAGGCCTTCTTGATCTGCATTCAGACTCGACCGGCAGCCTCGATACCCTCACTGATGCGATGAACATGACACTCAGGAGTGCTCTTGACAAGCATGCTCCCGTTCGCTCTATCCGTGTTCAAAGTCGTCGAGATTGCTTTCAATTTACAAAAAAACTCCTTAAGATGCGCCGTGTTAAGCACAGGCTGGAACGTCGTTTCAAGAAATCGGGGTCTGAGGCAGACCTAGTCAATTTTAAAGACTTCCTTCGAGTTTACACCCGAAAGCTTAAAAAAGCCAGGGCTTCTTTTTTCATTAGAAGACTGAATTCCTGCCAGTCGGACACTAAGCAGATTTATAAGACAGTAAACCATTTACTGGAAAATGCTGTCAGGTCTGACTCCCCAGATAGTAAAGGTTCAGCCGAAAAGTTTTCAGCCTTCTTTACTGAAAAATTTGTGCACATTCATGCCTCCATTAAGCCCCCTCCGACCAAAGCAATCGCCGTTCCTCAACCTGTGACCTTTCTTAAAAGGTTCTCTGATGTTTCTGCTTTGATGTGGCTGCCTTAATAAGGTGTAGCAAAAAGAGCTCGTCTCCTGAAGACCCTATACCTTCATCTCTGTGGTCTTCACATGCAGACCAACTTAGCCCTGCCATAACCAAGATTTTTAATGCTTCTTTGGGAAAAGGGGTCGTCCCCAAGTCCTTCAAATCGGCAATCGTTAGACCTATTCTTTAAAAGCCTGGATTAGACACAGAGGTCCTAGCAAACTATCGTCCAGTTTCCCTTTTTCCATTCTTATCAAAGATTCTTGAAAAAATTGTTGCTAAGCAGCTAGTTGAACATATTGAAAATAATGGAATGTCAGAAACATTTCAATCAGGTTTCAAATGGCAGCACTCTACTGAAACTGCTCTCCTCCGTGTTAACAATGACATTCTACGTGGCAACGACACCGGGAATGTCACTGCCCTAGCTCTGCTAGATCTGTCTGCTGCCTTCGACACCATTGATCACGAAGTTCTGCTTGAACGATTGAGAACAACGATCGGTCTGGCAGACGAAGCACTGGCGTGGTTTAAATCCTACTTGTCTGATCGTGTTCAATCCGTGTCGTTTGGGGGGTCAGGTCTCAGACATGAGAAAGGTCACCTGTGGAGTCCCTCAAGGGTCTGTACTTGGTCCCTTGCTGTTCTCCATTTATACACAACCTCTGGGAAAAGTGATTAAGGCCCATGGAATAGGATATCACTTCTATGCTGACGATACTCAGTTGTAATTGTCATTCAAACCGTCGGAATCTGCTGCAGCAACTGAGAAACTGAATGCTTTCCTTGCCGATATTCGATCCTGGATGTTGGAAGACTTCCTGAAATTTAATAACGATAAAACCGAACTGCTTCTCATAGGACACCCTAAGCTTGTGGCTGGATTAAAAGGCTTTGCTGTTCTTAGAGGTGATGTTATTGTGCGACCTTCACCACGTGCTCGTAATCTAGGTGTCGTCTTCGACAGCTGCCTCAATTTCAAAAGCTTCATTCAGACGACTGCCTCTACAGCTAGCCATCACATCCGATCCCTATCCAAGATTAAAAGCTGTCTTCTACAGTGGCTTGTAAAAAGTTTAACTAGCTCTTTAGTTCTTTCTGGGCTTGATTATTGTAATTCCCTTTTGGCTGGGCTACCAAAGAAAGCTATTATGCCACTACAGCGGACTATGAATATGGCTGCAAGGCTGGTCTTCAAGTCCCAGCGGTTTGAGCACGTGTCTCCTTTGCTGAAAGAGCTAGGATGGTTGCCGGTTGAGCAAAAGATACAGAGAAAAGTTCTTACGCTGACCCACAAGGCCCGCCAAGGCTTGGCTCCTTCGAACCTAGCTGAACTGCTGCATCAGTTTCAGCCTGTTCGCGCCCTCAGGTCCTGTTTGGACAATAAATCAGCTGTCCCATTCCTCCGCGTAAAGACAGTTGGCGACAGAAGCTTTAGCTCTGCAGGTCCTAGACTGTGGAACTCGCTTCCACAATTCTTACGCAATGACATCTACTCTCCAACTGCCGACTATGGCACATCTTTTTCAGCGGTCCTGAACTGCTACTTCTATACTACTCACTACCTCAACTGCTCTCCTAACTCTGCTATGCTTCCCACTTTCTCTTTGTTGCGTACACACACGTAGTCTGTTGGCTACCGAATGCGTACCGAAAGCCGCTTTGGCTGTGAGTGAGCTATTCAAAACTCTCCTGCGTAACACCCACATGGTCTTTATGACTTTGTGGAGTTACTGACGGAGATACATAGCATAAGACATAACATAAGGTGGACTCTTGTAAGTCGAGCAAGCTTAAGATTCTTATAATTATGACTTTAATGAAAGACAGATGAAGTTTGTTCTTAAACCAGAAAAACAGACCAATTAAGATTGCAGGACCAGGAGAAATAATTCAGAAACTAGGACAGGATTTCGGAATAGCATGAGTATTTAATAGCAGCTGTGTAACTAAGGAATACTACCAAGGAGAACTCTGAATGAGATTCAGAATAAAAAATCTATCAAAAAATTAAAATATGGAGTGGTCATGTTGAAAAACGAGAAGCTTTCAATCGTGTGGACTTTTAATCTAATTTTGTTAGTTTTAAAAGCATAAAACAAAACACAACATGAATCATCATTAAATTTTTTCAAATCATTTCAAGTTATTTTTTCATTTATTTCACCAAGTAACTAGTGTAGTTTTTGATTTTTTAAGCTACTCGGATTAGACACTTTGTTCTTTAGGAAGCCACTAGAAAATTATTTGTTTAAACCCAAATTTAAAAGATTTTAAGCAGTTATCATACTTGCAACAGCTTTTGCATGGCTGCGAACGTATTCAGGCGTGGGTCAGGAGCAATTCATGCAGCTGCTTCACCTAAAATAAGATCACTAACATTTCTTACCTCAGTGCGCTTTGGTTCTTTTTAATTTGAAGTTTTTCCGTGGCTATAAGAGTGACTAATTGGTTGCCTGTCGAGATCATCTACATTCTGTTAACCTTCATCTATTCGTTGACTAAATTTAGAGAATAGGCAAATACAACTTACTCGTCTGGTGTTGATAAAACGTCCCCTGGTACATTGTTATCTGAATTAATTACGTGCAAGTAATTTCACGTGGATCTCATTCTGCTCTAGAAATCCAGACACATTTTCTTCTATCTGCTTTCAACCGAGAAGCATTAAACTCTAAGACTAAATCTTTGCTTGAAGAGCAGCACTTTTCAATACGGGTTAGTTGTTGTTTGGTAAGTTGTTGTTGTTTGCAATTATTGAACTACTGACGAACTAGTACGTTACACTAAATTCTTGCATCACTTCTTTAGTTGGTCTCTCTCTTAGTTTTAGAATCGGACGTATCCCTTTTTGCGACTTTCCTTGTGCATATAGATTAGCTAACAACATTAAAGATTCAAATTTGTAATGACGATTCTTGCGACCGATAATCGATCGTTCTACTCTTTTTTAATACTTTTTTTCAATTCTAGCGAATATTCTACGTCTGATTTCTCAACAAAACTTTTCCCGAGTTAAGTTAGCTCAATATCGTGCTTAATTCAGACATATATACCTTTGAAGTAATATCGATGTCGATGTCATGTTAAGGATTTCAGTTTGTTTTTTACGTCAGTTATTGCGGTTATTGCGTTCTTAAGTCTAGAACTTTGTAAACTCAAAGCATTCATTATTTGATCATGGGTTTCCATAAGAGGAGATCCAGAAGTGTGCATTGTAAGATCAATTATTTTCCTAATGAGTCCTGCAACAGGAACCGCTATAGAAACAGCTATTCCTCCAGCTCCGCTTACTCCGGCTATGCTTGCAATTATTGCTGGTATGGCTGGCAATAAGTCACCCGACCATGCTTCAAGGACATTTTTTGACCAAGTCCTCGGATCAAGTTATTCAGCAGACCATTCTGCCTTTTCAACAAATAATTCTGATAAGAACTCGCTGGGATTTAAGTACCAATCAGAATTTCATCTTTGCTTCAAAAAGTATTTTGTTTATATAATAACCAGCTTCTAAAGAGGCTATCACTTTTTCAAGACCGTCTTTCTTTTCAAGAATAGTTTTCCAACTGACATGACCATACTCTCCTGAAGCAATGTCGTCAACTGTTTCCTTTATGAATAATCCTAGGTCTACAATCCCGGAAACGCCTGCTAAGAATCCACCGAATACTTTAGTGACAAATCCTGTAACTTTGAAACAACTTAAAACTTTGGGAAATATTTTTTCTGTGTTATTTGATGCTGTAAGACTTAGTTTGGCTGCTAACTTTGGAACCACTTTTACGATTCCTTTAGGTAGTACTTCAGTTCCTGTAGTTACACCTGAAAGGACTTCTTTTGTTGTATTGATTTCAGTTTTGATATCATAGGGAGCAGATCCACCGGTTTACACTGAGGTTAGCTTTTTTGATAAGCGAATCGTTACACCTGTTTTCTTTTTTTAGCACAGTTACAATTTTATTTACTGAAGCTTTATTAAGTTTCACAAGAGTTCCATGGTTTATATCAATGTACTTAAGTCTCACTCTTTGTCCAGAAAGTAACCTAGAGTACTGAGCTTTATTCAAATTAAGTATACGAGTTGAGCTTCCATTCTATATAGAAATGGAGTTAATCCCAAAAATAAATGGCTAATTCTGGACAGACTTAGATTGTAATGGAAATCCCTTAACAAACCTTGGATATCCTGTTAGTGAGACGGTTAGTTAGTGATCCAGTTAGTTTGACTCTGATGCAATAAGATTATATTATGCTTTAAGCTCTGATTTTGGTAGTAATACAGCGATGAATGTATAAGGAGAGATGGCTTCAGTTAACAATGGGCTACTGACAAAGAAAACTGGAATTCTTGGATCACAGCTTAACTGTAGGAACATAGTTGGTATAAGCGGTAATTCTGCTGATGGCACTGGGTATTAAAGAAATCGGCATCGTAAGATTGTAAACTATATCTCAGTTTTTCAATGATATTTCCAATAGTAACCTTGATGTGGGTCTTAGCCGGATGAATTCTCTAAGGGATTCTGATTCAGGAATTTTAACTAAATAAACAGTAAACTTTGCAAAACTACGATATTTTGTTCGGCAAATGAGATCACAAGTTTTCCAAGTGTCTTCGAATTAAGTAACTCGCGTCTACTTGGTGCAATACAAGAAAACGGACTCGAAAAAGAAACTTTTGGTTTGACAAGTTAGGCCCACTGATATTCTTGTTGTTGAATCTAAGGGAAACGCAAGGTATGCAACTCCAGTTCCTAATTTTGTTCCAGGTTCTGCAGTTAACTTTAGAATGATTTCTAGTGTTCTATGGTCTAGTAATAAAACAGGAATGTTCCCTGAATTATCCGATGAAAATACTTACGGTGTTTCTGGTACTTTAATTTAAGTAATAGCAATCGTTGCTTCATGTAGGTATGTAGCTAATAACTTTGTGGTAGAAAATCCTAATTTATAAATTGAATTTCTCGTGAGTATGGTACCGTATTTTCGCGCTTATCACGCAATTATTTATAAGACAAACCCATATGTAAGACGCGTGTTTTGACGATTCGCATACATTTTTTACATAAGACGCACGGGGCCTAGCCATCTGCCGCACTGTGCAACTTATATCCAGTGGTTTCTTTTCCTGCATCATAAATGAAAATTTGTCCAGTGTTTTATCACCCGTCGGATGTAAGCAAGGCTTTATTACCATTTTTAGTTTAGATCAAAGCATTGTCTGAGGCAGGACCGCAACGATTATTGTTTATTCTTACCAACCGCCGGGCCTATAGCTGACGGGTTGAGCACCTGGTATCTACCGTATTTTCGCTCACACCAGACACACTTTATGATAAGACGCACTCATATATAAGACGCGGGTTATAAATATTACCATAAGAAACACTATACATAGGACTTAACCATATTTAAGACCCACCCTGGGTGAGGGGTACCTACAACTTTGCATAAGACGCATGTTAGGTACGCGAAAATACGGTATAGAAAAGATCTCTCTCGGATATCGATAGAAAGATTCTCACACAAAGAATTACATCCGATGAACTGGTGGTAAATACTTAGATCTTCTGAACCTGAATGGACACCTAATAATAACTTAGGTGATCCTCTTGACCCCGGAGATGCAGTCAACCGAAAGTGCAATGATTCAAATTTTGCAAGCAAAATTTCTTGAGGAACAATTGATGATGGTGTTATTGATATGAATGGACGTCGTTTAGTAGACCTTGGGAATCTTGTTAATCCCTCAGATGCTGCTACAAAAGACTACGCTGATACTGAGTTGTCGTTAACGGGAGGAGAGATGACAGGGACTTTAAATGTACATCAATTGATCTCAGCTCGTAGTCGACCTACACCGGAAATAATTTTCCTAATAAAGATTATCTCGGTAATAATTTTGATAAGTCATCTGGAGATAATATGAATGGTAAGTTAGATACGTTCGGAAATTTTATTAGAATTACAAACGATCCCATTGGTCCTAATAATGGAGTTCAACTTGGATCCCTAAATAATGTGTCAGATGGAAATATAAGGACTAACTTTTAAAGGAATACTGGATAGTTCATTAACGACAGGTATATTTGGGAGTTCATTTACGGAAAAGTAGATTAGCCCCTTAGGTGATGTTGTAGTTCAAAGGGGAATATTTGTTGTTGGAGCAATTTACTATAATTTAATTTTAGGAACTAAAGTATTTCTACCTCCTATACGTGTAAGTAATGGGACAGGTGGACAATTATCCGGAAGTTAAGAATTAGATGCAAACAGAAAAATAATAGAAACTACATTATTCAAAGTAGAAACCCAATTATTTGATAAAGGCTATATGAAAGTGCTTATATAACAATAAGATAAAATGATAGCAAGGAAGTACTTATATATGCAAGGAAAATTAAATCTCGGTATTAACATAATCATAAACGTTAGAAGTACTGTTTTTGTCTTAAAATCAGTTAGAAAAACGCGTTCTGGTAATAACTGCCTCAGGAAGAGTTCCGATTTGGTAGTAAAAGGAGATATATCTGCTAACTCCAAAAAAATATGGAAGGGTACTGAATCCAAGCAACGGACGTAATATAGCAACTAAAGAAAATTGAGATCATATGGTAAAAACTGAAGAAGATGAATTAATTTAACTTGAAATAGATATATTTAATGATCTACCTACTCTAAAGCAATTAATGTTGGGCAAAACAGCGATCATTCTTTATCTAGGTTGTCTGATGTAAAAACAGAAAATCAAACTTATGATAAAATAACAACGAATATTCTTGATGTAGATGCTGCTGATATAGGCATTAAAAATAATAGCAACACATCAACATTTTTATTGTTAGTAATAAAGTACTGTATCTACTTACTATGAAGACACCGATACAGATTATAAAAAGATATTATGAAATAGTAACTGCGACAATTAAAGTTTACATACAAAATCCAGAGAAAATAATAATTATGAACTACAATCCTAAAGTTTCCTATAATGGTTTTATACCTCCAAGTTTTAATTTTATTAAACAATGTGGAATTTACTTTAACATGCTAATAGTATTAAATTATATCATAAACTTCACTATGCCTCACTCAATTGCAATAGAATCAAGAGCCATTACGTCTACAATGTTTTATCCAAAATATGTTTATTTTAAATCTTATACAACTTCAAGTCCAAGTGACTTCGTAGAAATAGGAATTGTAAATGGAGTTGTGTTCTCAAAGTTAAATTCCGTGGAATTTTAAACTTTCCAATCAAGGCTTTCCTGAAGGAATTCTTTTGAAGCAGGAAATCCGGTATATAGTTCTGAGTTTAATGCTTTTTAATTCCTGTGGTCGTTTCAATTTTTTAGAGTATCCTTTTAACTTTAGATGGTTTATAGTATCGACTTTTAAATCTTAGGGAAACTCATACAAAATCGAACCATCGAGATTTTTTGTAAAGATACATACAATCTCTGGATCAGAGTGATGTTGCCTTAGAGGGTAGAATTCTAGGATCTAGGGCCATAGAGGTTCTAGTAATGAACTTCTGACGTCTTCGATTCACCTCATTGGAAACATACAGATCTTGAAATTTGAGTATTGTTGAACCTGCACTTCAGTAAGACCATTAAGAAACCTAGTTTCCATTGGAATTGAATTAACTTCGTTTTCTATAATATTGTTTTAATTTTTTGGGTTTTGGGTTAACAACTACTGGATCGGATCGAGCAGACTGAGCAGACGGATGAGACGGAACAGGTTTAGCAGCAGTTAATGTAATGCAATGCATCTCCGTCTGTAACTCCACAAATTCATAAAGACCATGTGGGTGTTACGCAGGAGAGTTTTGTTTACCACACTCACAGCCTAGGCGGCTTTCTGTACGCATTCGGTAGCCAACACACTTCGTCTCACGCAACAAAGAAAAAGTGTGAAGCATAGCACAGTCAGGAGAGCAGTTGAGGTAGTGAGTAGCATAGAAGTAGCAGTTCAGGACCGCTGAAAAGGATGTGCCATAGTCGGCAGTAGGAGAGTAGTTGTCGTTACATAAGAATTGTGGAAGCGAGTTCCACAGTCTAGGGCCTGTAGAGCTAAAGCTTCTGTCGCCAACGGTCTTTAAGCTGAGGAATGGAACAGCTAATTTCTTGTTCACACAGGACCTGAGGGAGCGAACAGGCTGTAACTGATGCAGCAGTTCAGCTAGGTACGAAGGAGCCAAGCCGTGGTGGGCCTTGTGGGTCAGCGTAAGAACTTTGCTCTGTATCCTTTGCTCAACCGGCAACCATCCTAGCTCTTTCAGCAAAGGAGACACGTGCTCAAACCGCTGGGTCTTGAAGACTAGCCTTGCAGCCATGTTTACAGTCGGCTGCAGTTGCCTAATAGCTTTCTTTGGCAGCCCAGCCAAAAAGGAATTACAATAATCAAGCCGAGACAGAACTAAAGAGCTAGTTATATATTTTACTAGCCGCTGTGGGAGACAGCTCCTAATCTTGGACAGGGATCGGATGTGATGGCTAACTATTTAAGCAGACTTCTGAATGAAGCAGGTGTAGACGTTACGACAGCAGCAGCTAGTGTATAAAATATATATAATTCATTTATATAGCGCCCCAAGAGAACCCAATCTCTATTCAGGCGCTTCACATATGCCCCGGGGCTTGAGATCACAACCTCAGTCAGACTTAGGTCGGGGCGAGCACCTAAACTGCTACACAAACCAGTGTAGCACTGGTTCCACCAGCGATATCAGGAAGAATAGCTTACTCAACAAACACTAAAAATCAGCATGGGCAACAAAAGGACACCATACATTTTTTTGCACACTCTCTATCTATAAGAGCAAAGATGGCAGGTTTTATCTTTTTTATAAGAAGATCTGGGCATTCTAGCCTTTATTTTCCATTGTTACCTCCCTTGCAAGCCTCTAAGTGTTCCTAACTTTGCTGGCGAATGAAATCGCAATAAACACCTTTTGCAAGTTAATTGTATACCATATCCCTTCGAACTCCTACATGGCACTTTAGGGTTTCTAAACATAACATAATTGTATAAATGAAGGAGCTAGTCTTTTTGTTATTACTAAAAAGTAAATGATCTAGATGTTTGCCTTCTCTGTATCTACTATGACTAGTGAACTCAAACTATTAACTTCATATTCAAAAACGTTTATGCTAATACTAAATAACTCAGCTAACTTATGAGTATCATCAACGCTCAATTCTTGTGCTGCTTGAATACTACTAATGTTGAACAGTTCCTCTAGTTTAGGAATCAAATGAGAATAATTTTCTAATAGAATATCCTTAGATCGGCCATTGACTCAAGATGATTACACCTTCATTGTAAAAGCCTAAAGTCATACAATAAAGCACAAAAATTATCTGACTCATTATGGATATTTATAGTCGACTTCTTCCTCTCTAAACCCTCCGGAATTGGCATGTAACTGTTTCCAAAGTGATGTCTAAAGTATGTAAACTTTGCATAAAGAAATAAACTCCAGCTAAATGCCATCTTGAACCACTCAACCTATTCCCCAGCTCTTCTCTTGAAAGCCGAAATTTGATTCATAATTATTTGTTTGCCATCAGAAAGTGTTATAATCTCTTACTCGCTTACTACAGGGAATGGTTGATAATTATAGTCCCCCTTCTCATCAACCAATATTGGTTAATCAATCACTTTAAATCATTCTTAGTTTTTATCAATTAGTTAATTACGTCAATTAATCCAATGTATGTTTTTTTGAACCACCTATAAAGATCTATTTTATTATTATCCAATTCTACATACTCATAATCCTTAAACCCTACCATCAGAGGTGACCTTCCCAAGAAACCAATTTGTCTGAACGAGCTTTATTAACCAAAGCGCCTCTCTTTCGAAAGACCACCCCTCCCATTTTTCTCTTTCTTACCCTGAATACCACCTTGTGCTTTCTTATTTCCCATTCTTCTCAAATCGTGTATCATCTCTTCCAAATCTATCTTAGAAAAAGAATACCTTGGTAAAAGACCAGTTCGCTGTCTAATCTCTTCTCTATTCCGTTTTTCGTGATCGCAGTATTTCTCTCCCTTCCGCTTCATAAAATAATTGTTTTGCTGAGACATCTTGTATATAATACAGAAATATTTCTTTAATTTATTTGTGCTAGTAATATAGTAATACATTACTTTATTGCTTTGTAATGTAATGTAACTCCATCTGTAACTCCACCAAGCAGTAAAGACTATGTGGGTGTTATGCACATGAGTTTTGTCTAGCGCGCTCACATCCTAAGCGGCTTTCGGTACGCATTAGGTAGCCAACAGAGTTCATCTCACGCAACAAAGAGAAAGCGGGAAGCATAGCAGAGTCAGGAGAGTGGTTGAGTTAGTGAGTAGCATGAAAGTAGCAGCTCAGGACCACTGAAAATGATGAGCCATAGTCGGCAGCAGGAGTGTAGTTGTCGTTGCCTAAGAATTGTGAAAGCAAGTTCCACAGTCTAGGACCTGTGGAGCTAAAGTGTTGTGCGAGCCTGCTGCTTCTGCAATTGCAATTAGTGCAGCAGCATCAGCCACTAAATGTACGCCCCACCTGCAGCAGCTGGTTGAGCAATTGACTCGGTGCAGCCTATGATGTAAGTGTGTGGCCCACCACTGATGCACTCCTTTATCTGTGGTGAGTCAGCCCCTGCTTGTATATGTACCTGCTGGGGAAATAAAGATCGAGTCTCGTTCACCTCTCACGTTAGCCCACTTGTGTCTTCGTGAGACTCCACTAGCCCTGCTGCAGCCGGGGACACAGAACACAAATACAAGCTTCTGTAGCCAACGGGCTTTAAGTAGATGAATGGGACAGCTAATTTTTTGTCCATACAGGACCTGAGGGCACGAAGAAGCTGAAACTGGTGCAGCAGTTCAGCTAGGTACAGAGGAGCCAAGCCGTGGCGGGTCCTTTGATTACATTCATTGCATTTCAAATAATGTTAACCATAGAGTAGAATGTATTTGAATTTGATGGTGACTAGGTTCTTTAAAATGAGTGAGGAAACAACCGAGAGGAGCGAGGTTGTTGAGGGGTGAAACTGTTTGAGCCCTAGGCAACATCAAATTTGAATACATTCCACTGAAGGAGGGGATAGCATCCTCATCGGTCGGTAGACGGGCGATAATCAGTTAGCTGCAGCACTAGTGGGGTCAAACGACTCATCTGGAATTTCACAATGAAATCTCGCTCGGTCTGCGAATACGGCCAAGTTGCAGCGTCTAAGGAGTCGATGAGCAGCTTGGTCGCCTCGCGGGTGTAGCGACCGAGTCCGGTTGGGGGCGGATCCGTCACGGCGTGGTCACGCCCACACTCTTAGGCCAACATTTCAAACAGCAGGCCAACTATTTAATACTTTATTTTGTATCAAATAAATTTTAATTTAAGAATCTATATGAACTACGTGTGCATATATTGGTGTCACTGTGCTCGAAAAGCGATTTCCGTTCTACATGTCAGCCCCTCCCCGAGTGCCGGATGTGATTAGGCGAGTAGCTGCCGCCTTCATCTGGATTCGTCTGGGTGACCAGTTAACTGTGGCTAACTTTGTCCACCGTCAATTTATATATAAATTTCAGATTAATGTTTTCCCTTTGGGTTTAAAATCAGATGCAGGTGCGTTCCCATATCGCTAGCTAAAATGTTGGTTTCGGTTTCTTCGGTCAGGCCCTGTGTTGAGCTGGCTGCTGGCTGTATGCAAACAGCTCGACAAACGGCGATTCGCTCCTCTGCCGATCCCATTTTAAGGCCTAGAATGAGCTAGATAGTGGACACCTGCTGTTCATGTGACTGCCTTGCGAGGGTCTGACTATTGAATGCAGCACGTGCATGCCTTTCTTTGCAGCAAATGAGCCCGATGGCAGTAACCCGGGTGCCCGTAGACTGCGATAACTATCCGAATATGGGTCCACATGATAAGCAAACAGGCTAAAAATGTCGGGCTCGCCAAGTTCTATTCGTAAGCATCAAGACAGTGATTTCGAAAACGATTATCTTTATTGAGCAAGTGCTCAGCTGCTGACCAGATCTATGGCAAGGATCTAGGGCTCGATCACGAAAATTGAGCTATTGAGATTTTTTTGAGAAATAGGTCAATATTGATGATTAATTTGGGACAACCGCTGGTGCCTTCTTCGGGCACCCCATTGAAAGTATCTGCACGCCCCGAGCAGGCTTCTGAGCTGCAGCTATTTTTTTTCTGCCACGAGTCTGAGCCACATGAGATGCAGCCGCCAATGGCCAATATTGTCTGGATCTTCATCCTCACGGTCAGCGATATTTTTCGGCACGGCCGGATATTTTTCGGCACGACCGGGTTCGCCCATATCTTGTAAGTTAGTTTATCGTTTTGTCGCTCACTTTTAGGTCTCTTCATTCGATGGCTCCAGCCTATCTTTCAGATATACTACCCCATCAGGCCAAGCATCGTACCACTCGCTTTTCGGAATCCAGCAGTCTAGAAATACCTCGTACAAACCTTAAATCCTTTGGAGACCGTGCATTTAGCTCGTATGCTCCCAAAGCCTGGAACTCCCTCCCGACTTTCGTCAGAACATCCCCTGACCTGACCACATTTAAAAGAAACTTAAAAACACACCTATTTAGGACAGCATTTAGTGGGTCCCTGTGATTCGTCCTTGTTGTGCTTATGCGTGCTGACACTGTGCATGCTGCCACTAACCACATTTGCATGCTGACCCTGTGCATTTCACCCCTAACCATATTATTCATTTTGTTTGTTTTTCAAGCATGATTTTACTTACTATTCTATTGCATATCACTTTGCAGCAAATGTAAAGCGCCTAGAGAGAGATTAAGTTCTCTGAGGGCGCTTTATCAAGTGCAATATTATTATTATTATTATTGTTATTATCGTCATTTAGTTTTAGAAAATTTGCTGCCATCCATGTGCGGATGTTATCAATACGTGCAGCAAGTGAGTTGAGAGAATCTGAGGTGCTCGAAGGCTGGGAGGGATCAAAGCAAAGGTACAACTGAGTGTCATCCGCATAGACGTGAAAGTCTAGATTGTGCTTGGCAATCACATCAGCAAGAGGGAGAGTATAAATCATGAAAAGAACCGGACCTAGTCCGGAGCCCTGAGGTATGCCATGTTTCAGAGGTACCTGAGATGATCTTTGTCCATTCACATTAATACTATGGAATCTTTAACTGAGATAGGACCTGAACCATTGCAATGCAGTGCCAGTGATGCCCAGGTGAGATGAGAGGCGCTCTAGAAGAACTTTGTGATCGATGGTATCAAAAGCTGCCGAAAGATTGAGCAAAACAAGCAGAGATACTCTACCCATGTCTGCATCCCTAAGTAGGTCGTTTTACACCTGAAGCAATGCTGATTACATGGAATGATTAGCTCTAAAACCAGACTGGAACTTACTAGCAATGTTTGAAGTTTTGATATATTAGTACAGCTGGTCCACCATGACTCGTTCCAGTGTTTTTAATAGCGGTGGTACAATGGAGAAGGTAGACTAAGCTTTAATTACATAAGTTCTCATGTTCTAGTGTTGCTTTTTTGAGTAATAGCCTGACTACAGCCTTTTTGAGAGGTGCTTGGGCATGACCTGAGGCAAATGACATGTTAATGATGTTAGTTATGCACGGCAGCAGCAGATGCAAAAGAAGTATATGCAGAACAGTGGGAATAGGGTCCAGAGGAGCAGTTGTACTCTTTGATTGGGATATGAACTTCAGCACGAGTTCACTAGTGACCTTGAATTTAGACATTGGGGTACTGCAAGAAATTAAGGGACAGCGTTCTAGGGGATGCTGCCATCGTAGGGTGGGACTTTCTGATCATGTCAATCTTCTAGACGAAGAAGTTAAAGAAGCAATCAGTTGCATCATCACAGGGATCATTAGGTAAGGAGCTATGCTGGGAGCGGTTGAGGAGATGGTTGATCGTCGATATCAGCATTTTTGGATTGTGCATGTGTGATTCAATGTTTTTATAAAATCTAGACTTGGCCTTTCTAGAATGTAGTCCTCATATGCCTATCGATGGACAGTCAGTCCTGATCTTTTATATGCTTTTTCAAGCTTGCACTTAGTAGACCTAGCTAGTGTAATATCTGTGGTAAGGCCTAGGCCGTCTTGGCAATTTCGCTTAGTCAGAGGTGCAAACTCGTCGAGTATGTCAGCTAATGTCGTGTTGTAGCAATCTACCCATGATGATAGGTCGGAAGGGGGAGTGACCAGCAGAGGTCAGGCAGACATTCTCACATGGGTATCATCGATATCAAGAGTCTTGAGGTTTCGCGATTTACAGTTGATGTCAGGAGGAGGGGAGGACGAAGAGGAGGAGGAGGAGGAGAGCACACATTGTAGATTGAATGAGATCTGTATGTGGTCAGATAAGCAGGATTTGGTAATAATTGGTGATGACAAAGTGAAGTTGTATGAGAAAATTTTGTCGAGTGTGTGACCCTTGGAGTGAGTAGGACCGTATATATTAGCCACGAGAGACAATGACTCAGTCGATGCACGAAGTCAGGGCTGAAGGCGTCAGATAAGTTATCAGAGTGAATGTTGAAATCCCCCATAACGAGGAAGGATCGAGTTCTTGCACACTGAATTGAAATGAGATCGGAGAATCTGAGATAACAGAGGATTTGAGACCTGGTGGGCGATAGACTACTGCCACTATCGGTAGCTTGTTTTCGGATGAGACCACTGAATGAAGAGACACTGAATTGAAATGAGATCTTGGAGATGAAATGAGCATTGAAAGAAGGTCTTGGTACCTGGTGGGCGATAGACTACTACCATCATTGGTAGCTTGTTGTCGGGTGAAATGAAGACAATCGATCTGGAAGACTGCTTCGAGGGTACTGCAAATGGCCAGAAGTCAAATGTCGAGCTCATGATAATTGCAACTCCATCTCCAGTTTTGAGTTATCTAGGGATGTGAAAGAATAAGAAACCAGCATGGAGGGGAGTAGTTTCTTGCATTGTTGGCAGTTGACCGGTTTTAGCCAAGTTTCAGTCAAGGTTAGGAGGTTGAGACCATTTTCAGAATTAACTGCTTTGCAGCAGCAATAAATAATCACCTACCACAGGAATTGAACCCGAAACCTATGGGCCGAAGTCGGGAGTTAAATATATATATATATATATATATATATATTGCATATACGGTATCTATGTCTATGTGTGTTCACACACACACACACACACACACTATATATATATATATATATATATATATATATATATATATATATATATATATATACATATATACATATGTATGTATATATATATATATATATATATATATATATATATATATATATATATATATATATATATACATATATACATATGTATGTATACATGTATGGATATATATACATGTGCACTCACATATATATATATATATATATATGTGAGTGCACATGTATGTATATATATATATGTATGTGTGTGTGTGTGTGTGTGTGTGTGTGTGTGCACATAGGCACCTTGCCTCAGCTTGTTATCACTACACTTCAAAGCGGTTTTTGCAGCATATACTGCCATCTGTTTAGTCAAAATGTTGTGTGTCATGTCAATTTTAGTCGCACTGTGATGTATGAGCTCAGAATCTTTACTAGTAGCTGAATGTTTTGTCATGGTTTCCGAAGCTTCAACTCGAATCTTCCTAGAAATGGCTGCACAATACCAGAAGATTGACTTGTCTGACATATTTGACTCATCTGACGAGAGCAATCAGAGGATCCAGAACGCTTTGGCTAATGCCTCGTTGGTTTCATCATTGGATTTGAGTCGACGGAGCTGCAATGCTTTAGCTGACAAAATACGGACGTTTCGAAAACTTACACGGCTGTCTCTTAAAGGCTGTGAGTTATCTAAGCTGCCAGTGAGTGTAACCGATCTTACGACGGTAAGTGCCCGGTGTTTTGTGTTCGGTTAGGAAGCATTCGCTGTCTGCAGCTGCTATTTTTTATTCTGGCCTGTCCTGACAATGCTGTCCAGTATGCACGTTTATCCTTTTACTTTCTCAGAAAAATCTGCTTTACACCCTGGTGAATCGTTTAGGCATTAACTAGTTACAAATTTGAGACCTGTTACTGTGGTTAATGTCTTTAGGGAGCATTTGAAGCAGCATCTTTTGTGCAAGCCTCGTGGTCGCCGTGTTTCGGCCTTAAACAGGGAACAGGTTGCGTTACACGAGCTGACCACTCATTCAAGCACAATGCACCATTGTGACCTCTACAAGTGCCACATTAGTTCATGTAGTGCCTTGCTGTTGACCCTGTGCATATCACAGCTAACCATGTTTGGCATGTTGTTCATTGACCTTGCTACTGCTAACCATTCGATCATGCATTCATTACAGCAAATGTTAAGTGCCTAGAAAGAGATTGAGTTCACTTGAGGGTGCTATAAGCAAATGTACTTTTATTATTATCATTACGTTTATAGAATGTTTGCCATTGTGCTAGCATCCCTGTTTGGTGGTTGTTTGTGTTTGATCATCGTTCATTCTTTGCCTCTGTCTAGAAATGCATAGTTTGTCACATCCTTTCAGGCGTGTTTTTCTTTGGCACCCTCCAGCCCCGTGGATGCCTATCTAACAGTTTGCCTTGACCACGTCAATGCTTTTGCAAATGTACGGCTGAGTTTCATAACTATTTGGGCTGTAGCTTGCAACTATTAAGAGCTCATCCTTCCTTTTTCTCCGACTCCTCTCTGCTTGTTGTCAAATGCTCAATGTCCCTGTTCGATGATTGAATGTAATAATAATAATAGGAATAATAATACATTTAATGTAGCCCTCTCAGAGAAATCAATATCTTTCTAGGCAATTGAAATTTGCTCCAAAGGAAGCACGATCGAATGGTTAGTAGTAGTATGTTCAATAAACGACAACAATAGCATCGTTAGGGGTGACATACACAGGGTCAGCATTCGAATATGTTTAGTGGCTGAATGCTCAGTATCAGCACTCATCAGCAGGTAAAGGACGAATTACAGGGATCCACTATATTTTGTTATAAATAGATGCGTTGTTAGGTTACTTTTCACCCTTCTCAAGCCTCAGGTTGTGTAAACACGACAAACTGGCTCTTCTATTCCTGAGCTCAAAAACCGTTGGCAATAGATGCTTTAGCTCTGCAGTTCCTTGACTTCGGAACTCACGACTCTTATCAGACGGCCATTACTGTCCAGCAGCAGGTTTGTGTTAATCCTTTCCAGCAGTCCTGAGCTGCTACTTGCATACTACTACTATATCACTACTTAAACTGCTCTCCTGGCTGTGCTAGGCTTCCCAATTTCTCTTTGTTGAGTGGGATGAAGTCGGTGGGCTAGCGAATGCCTACCGAAAGCAGCCTATGCTTTGAGTTGGATATTCAAACAATCCTGAGTAACACCCGCATAGTTTTAGTCGCTTTGTAGGTATACATGCGGAGGTCACTTTAAATTACAAATGCAACGACAAAATGTGCATTTACATTTTTTTTCCTGTGGTCAAGACGGGGGATGTCGTGACGGAAGTCGAAGCAAGTTCTTGGCTTCGGGATCCGACAAAGTAAAGGCACGGTCTCTAAAGAATTTGGGGGTTCATACGAGGTATAAGTAAACAGTTAGATTCCGAAAGGCTGGTCTTATAATTCTTAGTGTAGTGGGGCAGTAGAATCCAGATGCACACCGTACTTGGTCAAGTCGGGGGATGTCGTGAGGCAAGTCGGAAGTGAGTTCCAGGCTTTGGGAGCATATCCACTAAAATTATGGTCTCCGATGGATTTGAGGTTCAGACGAGGTAGATTCCAATAAGTAAGTGCTACGATGCTTAGCCTGGTGGGGGAGTAGCTCTGATAGGTAGTCTGGAGCCAGAGAATGAAGGAACCCTAAAAGTGAGTGACAAAACTTTGAAGTCGATGTGTTGGTTGATGGGAGCCAGTGCAGTTCGGCGACAAGTGGTGAGATGTGGCAACTGCACCACTCACGACAGACAAGTATACCTGCAGAGTTTTGCAGCTGGATTTTTGCGCTAGCATCGTGTTATGCACCTATAGATCACATAATTTAGAAAAGTTGGTTCATATCTCCCGAATAGTCGGTTCTAAGCTTTTCTGAATGCTGCCTTCTTTAGGGATCTGCAATTTGCCTTTACACAGAACCGCACATTCTTGTGTGTCCTTGACTAAAGCTAATAGGCACCTACAATTAAGAATGCAGACCTAAGTAGACTATCTCTGCTTGTTTTACTCGACCTTTCGGCAGCTTTTCTTTATCGATCACCAAGTCCTTCTTGAGCACCTCTCATCTCGCCTGAGCATTGCAATTATTCAGGTCCTATCTCAGTGGGAGACTTCAGAGTATTAACGTGAATGGGCAAAGATCGTCCAATGTACCTCAGAAAGACGAGGTACCTCAGGGCTCCGTGCTTGGTCCTGTTCTTTTCACGGTTTATACTCTTCCTCTTGCCTATGTGATTGTCAAGCCTAATCTAGGCTTTCACTTCTGTGCAGACGACGCTCAATTGTACCTCTGCCTTGATCCCTTCCAGCTCTCCAGCACGTCGAATTCTATCAACTCTCTTGCTGCATGTATTGATGACACTCGCCCATGGAAGACAGCAGATTTTTGTAAATTGAATGATGATAAAAACCAACTTACTAGTTATAGCCGAACCAAGTGTGATTCAGTAATTGGCAAAGCTAACGCTCAAAATTAGATCAGCCAGAATATCTTTGTGAATTGTAGACCTAACCTTTCTTTACACCAGGCGACTCTTAATCAGTCGACATGTTCAGCCCCCATAGAACCAAAATCTGAGCTACATGGTGTCTCGTCAACCATCGAAGAACAAAATTTTCTGTGGCTGAAGTGGATCAGTGGACAGTAGATATTGAATGCCTCTGATACTACCGATATATCCAATGGATACTAATTTTCCCACCGACCCTCTTTACACATGATCTGAAGGTTTTGTCGCTCAGTTTTATGGATATTTATTGTTTTGCTCCAGCCTATCTCTTAGATGTACTCCTCCATCAGGCCAAGCATCGTATCACCCGCTTTTCGGAATCCATCAGTCTACGAATACGTCGTACAAATCTCAAATCCTTTGGAGATAGTGCATTTAGTTCGTATGCTCCCAAAGTCTGGAACTCTCATCCGACCTGCGTCCCAACATCCACTGACCTGACCGCATTTAAAAAGAACTTAAAAGCACACCTATTTAGGATGGCATTTAGTGGGTCCCTGTGATTCGTCCTTGATGTGCTTATGCTTGCTTTTACTGTGTATGCTGCCACTAACCATATTTGCATGCTGACCCTGTGCATACCACCCCTACCATGTTATTCTTGTTGTTTATTAAGCATGCTACTGCTAACCATTCGATCGAGCTTCCTTTGCAACAAGTGTAAAGTGCCTAGAAAGTGATTGAGCTTTCTGAGGGTGCTATTCCAAGTGGATTAATATTATTATTATTATTGTCATTATTATTGACGATTTCAGCTCTTGACAAGCTTCACAGTTTGGCTGTACCACAGGCGCCTAAGCCAGTCAAATAGCTTCTTGGGATGGTGTAAGATACAATCGCTGGTTCTTCAAAAGAGTGTCTTATTGTGAACCGGAGAAGCTCAAAAGGGGAAGATCCTGAGATAGGCTCTGCTGACTAACGACTTGTGCACTGGTGTCTAAATTACTTATTTTTGCTCTTTGGGGTATTCTAGCTGTCCTCAATAATTTTCAAAAGGGAGTGCTCCACTAGAACTATTTCGGATAATGTCCACAAACTGTTTCATGTCAGCGTTCCATATAACACGGCTCCAATCACAGTCGAGCTAAAAGTAGGCATATGGGACTTGACAATAGAGCCGATGTGGTCGTTTAGTGAAAGATGCTACTAAACAGGACACCTAGATTTTATGCAGATGCAACTGGAGATATGCTTGAAGGTTCAACATTGAGCATTCAGTCTTTTACTGGACAGTAATTGCAAACAAGTCTGATAGTTCTAATTTTTTCCACTTTCTGCCTCTTTTCATGTAATCGTGAACATAAATAAAGTGTTATGTTTTAGTTGCAGATTGTTTTCAACAGAACTTTTGCGGGTGCTGTCGGTACAGCCGATTAGAATAAGATTACTCGGTGCTGTATCTGCTACCTATTTATAATATGTTTTAGCTGCTGTGCTCACCATAAAGCTTTATACTGCATTATAGGCTTGCACGAAATTAAACTTAGGCTTCTTTTTTGTTGTTGCTTTTTCTAGCTGGATGAGCTTGATATCAGTTGGAACAAGGAGCTCACCACTCTGCCTACCTCCTTGTGTCGGCTGCCAGCGCTCAAGAAGCTGAATGCTGGCTTTTGTGACCTCACCAAACTGCCTGATCGCTGGGAATGCATGTCGGTAAGTTGACGAAATAAAATCGGAATGATTGTATTTGGGAAATGTGTTTTAAGCATGGTAATGCTGTTGCTTAATGAGCGGCATGCACTGTGATGCTATGTTGGTATGGTTTGAACCATATTAGCTTGCCCGAGAGAAAATGGTTCTAGGGACAGCTCATCGCCTTTACTTTGTGACATGCAGCTGCTAAGAAGTGTTGAGATGCGAAATCATTGTTCCTGCATGGTTGTATTAAATGTTTGCTCATTCAATATGTCAGTAAAATGTCCTGAGGCTTGTGATACGACTCGCATAGCTTTTCCTGGGCGATTTTTAGTAACGTTGCATCTGTAAATCTCATTCTTATATCTAACCTTCTTAGGAATCCCATCGAGGTGCTCGTATAAACTCGAAAATGCTGTAACTTAGTGAGTCGTCTGCACTACGATGCTGTGTCGGCGTAGTTGAATTTTCTTTAATTTCTCCTTGGAAATGATACTTTTAGAAACAACCGATTGCCTTCATATTGTCATGTATAGCTGCTAACAAGTGGTGCAATCTTAAATGACTTACTGCATGGTGATATTAAACTGTTGGTCGTTTGCTAGGGCCCTTTCGAGAACAAACCCCTTCTTGCACAGAGGATTAGGATTTTGCTTCACCTACAGCATAATGCTTCCAATAGCATTAAGTAATTAAAGCTTATGACTGGTTTAGCTTTTGATTCGAAAATGATTTAGAACTGCTAGTAGCTGAATGGCCTTGTTAATTACTTATCAAACATTTACAAGTGTTTTTTGTATAAATGCTTCTAAACTTAAAAGTGTATTGATATTCAGCTATCGAGCCTGCTTGTAGTTGATACCGACTTACTAACAGAAAGAATATTTGAGCCTTGGGATAACAACTTTTTAAGATGCTGAAGCCAATCTACCTAATAGAAAGCTAGTCTTCATGTTTGGATTGGCATCTTCGATTCAACGCATTGTTATAGAAAGGAAACAGTTACTTTGCTGGAGTGCTAGGTTTGTTTTACTGTTGTCCTCGTATGTCGTGTGCCTGTCTATGGACCGTCAGTCAGACCGGATGCTTGTGCCTAGCAGATCTAGGTGGGTTAATGCATGGGGTAAATCGTAGGCTATCTCAGTGAGTAAACATAGCATGCTTAGGTGTATGTGCAAACTCGTCGAAAACCTCTTGCTAGTGTTTTCCAGTAGCATTTAGCCAATGATTACAGGTCGTTACGAGGATTGGTCACAAAAAAGGAAAATATTTGCAGTTAGCTGATTTCTAGACGGACCGATAGTGTTAGACAGGTCTGATATTGCCTGGCGGATATCCAATGGAGCAGGCTCCATTCGCTGCAGGACAGACTATCCCCATCATGTGGCTGGAAGTTAGCCCCCCTTTTAGTAGTTCTGTGACTAGGACTTCCCAGAGGTCGTTCCAGTGACTGGACCCTGGGTTGCACTGCTAAATGGCAAGCCACAGTGTGACAATTGCTGTCTTATGCAGAAGCATATTTTTTAGCATTCTTACATTTTTATCACAGAAGTTTTTTTATTTCTGCCACGTGTAAAGTGAACCATAAATAAAGTGTTATGTTCAGATGGCAGATTGTGTACAACAGAGCTTTTACTAGTGCTGTTGGTACTGCCGATTATAGTACAACTTCTATGTGCTGTATCTGCTAACTATTTGGAATATGTCTTTGCCGCTAACTTCCCTTATGGCACATATAGGAGGCTTGCAAGAGAGTAAACCAGGTTTACTTTTCGTTTCTTTTTCTAGCTTGAGAAGCTCGATATCATTGGGAACAAGAAGCTCACCACTCTTCCTCACTCTATATGCCAGCTGCAAGCTCTGAAACAGCTGGATGCTGGTTCTTGTGGCCTAACTGAACTGCCAGACTAATGGTGAGTGGATCTATATAGTGAATCTTTTTAATACTTATCGCTGGTAACCTACACTGAATAAAACTAGTGTTATTCGGATTTGAAGTATTGACTCTCAGTCACTAAGATTGCCACGTTTTTGGTGGTTAACTTAAGCATAATTTCTAAGCTTTGACTTAAAACTACGGTTTTGAATGCCCACGAAAGTTCTTTTTTTTACTCTTGCCTTTATGGTAGGAGCACTAAAGTATCCGAAGATACCCTGTCAGCTAGATCAAGCAAGCTAGATCAACAGTCCCTCACTTAGCTTCTGGTCCCATACTCAACTTTTTCTGATCTCTCTTTATTTGTGGACCATCAATCGGCATTGGAGTAAAATCTAATCTGCCGGACGATGAGAATCGCGCAGGAGACTTTGCAGGCTTCTACTTCTCAACTTAAGTAGTCACGTTAAATGCAACCTGACCCTACTGAGTGTCGTGAACTGACTGAATTGAGCTACCTTAACATATTGCTGGTCCTGTACAGACCAGGTGGCTAACTCCAACTTTTATTATTTGGAAATGAATTTCAACTAGTATAGTAAGGTTAAGGCTTTGGAAGAGAATTAGTCCAGTAGACCCTATTCTCACTATCCTGCTTCTTAGATGCTGAGATCTTCTGTTTCCCTGCAAATCTAACGTCCTAAATATGTCATTAGCCTTAGGTCAAGTCCCAGCACCTTTCATAAAATCTATATTCAGGCCACTACTCAAGAAAGCAATGCTTGACCAAGGCAACTTGAGCAACTTCTGCCCAGTATCTCATCTACGGCTCCTATAAAAGAAGCTGGAATGAGTCGTGGCAGACCAGCTGAACTCTTATATTGGAATTGCTTACCTAGCTAGTAAGTTTCAATTTGGTTTTAGAACTAATCAGTCCACAGAGTCAACATGACTTTGGGTGTACTTCTAAGGAATGCAGGCTTAAGTTTGTTCGGCTCCATCTTTAGGCTGGTTTTGATACTATCGATCAGCCAGTCCTTCTTGAGTGCCTTGCATCTTGCCTGTTCATCACTGGCACTGCACTGCAATGGTCCAGTTCCTATCTCAGTGGCAGACTCTGGAGAATAATTGTTAATAGACAAAGATCATCGTCGGAACCTATTTTAAGTTGAGGTACCTCAGGGCTTTGTGCTTAGTTGTGTTCATGAAACAGTTTGGACTCTCCTGCTTACCGATGTGATAGCCAAGCACTATGTAGGCTTTCACCATGCAAAGAACATTCACTGGCCCCTTTGCTTTGATGCCTCCGAGTCCTCCAGCATGTCGAATGTTCTCACTCACCATGCTGCATGTATTGACGACACAAACACATTAATTTCAGCAAATATTCTTAAACTGAATGATAACACCAACTTACTCGTTATGGACAAAACAAGTGGAATTTAGAAATAGGAAATGATATATTGCACAATCGTCTCTGTTCTTTCATTTGTCTTGTAGAATCTCAAATCGAATCTAAGGCTCCCTATTCCAAATAGACCCTTTATTGAACGACCACGTGAGCACTTCAGTCAAGTCTGCCTACTTTCAGCTACATAATATCGGTAAATTCGGGCTTAAGTCAAGGAAACCACATCTGTAGTTATTTTTTGCAGCATCCTGTCTTGACCTCCGAATTTCACTGCTTGTTGATTTACCAGCACGTGCAACCAGGTTTCTTTATTCTTTGGCCCCAGCCTACCTATCAGATTTGCTCCCCCCCCCCGAGGCCAAGCATCCTACTACCCACCCTTCTAAATCTAATGGTTTACCGTCACCTGATATGAATGTCAAATCCTTTAGAGACCTTGTCATTAGTTCGTATGGTCCTAAAGCCTGTAACAGACTTCGGCCTATCGTCATGACATATCCTAACTTTAAAAAGAAGTTTAAAAGGCATTTATTTATCCCACCATTTAGTGGGTCCATGTGAATCCTTTTTTGTGTGCTTAAGTCTGAGGACACTTTTATTGCTGCCATTAGCCACAGTGGCATAGCTGACCCTGTACGTGTACCTGTACCTCTAACTATGTTGTGCTTGTTGTCATGGAGCTTACTAACAGTTCAGTCACACTTCCTTTTCAGGGAATGTAAATTACCTAGAAAGAAAATAGGTTCTCTTAGGATTCTGTATACATGTATCATCATTGCTTATGTTTGAAACTTGAGAATGCTGTAGCTTAGTAAGCCTTGTGCACTCCGATGCTGCATCGATGTAGTTGGAATCAGGTTTACTTTACCTTGAAAATAATATTTTTTGGTAAGCTAAAATGATTGCGCATTATTAGAATCTCATACGACAGTTACTGTACCTTGATAAAAGGCTGGCTAGAGCACTTTTTAGAACATCTCCAATCAAAACTACACCTGTAATGATACTTAGCATTTTGCTTTATCTAAATTTAATGCTTAAAATTGCATTAATTAATTGAAGCCGATAATTTTGATTATATTTTTGATTGAAAGGTTTGCCTACTCAGATTACTTCAGTCGACTTGCTAATTACTTGTCAGTCTTTTTATAGATGCTTCTGAAGTTACAAGGGCTGTCTTGATATCGGACTGCTAAGTTGGCATGTAGTGGATACCAAACTAGAAATAGAGGGAGCTGTTCCATAATTACCGTGTTAATTGCTCACATAAATCTGCTTGGTAGAATGCAATTATTTAAAGGCTGATGACTGCATATTCTAGCAGAGATCATGTGCTCCACAAATTTAATGCTTCTACTTTCGATGGACTCTACGGAAGCCATGCTCTAGCCTTCTCCTGCTGGCATGGTATAGGTCACATGTCCTATATAATTTTGCTAATCAATTTTTTATTTTTCAAACATGTGTAGACTTCGGTGCAAACATGGTCGAGTTTACGTTAGGAAAAAGAGTGATGCAAAGTGACTTAACAGATATGAGATAATATAATTAATATAATTCATTTATATAGCGCCCCAAGAGAACTTAATCTCTATTCAGGCGCTTCCTATATGCCTCGGTGCTCGAGCCCACGACCTCAGACCTTGGTCGGGGCGAGCACCTTAACCACTGGACCAAACCAGCTCGGCAATCAAAAAGGTGATAAATCGGAGATCAAAAAGGTGATAAATACACTTTTTGCTACTTGAACGATTGAGGGTAACGTCTGTCTGTTAGACGAGGCTCTGGCATGGTTTAATCTATCCGTGTCGTGGAAGGCTCAGGTCTCATCCACCAGACCAGTTACCTGTGGAGTCCCTCAAGGGTCCATCCTCGGTCCGTTGCTGTCTCTATTTATACTCTACCTCTGGGAAAAGAGTTTCATGCCCGTGGTGTAGGATATCGCTTTTAGGCTGACGATATGCAGCTGTATTTGTCATTCAAACCGTCGGAACCAGCTGCAGCAACCGATAAACTAAATGCTTGCCTTACCGACATTCGATCCTGGAGGTCGGCAAATGTTGTTAAATTAAGCAATTATAAAACTGAACTGGTACTCATAGGGCACCGTAAGCATGTGGCAGGACTAAAAAGCTTCGCTCTTCTAATAGGTGATACTGTTGTGCAACCATCATCGTGTGCTCGGAATTAGGGTGCCGTCTTTTGCCTACAATAGGAAAGCTCCATTAAGAAGACTGCTTCCAGAGCTAGTCATCATGTCGATCCCTATTTGAGATTAGGAACTGTCTTCCACAGTGTCTTGCAAATCTTTTAGCTAGCTCTATAGTATGTATCTCCGTCTGTAACTCTGCAAAGTCATACAGACCACGTGGGTGTTAGGCAGGAGAGTTTTTGTATAGCCCACTCACAGCCTATGCGGCTTTCGTTACGCATTCTGTGGCCAACAGACTTCGTCTCTCGCAACAAAGACAAAGTGGGAAGCATAGCAGCATCAGGAGAGCAGTTGAGATAATGAGTAGCATTAAAGTAGCAGTTCAGGACCGCTGAAAAGGATGTGCCATAGTTGGCAGCAGGAGAGTAGTTGTCGTTGCGTAAGAATTGTGGAAGCGAGTTCCACAGATTAGGACCTGCAGAGCTAAAGCTTCTGTCGCCAGCCGTCTTTAAGCAGAGGAATGGGACAGCTAATTTATTGTACACACAGGACCTGAGGGCACGAACAGGCTTAAACTGATGCAATACTTCAGCTAGGTATGGAGAGCCAAGCCGTGGCGGACCTTGTGGGTAAGCATAAGAACCTTGCTCAGAATCCGTTGGTCAACCGGCATCAATCTTAGCTCTTTTAGCAAAGGACACGCGTGCTCAAACCGCTGGGACAAGCCTTGCAGCCAGATTAAAAGTCCGCTGCAGTGGTCTAATAGCTTTCTTTGGCAGCCCAGCCAAAAGGGAATTACAATAATCAAGCCAAGACAGAACTAAAGAGCTAGTTACATTTTTTACAAGCCACTGTTGGAGGCACCTAATCTTAGATAGGGATCGGATGTGATGGCTAGCTGTACAGGCAGACTTATGAATGAAGCTTTTGAAATTAAGGCAGCTGTCGAAAACGTCACCTAAATTTCGAGCACGTGGTGATGGTCGCACAATAGCATCACCTATTAGAAGAGCAAAGCCTTTTAATCCAGCCACACGCTTACGGTGTCCTATGAGCAGCAGTTCGGTTTTATCATCATTTAATTTCAGGAAGTTTTCCGACATCCAGGATCGAATATCGGCAAGGCAACCATTCAGTTTCTCAGTTGCTGCAGTAGATTCCGACGGTTTGAATGACAAATACAACTCAGTATCGTCAGCATAGAAGTGATATCCTATTCCATGGGCCTTAATCACTTTACCCAGAGGTTGCATATAAATGGAGAACAGCAAGGGACCGAGTACAGACCCTTAATGGACATCACAGGCGACCCTTCTCGTGTGTTAGACCTGACCCCCACACGACACGGATTGAACACGATCAGACAAGTATGATTCAAACCATGCCAGTGCTTCGTCTGCCAGACCGATCGTTGTTCTCAATCGTTTAAGCAGAACTTCATGATCAATGGTGTCGAAAGCAGCAGACAGATCTAGCAGAACTAGGGCAGTGACATTCCCGTCGTCGTTGCCACGTAAAATGTCATTGTTAACACGGAGGAAAGCAGTTTCAGTGGAGTGCTGCCTCTTGAACCCTGATTGAAATGTTTCCCACATTTCAGTATTGTTAATATGTTCAACCAGCTGGTCAGCAACAATTTTTTCAAGAATCTTTGATTAGAAACGAAGAAGGGAAACTGGACGATAGTTTGCTAGCACCTCTATGCCTAATCCAGGCTGTTTAAGAATGGTTCTGACGATTGCCGATTTGAAGGACTTGGGGACGACCTCTCTTCCCAAAGAAGCATTTAAAATCTTGGTGATGGCAGGGCTAAGTTGGTCTGCCAGTGAAGACCACAGAGATGAAGGTATAGGGTCTTCAGGAGACGAGCTCTTTTTGCTAGACCTTGTTAACGCAGCTGCATCGCATGCAGGAACATCGGAGAACCTTTTAAGGAAGGTCACAGGTTGACTAACCGCGATTGCTTTAGTCGGAGTGGGCTTAATGGAGGCACGAATGTGCACAATTTTTTCAGTAAAGAAGGCTGAAAACTTTTCGGCCGAGCCCTTAATATCTGGGAGTCAGACCTCACAGCATTGGCTAGTAAATGGTTTATTGTCTTATAAACTGTTTAGTTTCCGACTGGCAGGAATTCAGCTTTCTAATGAAAAAAGAAGCACTTGTTTTTTTAAGCTTTCGGGTGTAACCTCGAAGGAAGTCTTTGAAATTGACTAGATCTGCATCAGACCTTGATTTCTTGAAAGACGTTTAAGCCTGCGCTTAACCCGGCACATCTTTAGGAGTTTTTTTTGTAAATTGAAGGGTAACACACTCGATAAAATTTTCTCATACAACCACTGTGGCATCACCCATCCCTACTACATACAATCTGCTTATCTGACCACATGCAGATCTCATTCGGCTAACACGTGTGCTCTTCTCATCTAAAATCGCCTGTGAATTGTGAAACCTGAAAATCCTTGGCTTTGATGCTGTCCGTGCAAGAATATCTGCTTCACCTCTGCTCCTCAATTCTCTTTTCAACGTGTCGTTATTGGTAGACTGCTACAACATGAATCTATCTAATGTAAGGTGGTTGCTTTCACTACCTCGGCCCCGAGATCGTGGGTTCGAATCCTGCGGTGGGCAATCCTATATTGCCACTGCAAGCTGAGGTGATAGCCGTAAAGGCTCTTCTGTCGCTATATAAAAAGAGGCTGTTAAATCAGCTAGTATTTATTTTTATTATGCTCGATGAGTTACACCTCTGACAAGCAGGCTGTGTACCCTCGCTTAGACGGCCTGTGGTTTACCACAGAAATTAAACCAGCTCGATGTACTGAGCACAAGCTAGAAAAAGCATACAAACGACCAATACTGATTGTCCATCGACTGGCATACAACGACTACTGTAGATCGTACCAATCGATCCTAGCAGTGATCAATTTTAGCTTCTGTAAAATATTGTTGGATCACAGATGTGGATGCCAAAATGCTGATGTCGACGATCAACCGTCTCCTTAACCATTCCCAGGTTAGGTCCTTCCCTAATAATCCCTGTGATGATCTAGCTAATCGCATCTCTAGCTTCTTATTCAAGAACATAGAAAAGATCAGAGAGTCCAGCCCTAAGGTAGCTGCATCCCCCACGGAATCCTGTTGCTTAATTCTGTGCAGCACCTCAAGGTCTACGTTCAAGCCGGTCACTATTAACCTAGTCCCTGAAGTTCATATTCCAATCTAAGAAGACAGCTAGTCCTCTGGAACCTATTCCCCCATCTTGCTTATGCGATGCATCGATCTGCTGCTGCCATGCATAACCGCCATCATGAATATATCATTAGCCTTAGGTCTTGTCCCAGCACCTTTCAAAAAAGCTGTCGTCAGGCCCTCAAGAAAGCAACACTCGACCAAGAAAACTTGAGCAACTTCCGCCAAGTCTCCCTATTACCGTTCCTATCAATGACACTGGAACGAGTCGTGGCAGACCAGCTGAACTCATACATTGAAACTTCAAACCTTGCTAGTAAGTTCGAGTCTGGTTTTAGAGCTAATCACTTCACAGTCAGCATTGCTTCGGGGAGCTACCTAGGAATGCAGACTAAGGTAGAGTATCTATGCTTGATTTGCTCGATGTTTTGACAACTTTTGATACTATTGATCACCAAATCCTTCGTAAGCGCCTCTCATCTCGCGTGGGCATCATTGGCACTGACATGCAATGGTTCAGGTTATTTCTGAGCTGGAGACTCCAGATTAGTAATGTGAATAGACAAATGTAATCTGAGAAACCTCTGAAATATGGGATATCTCAGGGATCTGTGCTTGGTTCCATTCTTTTCATAGTCTTTACTCTCCCTCTTGCCGGTGTGATTGCCAAGCACAATCTAGGCTTTCACTTCTAAGCAGGTGCACCTTAGCTTTCACCCCTCCCAGCCATCCAGCACGTTGAATTCTCTCTATTTCCTTGCTGCATGTATTGAAGACTTCTCCACATTGATGGCATGGCAGCAAAGTTTCTTAATTGAACCATGATAAAAACAACTTACTAGTTAGTTTTATCGTAATTCAATGTAATAAAAATTGCTGCCATCCACATTCGGATGTCATCACTGCATGCAGCAAGGGAGTTGAGAGAATTCGAGGTGCTCGAAGGCTGGCAGGGATCAAAGCAAAGGTACAACTGAGTGTCGTCTGCATAGAAGTGAAAGCCTTGATTGTGTTTGGCAATCACATCGACAAGAGGGAGAGTATAAACAGTGAAAATAACCGGACCTAGCACTGAGCCCTGAGGTACCTCATATTTCAGATCGGCCTCGTATGATCCTTGCCCATTCACAACAATACTCTGGAGTCTCCCACTGAGATAGAACCTGAACCATTGCAGAGCAGTGCCAGTGATGCCGAGGCGAGATGAGAAAGGCGCAAGAAAGCCTTGGTGATCGATAGTATTGTAACCGGGTTCCAGGAGTCAGTGGCTAATTCCCACCAAACCCTGCCATACTCCTGCCACGTTACCGCTCGCCATGCCGCCGAGCTAGGGTAAGACGAGCGGCCGTCCGGGTAAACCTCTTTATATTCATGCATGCGCCAACAACAACAGGGGAACTAAACAAGTCTACAGGGAGGGTCCTATACATTATAAACTATGGGAGTGCAAGATGAGGCAGCAAGCACGAACAAACGTGTTAGTTGGGGTCAGTCGGCTTCCGCAGTCCTGTCGTTGTACCGAGTCCAACAGTACGAGCGTACGCCGTCCAAAACCCGGCTGGCTGAGTAACTGCTGGCTAGTCCGAGTCGACAACTACCACAGTCATAAGCTTCCACCGAAAGAAACTCTCTACACGGGGGATGCGGTATAAACAAGTCAACAACGAGCGAGCTATCCAGCTCTGCTCGGGCCTTGGGTAGTAGTTCCCTTGCGTGCGTGGCAGCATCGCCGGAGCACGCCTGCACGAATCCAGGTGCATAACTCGGCGAGACCGGGAGCCTCCAACACCACGACTTACTTGGCCAACTTCCCGTACCCAAGAGCCCCGGTGACCTCACGTCACCGCATACATCCGGCCATGCGGTAGGTCCGACCCCGGCCTAGCCGGTGACCCTAACCCTCACCATAGCCGTCTGGTCCCAGCCAACCGAACCCAGCCTGGGTACAGTATCAAAAGCTGCCGAAAGATCGAGCAAAATAAGCAAAGATACTCTACCCATGTCTGCATTCCTAGGTAGGTCTTTGTACACATAAAGCAATGCTGACTCTGTGGATTGATTAGCCCTAAAGCAGACTGAAACTTACTAGAAAGGTTTGAAGTTTCATTATATGAGTTCATTTGGTCTGCCATGACTCGTTTCAGTGTCTTTGACAGGAGTGCTAGAAGGGAGACTGGGTGGTAGTTGCTCAAGTTCTCGTGGTCTAATGTTGCTTTCTTGAGTACTGGCCAAACTACAGCTTCTTTGAAAGGTGCTGGTACATGACCGGAGGATAATGACTTATTAATGCTGTTAGTTATGCATGGCAGCAGCATATCAATTTACCGTAGGAGCAGGACAGTAGGAATAGGCTCCATAGAACTTGTTGTCTTACTTGGGTGTGGAGGAACTAACCAGTAGTGCAGGGGATGCATTGTAGGAAAATAACTTGATAGGCGATCCTAGCAGTAGGCATTTAGCAATCAATAGGCGCTCCAGTTCTTATGCACTATTGTGAAACGTTGAATAGACAAGCTTTTATTAGTTTTTAGCTGCATTCACTTCCGTACTCTGTGTTTTCATGAACTTTGATCTTAATAATAATAATAATGCTTTTGATAAAGCGCCCTTGGAGAACTAAATCTTTTTCCAGGCGCTTTACAGTTGCTGAGATCTTGCAAGAGATATCAGGAATTGACAAGCGACATTAGTGGAATTTTGGTTGTTTATTAAAGTTGTTGCTTATTTAAGTTGTTAAAGTAATCCTCTGAGTACTTGAGCAGTCCATATTTGTTCAGATTTAGACAATGTGAACAATACCAACTGTTTGAATACGAGCCAATAGTTATTTGAGTGGCTAGTGTCGTTTGCTTTGGCTGAAATTCTATGCTACATCCTTATTCTGATAAGAAAGTAATAAAGCATGTAGTGTAGCCTTGATTTAACTCGTGACAGCATCATCCGGCAAGTGATATAGCCATCCAAGTATAAATTGGCTGCAGCTTTCACTCTAGTCTTTGCTCGGCTGAATTCTCACCCTTATCTTCAAGCATTAATTTATAACTTACAATTAGTGAGTAACTGCTGAGCCGCTCCTCGTGGATACCCCTAAAGGACAAACTTGCTCTCATGGTAGACATTTTGTTACGATGCAAGTTATACCGATGAGATGGTCCTGCGATACGGGGGAGTTGTAGCTCTTAACCATCTGGAATGAGAGAAGCCCACTGGTTGAAAACCCAGTCGGCATGCCCATGCTCGAAGTGAACTATCGGAATCGTTACTTTCCTGTAGCTGAGTGAGCAGGCTGACAGTGCAGAGTCTGGTGCCTTTCGAAACAGTGATTAGCTGAGGCTGGCCACCTCCCTGTTTTAGATCTGGGTATAGCTTCTCGCCTCGAAAAATGAGGCCTGGCTGTTGATGTTGTCTAGCAACATAATCTCAGAAAATTGTGAATTATGCTAGGAAGTTAAATGATAGTTTTAATAGTTAGACATACAGCACTCTAAGAATACAAAATTTTGATTGAAGTATAGCAATTTAAAGCATGTGGATAGAGATTCAGCTGTCTTTCCGGAATCAACCAACCTATGATTATGATTGTTGTTAGTAATTAGATCTCTCATAAGCACATTCGATTTTCTGTATTCTTAATAGTAATAATACATTTGTATAGTGTTTCAGAGAACTGAATCTCTTTATAGGCACTTTACAGATGCTGTATGGAAAGGTTCAAATGCTTCATTGTAACATGCTGACCGTCCAACCCAAGCGAGGTTTGGATGTGTGGGGCATTTCGCGTGATCTGTTGACATCACCTTGTAGGCAGCGTCTGTTAGGATTCTATGCCAGCAGTAGTTGTCTTTGATCTATTTTTTCTAAAATCGTGTTTACCGCACTGGCCTTAAATGCATAGGCTAGGCTTAGGAGATATATGGTATAGGCTTAGGAGAATGCCAGGCTCAGAACAGTTGGCTGTTCAGCTGTTCCACTAACTAGGATTCTGTTAGATCGTCAAATTCAGTCGCATGGCAGTTTTGACTCTAGGTCTCTTCTTTTTGGCTATTCCTGAAAGATAATGTGTTTCCGAGATTTCTGCATGATGGAAGTGGCCTTCAGATGCTGAGCATCAGAATCATTATGCTTAACTCAAAATAGGTGTATTACGAAAGGATATGACCAGCTTTTATTTGATGGTGATCTCAGAAACCAATTAATCAGTGTGGCTGTATTAAGTTGCATGGTGATGCTATCCTTAGTTTCTACTAAGGTCACCGTAAGGTCTCATCGCTTCTGTTTATTAAAACGTTGAAACCCAACGTTGAAACCGCAATAAAAATTGATTACTTCACAGCTTTGTAAATCTTTGCTGGCGACTGATTTGTTCTATTAGTTTGCAATGGCCATTCCATGTTCATGGTCGGTACCGTATTTGACGTTAGAGGTTACGATCAAAGAGAATTTATATTTGTGACTGTAACTTGAAGAGACCCTTGTTGGGCAGCTTCTTTTCTGTGAACTAGTAGTTTTAAGGCTGTTTGACCTCTGGTTTAGGTCTACTAAAACAAAGAATTTCATCATTCTAACAGATTATTTGAACTCCATAAATCGATGGCCAGGGAGTCATACTTAGCTTGTTTTAGAGTTTGCTTTAAATAAGTCCCAAGATATATGTAGGAATTTTTTTATTCACCCGTGAGTCAATCACCAGTGTGTCAACCGTCCTTTTTTGACACGGCTATGGCAAGCTCTCTCTGGACACCACTATCAAGAAAGTAGCACATATATGATTGTATCAGGCTGACCTTGGCTGTCGGCTAAATAATCCAAACAATGGTAACATTAGGCAAGTTCTCAATTCCGGAGCTTTTCTACTTGTTGCAAAACGTGTCTTGAACTGACTGGACTGAGGTACCGTAAGCTATTACTGATCATCCACAGACCTGGTGACTAACCCGAACTTGTATTTTTGGAAACGAAGCACGTTTATAACTAAGCGCAGGTGTGCTGTGGCTTTGGAGACGTCTCACGTTACCTGTCGAGGGCTATTGGCAGCAACGTTGTATCTATAGTCTTCTAGCTCTTATCGGAAAGGGTCCTAGAAACGTCATCGGGTGGCTCGTTGATGTTAGGGTCGTGCTATGCACTTATAGGTCACCTTATTGTGCAAAGTTAGGTCATATCTTAAGAATAAGCAGTCCCAAGGCTTTTTTTAGCATACTGCCTTCTCCAGGGACTAGTAATGTACCTTTATACGAAAACCGCAAATCCTTGTGCTTTAGAGACTGAGGAAATAGGCACATACAGCTTTATACTGACTGATATTGCAACGTTTCCAGGTTGAGTGTACTTCAAGAGGCAGCTAATGTGCATGTGTGCCCTATAGCTTTCCAGTAATTTTTAATAAAATAGCTGATTTAACAGCCTCGTTTGCATAGCGACAGAAGAGCCTACGTACGGCTATCACCACTGTTTGCAGCAGCAATAAAGAATCGCCCACCGCACGATTCGAACCCACGGCCTCGGGACCAAGGTCGTGAAAGCCACTGCCTTACCTAGTGTGTCATCATGGCTCACCAAAGGAACACTGTTGCACTATTACCAGTCGCGCATATGGATATCCACAATAATTTGTAACTGCACTTTTTGGCAATAGCAGTAAATCTCATCGTAGTTCGTCTGAGTCGTGTGTTTTAACCTCGGCCGCTGGCTTTTTCACATAACAGCAAACAAAGGGTATTATAGTTGAAAAATGTTATGGTGACCGATTCCCTACCACTGAGCTTTTGCTGATGATTGACGATTGGATGTTTAGATGTGATGTTTGAGGTTTGGGCAGCAAAAATTAGTATGACTACTCTGTGCCGTATCTTCTGCTTGTAATATTTTGGTGCTGTCGTCCCTTAAGCACTTAAATGGGTGGCTTGCAAGATGTTAAAGATTTTCTTTCGTTGCTTTTCCTAGTTGGAGGAGCTCGATCTCAGTTGTAACAAAGACCTCACCACTCTCACTCACTCCATGTGCAAGCTGCAGGCACTGAAAAAGCTGTGTGCTAAGGATTGCGGTCTAATTAAACTGCCTGACGCTTGGGAAGACATGAAGTCGGTAAGCTCAGAAGTAAATTGCTATGCTACCCTTCGGGAAATATGTTTTGCGCATGGGACTGCCACTGCTTAGCTTGCTATGTGCACTCCGATCTTAATTTGGTATTGTTCCACGGTGTTATGCCTTGAAAAAAAAATATGTGATTGTTCGGTGCCTTTGGTTTGTGATCTGTAGCTGCTAAAACTTGTGTTAGAATCTGAAATAACTGATCTTGCATATCAATGCTAACCCTGTGGTTCGTTTGCTCAGACACTTTTGAAAATAAATCCACTCTACACTTTACCTTTTCACATAGTCAGGTAATTGCTCTACTTAAAACTGAATGCATCAAATAATATTAAGCATGACAAAATGCAATATCCTCGGTTTAGCTATAGAGTCGGCACTCATTTTTAGATGGTTTAATATTTCACGTTATGTTTACATGCTTATTTGTGACTGTTAAACTTCGAACACGCAATGACATCTACTCTCCAACTGCCGACTATGGCACATCTTTTTCAGCGGTCCTGAACTGCTACTTCTATGCTACTCACTACCTCAACTGCTCTCCTAACTCTGCTATGCTTCCCACTTTCTCTTTGTTGCGTGAGACGAAGTCTGTTGGCTACCGAATGTGTACCGAAAGCCGCTTAGGCTGTGAGTGCGCTATACAAAACTCTCCTGCGTAACACCCACATGGTCTTTATGACGTCGTGGAGTTACTGACGGAGATACATAACACATAACATGATGTTAGGCTTACCCAGGATAGGAAAAGAAAACTCGATTTAGATTGAATCATGATGAAAGGAAATATTAAAATTGCAAGTTAAATTTTTAGTGATACTATTACACTTGTTTACTTAGGGAGGAGGGACTGTTTTAATATATTTAGATGATCAAATTCTGAAAGAGTGGAAAGAGCGCTACTGTTTCGAAGTAATTTTACTAGCTATGAGGGCTGTGCTTGTTTTCTCGATCAGATTGGATTTGACGTACTGCTGTCAAGGTGCCATTTCATGGTTTAAGCAACGACCTTAAATTAACAAGTGGGGATGTTGAGTTTTCAAAAAAGTCAAGCCCAGCAGTCTCGGTGGACTTACTGGTGCAAAGACGGTCAGAAGTAAGAATTCCCAAGTAGGTCCTTAGTAGTTGCTATGCTTTGATCCCTTCCAGCCCTCCAGCACTTCTAATTCTCTCAACTCCGTTGCTGCATGTATTGATGGGATGTGCACGCGGATGGCAGAAAACTTCCTTAAATTGAATAATGGCAAAACTGACTTATTGATCACATAATAATGGTAATAATAATGCACTTGATAAAGCGCCCTCAGATAACTTAATCTCTCTCTCTAGGCGCTGTACATTTGCTGCAAAGGGAAATGCAATTGAATGGTGAGTAAAATCATGCTTCACAAACAAACAAAATGAATAACTTGGTTAGGGGTGACATGCACAGGGTCAGCATGCGATGTGGTTAGTGGCAGCATGCACAGTGTCAGCACACATAAGCACATGAAGGACCAATCACAGGGACCCACTAAATGCTGTCCTAAATAGGTGTGTTTTTAAATTCTTTTTAAATGTTTTCAGGTCACGGGATGTTCTGACGCAGGTCGGGAGGGAGTTCCAGGCTTTGGGAGCATACGAACTAAATGCACGGTCTCCAAAGGATTTGAGGTTTGTACCGAGTATTTGTAGACTGTTGGATTCCGAAAAGCAGGTGGTACGATGCTTGGCCTGATGGGGGAGTAGATCAGAGGGATAGGCTGGAGCCAAAGAATTATCACAGGAAAGCGGAGTGTGGTTCAGAAATTGGAAAGGCAAGCTCTCACTCTCGGCCCTGCCTGCATACGTCATTTTGAGTCTTCACGAAATCTAGGTGTCCTGCTCCAAACTGACCTATCACTAGACGACCAGATCAGGTCCACAGTCTGGTCTGCCTACTTTCAGGTACATAAGATATCTACAATTTGGTCTTGTTTAGAAATTGTTGCCACAACTAAATTAGTCCATGCATTTGTGACACACTGACTCGAATATTGTAACCCTTTGCTTGCTGGTCTACTGGCATATGCAACCAGGGTTTACTGCTTGCTCAAAACTGCAGCTACGCTTGTCTGTGGTGAGAGTCGAAATTGCCATCGGACACCACTTCTTCCCGACCTGCACTGGATCCCAGTCAAGCAACGAATCGAATTTAAGGTTCCGTCACTCTTAGTTCTCTTTATTCTTGGGCTCCAGCCTACCTATCAGATCTACTCTCCCACCAGGCTGAGCATACAGTGTTCAGCCTTTACTGAAACAATTATTATGCACATTCTTGCCTCTATTCAGCCCCTCCGACTAAAACAATCTCGGTTCCACAACCTGTGACCTTCCGTAAAAGGTTCACCGAGGTTTATAATAATAATAATGCACTTGTTAAAGTGCCCTCAGAGAACTCGATCTCTTTCTAGGCGCTTTACATTTGCTGCAAAGGGAAATGTAATTGAATGGTGAGTAGTATCATGCTTGACAAACAAACAACATGAATAGCATGGTTAGGAATGACATGCACAGGATCAGCATGCAAGTAGGGTTAGTGGCAGCATGCACAGTGTCAGCACGCATAAGCATATGAAGGACGAATCTCGGAGACCCACTAAATGCTGTCCTAAATAGGTGTGTTTTAAGTTCTTTTTAAATGTGGTCAAGTCAGGGGATGTTCTGACGCAAGTAGGGAGAGAGTTACAGGCTTTGGGAGCATACGGATTAAATGCACGGTCTCCAAAGGATTTGAGGTTTGTACGAGGTATTGGTAAGCTGTTAGATTCCGAAAAGTGGGTGGTATGATGCTTGGCCTGGTCGGGGAGTAGATCTGAGAGACAGGCTGGAGCCATAGAATGAAGTGACCTAAAAGTGAGCGTCAAAACCTTGAAGTCAATCCGTTGCTCGACAGATAGCCAGTTCAGGTCGGCAAGAAGTGTAGTAATGTGGCAGCTGCGATGCTCACGACAGGCAAGCCTAGCTGCAGAATTTTGCACCAGCTGCAATCGCCTGATTGCACATGCCAGTAGGCCAGTAAGCAGTGAGTTGCAGAAGTCGAGATGGGATGTCACGAATACATGGACCAACTTGGACGTGGTATTCTTTTCTAAACAAGCCCGAATTTGAGCAATGTTATGTATCTGAAAGTAAGCAGATTTGACTGTTGAGCTGATGTGGTCGTCTAACGAGAGGTCAGTTTGGAACATGACACCTAGATTTCGAGCTGATTCAACTGGAGATATGCTGGCACAGCCAATTTGGAGTGTCAGCCTTTCCAATTCGTGAATCACACTAGGTTTTCCCATAACTAGTAAGTTAATTTTATCATCGTTTAGTTTTAGAAAATTTGCTGCCATCCATGTTCGGATGTCATTAATACATGCAGCAAGTGAGTTGAGAGAATTTGAGGTGCTCGAAGGCTGGGAGGGATTAAAGGTTTCTGCATGTGATGTTGATACCTTAATACGGTCTAGCAAAATGAACTAGTCTCCTGAAGACCCTATACCTTCATCTCTGTGGTCTTCACTAGCAGACCAAATTCGCCTTGCCATAACTAAGATCTTTAATGCTTCTCTGGGAACAGGGGTCGTCCCCAAGTCCTTCTAATCGGCAATCGTTAGACCCATACTTAAAAGCCTGGATTAGACACAGATGTCCTTGTTAACTATCGCCCAGTTTTCTTTCTTTCTTTCTTATCTAAGATTCTTGAGAAATTTTTTGCTAAACAGCTGGTTGAACATATTGAAAAGAATGAAATGTCAGAAACATTTCAGAGTTCAAGAGACAGCGCTCCACTGAAACTGCTCTCCTCCGTGTTAACATTGACTACGTGGCAACGACCTCGGAAATATCACTGCCCTAGCTCTGCTAGATCTGTCAGCTGCTTTTGACGCCATTCATCACGATATTCTACTCGAACGATTAGGAACAACGATCGGTCTGAGACGAAGCACTAACATGGTTTAAATCGTACTTGTCTGAGCCCGTTCAATCCGTGTTGTGTTGGGGTCACGTCTCACACACGAGAAGGGTCACCTGTGGAGTCCCTCAAGGGTCTGTACTCAAGGGTCTGCTTGCTTCATGTGCTTACGCGTGCTGACACGGTGCATGCTGCCACGAACCACATTTGCAACCTGACCCTGTGCATGTCACGCCTAACCATGTTATTCATGTTGTTTGTTTATCAAGCATGATATTACTCACCATTGAATTGCCTTTCTCTTTGCAGCAAATGTAAAGCACTTAGAAAGAGATTTAGTTCTCCGAGGGCGCATTATCAAGTGCATTACTATTATTATTAATTTTTTTTAATGTGGGCAAGTCAGGGTATGTCGTGAAGGAAGTCGCGAGTGAGTTCCAGGCTTTGGGACCATACGAACTAAAGTCATGGTCTCGAAAGAATTTCAGATTTGTACGATGAGTTAACCGTTTGATTCCGAAAAGCTGGTGGTACGTAGCTTTAGCTGCTGGGAGAGTAGCTCTGATTCGTAGGCTGGAGCCTTAGAATGAAGGGATCTGAAAGTGCACGACCAAACCTTGAAGTCGTACGTTGCTTGACCGGGAGCCACTGCCTGTCGGCGAGAAGTAGTGTGATGCAGCAACTGCCATGCTGACTACAGACAAGCCTAGCTGCAGAGTTTTGCACCAGCTGTAAGTGCCTGATTGCACCGGCATGTAGGGCCTACAAGCAGTGAGTTACAGAAGTCAGGGTGGGATGTCACACAAGCATTGACCAATTTTGACGTGGTATTCCTGCCTACACAAACGCGAATTTTAGCAATAATATGTTGCCGAAAGGAGGCTTATTTGACTGTAGAGCTGATGTGGTCGTCCAGTGAAAGGTCACTTTCGAACACGACCCCTAGATTTCGTGGAGATTCAGCCGGGGATATTCTGTCAGAGCCGATTGTGATCGTCAACCATTCTAATTTATGAATCATGCTTGGTTTGCCCATAACAAGTAAGTTGGTTTTATCATAATTCAGTTGCGGAAAAGTTGCTGCCATCCACATGTGAATGTCGTCAATACACTCAGCAAGGGAGTTGATAGAATTTCACGTGCTGGAGGGTTTTGAGGGATCAAAGCAAACGTACAACTTAGTGTCATCCCCGTAAAAGGGAAAGTCTAGATTGAGCTTGGCAATCACAATGTCAAGAGAGAGAGAGAGAGAGAGAGAGAGAGAGTATAGGCCGTGAAAAAAACTTCATCAAGTATGGAGCCCTGAGATACCCCATATTTAAGGGTTATTTGGATGACCATGTCCATTCACATCAACACTCACTCTGAAGTCTCCCACTGAGATAAGACCTGAACCATGCCAGTAATGCCCAGGGGAGACATGAGGAACTCAAGAAGGACTTGGTGATCCATAAATCGAAAGGTGCCGAAAGATCAAACAAAACAAGCATGAAGACCTATGTCGGCATTCCTAAGTAGGTCGTTGGGTAGTCGAAGCAGTGCTGACTCTGTGGAGTGATATTGACTTAAACTAGACTGGAACTTACTAGCAAGGTTTGAAGTTTCAATATATGCGTTCAGTATGTCTGTCACGAATCGTCATGTGTCTTCGCTAGTACAACTACTCTCCTGCTGCCGACTGTGGCTCATCGTTTTCAGCAGTCCTGAACTGCTACTTCCATGCTACTCACTACCTCAACTGCTCTCCTGACTCTGCTATGCTTCCCACTTTCTCTATGTTGCGTGAGACGAAATCTGTTGGCTACCGAATTCGTACCAAAAGCCGGTTAGGCTGTGAGTGCGCTATACAAAACTCTCCTGCATAACACCCACATGGTCTTTATGACTTTGGGGAGTTATGGACGGAGATACATTGCATTACATGGTAAAAGGGAGACTAGTGGAATTGCTTAAGTTCTCATGGTCTAGTGTCGTTTCCTTTCAATGGCCTGACTACAGCCTTTTTGAACCGTGGTGATGCACGACCTGAGGCTAATGACATTTATGTTATTAGTTTTGCATGACGGGAGCAGACCAATGCATCATTGAAGCAGGACAATTGGAACAGGTCCAAAGGACTAGTTGTCTTCTTTGATCGGATATGAACTTCAGAACGAGCACAATAGTGACCTGCTTCAATGTAGACATTGAGTAGCTGCAAGGGATTGAGGGATAGCATTCCAGGGAGATTCTGCCATCGTAAGGATGGACTTTCTGATCTTGTCTCTCTTCTGGACGAAGAAGCTAGAGAAGCGATCAGCCAGATCATCACAGGGATCATTAGGTAAGGAGCTATCCTGGGAGCATGACAGGAATGGTTGATCGTCGATGTCAGTATTTTTGGATTATTTACCTGTGATTCAACAATTTTTTGTTAGAGAAACTAGACGGCTTTAGCTAGAATCGATAGGTACGATCTACAGTAGTCCTTGTATGCCTGTCTTGTCTCTGGTTTAGCCTTACTAAAAGAAGCAGTGTCTCTATCATTGCATGTAACTTCAAGCTAAAAAACTAATGGGCCAGCAATCATGCCTGATAAGGGTTTTACTGAAATTATTGTAATAAGTCCCTTTTATTCATCGAGCAATTTTATGATTTAACCATCAGCCAATCAGCTGTGTCTCAACTTGACTCTTACGTGCCTACAGCTAGCTCACTGTAGACACCACTGTCAAGGTGTCAGTGCTTTGTCGACTTTGGCCTTGACCTTGAGCCACATGCCTCCTTTGTTGCCCTCATCGATCTCGTCCTTCTCGTCGGCTCTCGTTCACCAGTTCAGAAGTTCAAATTAAGAGTTCAGCTGGCCTGTCATAACTTGTTCCCCTATCTTTGATAGGGGTCGTAAATGCAAGATCAGGAGGAGGTCGCTAAAGTTGTATACATCTACTGTTGGTTTCTTAATTAGTGGCCCGACAACAGCCTCTTAATAAGGTAATGAGACATTACCTGAGGTCGATGTAATGTAAAGTAATGCATCTCCTTATGTAATTACATGAACTCACAAAGACTATGTGGGAGTTCTGCAGTAAATTGTTCTATTGCTCACTCAAAGACTAAGCAGCTGTCGGAAAAATTCGATAGCCAACTGACTTCATCTCATACAGCAGAGAGAAAGTGAGAATCATAGCTCAGTCAGGAGAAAGTTGAGGTAGTGAGTAGCATTACAGTTTAAGCTCAGGACAGCTAGAAAGGATATGCCATTGTCGACAGTAGGTCAGTAGATGTCGTTGCTCAAGAATTGTGGAGGTGAGCTCCACAGTCTAGGACCTGCAGACCAAATGCTTCTGTTGCCAACGGCTTTTAAGCTGTGGAATGGGGCAGCTATTTTAGTGTCCATACAGGACCTGAAGGCACGAGCAGGCTGAAACCTAAGCAGCAGTGTAGCTAACTATGAAGAAGCTAAGGAAAGGCACGCATTTTTTGTTGATCAACCGGCAGCCACCCGCGCTCGTTTAGCAAAGAAGACACGTTGTGAAACCTCAAGAGTTTGTAAAGTAGCCTTGCAGCCACATTCATGACCAGCTGCAGTGACGTCGTGGTTTTTCGATTACCCAGCCGAAAGGAAAGTGCAGTATTCTAGCCAAGACAGAATAAAGGAGCTTGTTAATTATTTGCAAGCCACTGTGGGAGACAGTACCTAATCTTAGATTGGGATCAGTGGCATTCGATGTTAAGGGATCAAGTCATCGTTAATGGGACTCTTGACTAGGCGTTTCATACAGAAACGACTTCGGCTTTAGAAATTGGTAATCCAGCATCTAGTGAGGATGGCCATCCACTCCTGTCTGCAAGCACATGCAGGTTCGCTTTGTCACGTGCATGCTCAAATTTCCCGAGTCCTTAAAAATATTCCGAGTCTTATTGCCATACTGTAATATTAATCACAACATGTTCTTTGATGGCTGCCAAGCACCATATAACATCGCTGATGCATCGAACAATGTATTATGCATTGAAGCCTTTCTGCAGGCCTTACGTTGCTCCTCTTCTTAGTTGGAAGTTCTGGATGTAAGCAACAACCACCTCAAGGCTTACCCGAAGGTTACTTTGCATTGGAAGAAGCTTATAACTTTGGACCTTTCGAATGACTCACTTTTCACGGTAAGTGTGAAACTGTACATATATGCCTTTAGGAAAGGAGTCATCTAGAGTAAGTTTCTCACATATAACCACGAATGCTTAGAGGCTTAGCGTGGTGAGCAATCTCATCTAATTAGTGTGACGAATGTGCTAGTTTTCTTGCTGTCTGATTGGTTAGTTCTAGTAACCTCCACCAGAGTCTAGAGGACAAGTATGATGCTTACATCTGTCTAACTCAACCAAAAAGTGACACCTGCTCGAGATCGAGCTTAATTCTTCACGGGATCTCACTGCCTGAGGATGCCCTTTGCTGGGTAATAGTAGAACGTTGCACCATGCTGCCGCATAATGGAAGGATGCCATCGTTCTGTGTGACTGAAGGACCGACTTTCTCCTAATAATTACTGGAGAAAATTTCAAGCACCAAGCAGCTAAGACCATTTCTACGTGGTGCGTTTGCCTCTAGGCATCCAGGGGATAACACTGAATTTGATTCAGGATAAAAGTAGCCAAAGATGTTTGTCTCGCAGGTGCTATCAGTGTCTCTCCTCGGAAATGACAGCTCAATGTTTTTAGATGGTTCTAGCCAAGATAGCTGCAATAGAATTCCCCTATGCATCATTCAGTGCAGCTACCAGTGAGTGCTGACATTTTGGATCATGTTGTAATTTCATCTAAAAAGTTAATATGTTTTGATTACTCCAAACATGTCTTTTCATCGATTCCATCCTGTCACGAATTCTCACTTGCCCCAGGTATGCAAGGGTATGCTGCCTATCTTTGGCACTGCTGCTCTTGGAGATGACATGCTTACTGTTGCATTATTAAAATAAAAAGAATGATTAAACATTCATATTTCGCGCTAAGGGAACTCAGTGTCTTTCTAGGCACTTTACATATGCTGCAAAAGAAGCATGGTCGAATGTTTAGTAGTAGAAAGCTCAGTGACAGCAAGCATAACATGGTTAGAGGTTACATGCCAGGGTCAGCATGCAAATACGGTTGGTAGCAGCCTGCCCGGTGTCAGTAAGCACAAACGCGTGACGGACGAATCGCATTGAACCACTAGATGTTGAGATACATAGTTGAATTTTAGCTTGTGTTTCTACTACAGAATTTTTCTTTTAGGTTGGCCGTCCATGCCTATCGGCAAGCACATACAGGTTGGCATTGTCACATGCATGCTTGCATTTCACGAGTCCCTAAAAAAGATTCTGGTTCTTGTTTCTGTACTGTAATAATAGTAATAATAATAATGCATTTGATAAGGCACCCTCAGAGAACTGAATCTCTTTCTAGGTGCTTTACATTTGCTGCAAAGGGAAATGCAATTGAATGGTGAGTAATAAATATCATGCTTGCTAAACAGCATGAATAGCATGGTTCGGGGTGACATGCACGAGGTCAGCATGCAAATGTGGTTAGCGGCAGCATGCACGGTGTCAGCACGCATAAGCACATGAAGGACAAATCACAGGGACCCATTAAATGCTGTCTTAAATAGTTGTGTTTTTAAGTTCTTTTTTAGTGTGGTCAAGTCAGGGGATGTTCTGACGCAGGTCGGGAGGGAGTTCCGGGCTTTGGGAGCATACTAGCTAAAGGCACGGTCTTCAAAGGATTTGAGATTTGTACGAGGTATTGGTAAACTAATGATTTCGACAAGTTATATGATGATCGCCAAGCGCCATCGAGCATCGCTGACTCTTTTAACAAAGTATTGTGCATTAAAGTCTTTATTCAGGCCATAGTTTGTTCTTCTTAGGTTGATATTATCAACAACTACCAGAGAGCCTCCCATAATGCTACCATGGGTTCGAAGAGTCATCCAACGCCTGGCCTTTCAAATGATTTGCTTATAACGGCAAGTATGGAAATGTATATGTTTGTCTTTTTTGTGACAGCCATTTAAAGTAGTTCTCTCACATGGAACCACCGCTGCTTCGATGTGTAAAGTCGTGGGCAGTCTTGCAAATCGGATAGTGCTGGATGTGCTGGTGTTCCCATTCCATTAAGTTCCATCGGAGTTTATAGAGAGCAAGTATGAAGCTTGCATCGCCACCTAAATCAATGAGGAGGTGACCCTTTGTTGAAACACAGCTAAATTATCTGCTTCAAATCCGAAGCCCGATGTTGATTTTAATCGGAATAGTTCTTTTCATTATAAGAACAGGGCATGGTAGGTGAATAAAGTGGCAGTTAATTCAACATACTGACACACAAAGGTCGGAGCAGAACCTTGTGGAAGGTTTTGCTAGCTACATCTGCTTAGGTATTCCCATTCCTGCCTTCTTACTTATCAGAATATGGATGGATACCAAAATGGCCTTTGAGATTGTAAAAGAGCAGGCATTGGTTTATAGGTTCAGGCTCGGGTTTTGCTTATTTATTTGTTAAGACGGAATGCAACTGATAGGTAAACTGTATCATGCCTCAATGTTAAGTTTTTTGGTGAGCTCGGTCTTTTGAGGCTTCCTAGCTCTTAGCATCAAGTTGATGACCTCATGCGATGCCAGTATCAGGCTGTTGGTCAAGCAAAGTCTGCATATACAGTTATCAGCAAGACTCACTACTGGGCCTCCTCATACATGTGACATGCACCCTGGTGGCAAGCCTAGCAGAAATGTGGTGGCTGCAGAATCTGTGGCTTCGCCTGGTCACGTATGGAACTGTAGAACAGTGCTTGCTGGAGGCTCTCCCCTCGCATTACACGGCCCAGTTCTGCTCATATGAGGATCATTCAGCAACAAGGACAAAGGACCGTGGATGTCCTTGCTTTCTGCTTACAGCTGGTGCAAAACTCTGCAGCTAGGCTTGTCTGTCTTGAGAGTTGCCACGTCAAACCACTTCTCGCCGACCTGCACTGGCTACAAGTCGAGCAACGTACGACTTCCAGGTTTGGTCGCCCATTTTTTGGTCCCTTCATTCTTTGGCGCGAGCCTACCTATCAGATTACTGCCCCACTAGGCTAAGCATCGTACCACCTACTTTTCTGAATCTAACTGCTTACCTATACTTTGTATAACCCTCAAATCCTTTGGAGACCGTGCATTGGGTGCATATAATAATAATAATTCACTTGATAAAGCGCCCTCAGAGAACTTAATCTCTCTCTAGGTGCTTTACATTTGCTGTAAAGTGAAATGCAATTGAATGATAAGTAAAATCATACTTGAGAAACAAACCAAATGAATAATATGGTTAGGGGTGACATGCACAGGGTCAGCATGCGAATGTGGTTAGTGGCAGCATGCACAGTGTCAGCACGCATAAGCACATCAAGGACGAATCACAGGGACCCTCTAAATACTGTCCTAAATTGGTGTGTTTTTAGGTTCCTTTTAAATGTGGTCAGGTCGGGGAATGTTCTGACGCAGGTCGGGAGGGAGTTCCAGGCTTTGGGAGAATACGAACTAAATGCACGGTCTCCAAAGGATTTAAGGTTTGTACGAGGTATTTCTAGACTGTTGGATTCCGAAAAGCAGGTGGTACGATGCTTGGCCTGATGGGGTAGTATATCTGAAAGATAGGCTGGAGCCATAGAATGAAGGGACCTAAAAGTGCTCCCATATGCTCCTAAAGCCTGGAACTCACTCGCGAGTTCCGTCACGATATCCAGACTTGACCAGATTTAAAAAGAAATTGAAAATGCACACATTTATGACAGCATTTAGTGGGACCCTGTGATTCTTACGTGATGTGGTTATGTGTGCTGATGTTGTTGCATGCTGCTACTAACCGCTGCATGCTGACCCTGTGCATCTCATGCCTAACCATGGTAGTCATATTGTTTATCAAGCATGATACCACTCACCATTCGATTGTGTTTCTAGTGCAGCAAATGTAAAGCGCCAAGCAAGAGATTGAGTTCTCGGAGGGCGCTTTATCAAGTGTATTAGTATTATTATTATTATTATTATTCATTGCTTACAGTTTATGTGGTGTGATCGTACTCTGCTGAGAGTCGATCGACAGCAGTTGGTCAGTGATGAAGCAATGCCGGTCGTCGGCCTGCTCATTATCTGAAGCACAGCCACCAGGGATGGTTTTACCAGCAGCATCTGAACGGTCTGCCGCTTACCCTGTTGGAGATGAAACAGCAATGGCCAACACAGGGGATGATTATATTGCTGTTGGTTCACAGCAGCAAGCTCTTTACTGGGACCTGGTAGAGTGCCGAGCTCTGAGCAGCTTGCAGAGGCCGCAACCTCAGCTTATCATACTGGAAGAGCTGTGGCCCGAATGTTGGTCCTCATTTCAGACGTTACAATACTGTTCCTCGAGGGCCAGATGAAATCATTTAGACAGAATTGGTGGCATCTGGAGGGGTCTCTGATTGTTGCTCAAATGGGAGTAGCTAAAGTCAAATGAAATGTCACCAGATTTATGTATTTGCTTGATGATGCGCAGGTATGCAGCTGATCTCATGTGCTGCTGCTCCTACAGAGGACAGGCTTACTGTTGCGTAGCCTTCGACGGATCATGTGGGGTAGTAGCTAGACTAACTAACTAATGAAATGTCGTGTAGAGCTGGCAGCTTATAGTAAAGGCAGCTCCAGGTCACCTGAAGAGGATGAAAATTAGACACTGTAAATCGATGGCATTTATTGTGTCTGTTGCTGAGATGCAGCAACATGGCTTTATGTAAGTAAAATAAGCCATAAAACAAAGAGGGATATGACATATATGAGAGTGGCCAGGTGGTTACTGGCAATGACAAGTTAAAAGAAATTGAGGTTTCGCAGCCATACTGCCTTGGCTGACTGGACGAGGCATGGTGGAATTGATGTATTTTGTAAGAACAAAACATTAATTGGGAAAGCAAGGACATGGTGGAAGCACTCTGCATCTGATTCTAACTCACTTCTCAAGCAGGCCACATCAGTTTCACAGCACTTTTAAATGACGTGTCATGCTGGCAATGCTGGCTCAATGCTTAGCATTTATCAATGTTTATGAAGCCACTGAGAAAGCCGATACTGCTTGCAGCAAGCCGTGCAAACAGGAAGTGCATGGACACTGCATACTGCAGCCGCAGGCAGTCTGGGATTTTACTGCCACATACCCGCAGGGTATCTGGCAGTAAAATGTTGGCTGGCAGCTTTACCGACTCCTCCCCCAGCATACCTCCCGAAAATCCAGGTGCATGTATTTGGCAGTGAAATAGTTGGCAGTAGTGGTAGTTGGCGAGAAGGAAAATCCAAAAAAAGGACCAAGGTCTTGCCTTAATGTTTAGAAATTAAGTTAAATCTTTCGCCTGCAAAGTCTTAGCATGCAGCCGCCAGAGAGCTTGGTCGGCTTTGGAATGCTCGTCGAACTAGTAATCACTCAGCCCGGGCATCTCGAAAGCGGCTGGCCTTGACCTTGCCTTGGTGTATGGCTGGAAAGTGGTCCCTCGGCTCGTCGGTTTCTGCTAAGGGGGCAAGGCGCTTAAGGTTCGAAAGCCAGGTTTTTGGGTTCCGATTTTGCAGCAGACGATCCCGTGATAAACTGATGCTTTAAGGGGAAGGATAGACTCATCCTCTGTCACTAACGGAAGAAGCCTGTTAGATCAGATGACCATGTCGGAAAACTTCCTGAAATTAAATGACGATTAAACCGAACTGCGGCTCATAGGACACCCTAAGCATGTGGCTGCATTAAAAGGTTTTGCTGTTCTAATAGGTGAAGCTATCGTGCGACCTTCACCACGTGCTCGTAATCTAGGTGTCGTGTTCGACAGCTGCCTCAATTTCAAAAGCTTCATTCAGAAGACTGCCTCTACAGCTAGCCATCACATCCGATCCCTATCCAAGATTAGGAGCTGTCTCCCAAAGTGGCTCGTAAAAAATTTAACTAGCTCTTTAGTTCTGTCTCGGCTTGACTATTGTAATTCCCCTTTGGCTGGGCTGCCAAAGAAAGCTATTATGCCACTACAGCGGACTATGAATATGGCTGCAAGGCTGGTCTTCAAGTCCCAGCGGTATGAGCACGTGTCACCTTTGCTAAAAGAGCTAGGATGGTTGCCGGTTGAGCAAAGGACACAGGGCAAAGTTCTCATGCTGACCCACAAGGCCCGCCACGGCTTGGCTCCTTCGTACCTAGCTGAACTGCTGCATCAGTTTCAGCCTGTTCGTGCCCTGAGGTCCTGTGTGGACAATAAATTAGCTGTCCCATTCCTCTGCTTAAAGACGGCTGGCGACAGAAGCTTTAGCTCTGCAGGTCCTAATCTGTGGAACTCGCTTCCACAATTCTAACGCAACGACAACTACTCTCCAACTGCCGACTATGGCACATTTTTTTCAGCGGTCCTGAACTGCTACTTCTATGCTACTCACTACCTCAACTGCTCTCCTGACTCTGCTATGCTTCCCACTTTCTCTTTGTTGCCTGCAACGAAGTCTGTTAGCGACCGAATGCGTACCGAAAGCTGCTTAGGCTGTGAGTGCGCTATACAAAACTCTCCTGTGTAACACCCACATGGTCTTTATGACTTTGTGGAGTTACTGACGGAGATACATTAACATTATTAGTTTTAGCTTGGACTGTGCCCTCCACAGACTTGCATGCTCATTATCAGACTTGCAAGTTCATGTGTGCTCATGCTCGTATGTGTAGCTAATCGGCTTCCTTCTTGATGATCAGCTTGCTACGGTGCTGGTATCGGTGCTACAGCATATAGGGGTGTCTGCAGCTAAGGAAAGTATGGAGCTCGGTGTGCTGCTCAACATTGATCTCCCAGCCAGACCTCTTAAAACTCGCGCCACCCGATTGGGCGCTGGCTTTCAGGCAGCTTGCTGAGTTGGGTTGAATGCAAGAAATCATTTGTAATGTACCTCCGTCTGTAACTCCACAAAGCC
>WPIO01000306.1:0-103555 GCA_009760855.2 Cristatella mucedo
ATAACTTGAGCGGCAATAATCTGTGAGAAAAGCTTCTCATTTGAATGCAATTGCAAAGAAAAACCAAGTGTCTCTACCTTAACGATCTCTTATCGACTAGAATTTCCCTCGGATTGTCTTATTGGCATGTACTGGTTGGCTCACACTCCACCAAATGAGTGCATTTAGTAAATGATGCACTAATTTGCTTATGCAGATCACTATAATTTTTTATCGCTACAATGTTCCATAGTATCAATAAAACTTTTGCACAGTTAGGTCCAACAATCGAACTTTCTTACAAGGAAGGTTAAATATGCTCGATGTGTAGCATTTAAACTGATCTTAAAGCAAGCAGACGGTAATTCACGTGGACAGAGGTGTAGCCAGTGCTACGAAGAACAAGTTGGATCGTATTGGTCCTTTAAATTTTGCCATGCCACGAGAAATAGTTATGTCAGTTGGAATTAAACTGTTTTTGGGATTTTGATTGTAAAAACAGATGGCATGCTTCTAATGGGTTGGATATTTGCTCGATGTTCAGCTGAAAAGGAAAATCCTATGGAGATGGGCGGCTCGACAGGAGTCCTGGGTATTAGGCACGTCGCAGAATAAGAGCCGGAGCAACTGAACAAAGAGAGCTCACAAGAAAGCTACCTGACTGTAAAGCCATCTACTGGATTTACATGATGGTAAGGTGATTGTAGGCTATCTCTAAAATGTCAAGCGGGTATAAAACTGAAGTCCTTGAAGGACGACCAAGTAACGAACACTCAGATTTACTTTTAAATTATTTATTTAGTGGGTCTTTAGAATATAGATAAAAACTAATTAACACATAAGTTATGCATGCAAACGTAATTTTAAACTCCTTATGCCTCAGTGGTCAGTCAAATGGTTAAAGTGATTTCCTTGAACCACGATCAAGGTGCATGTATTCGAAGAACGAGGTCACGGGCTAGAGCCCCATAATTCATGATTCATGCTCATAAAGATAAATTCACATCGTGCTCCTTAAGACTGAGTGCTATGTGCTTGAATTGTTTGTGTTTATTTTAATTTATTGTTCCTTAAACCTTCCTGTCATGAACAAAACGAAATTAACTTGAAATTAAATCAATTTTTAAAAACAGACAATGATAATTTTTGTGCTTCGATTTAGTCAGAAAAAAACGGGAAACATTTGAATAGGGATAGATGTGAAAATTACCAAAACAAACTATTCCAAAATGATTAGGAAATTGACTTCGAAATTCTCCTGCAAATCACTCTCTAGACCTAGTAGCTAAATAACCCTTCATCGGGTCTTTGTTTTAAGTCCCACGAATGATCTTCCGTGTTGCCGTTTCATTACTCAGCAATATAAGCCTTTCTTAAAACTTTCTCCGATGTTTCTACCTGTGATGTGGCTGCCTTAATAAGGTCTATCAAAAAGAGTTCGTCTCCTGAAGAACCTATACCATCATCTCTGTGGTCTTCACTTGCAGACCAACTTTGCCCTGCCATAACCAAGATTTGTAATGCTTCTTTGGGAAAAGGGGTCGTCCCTAAGTCCTTTAAATCGGCAATCATTAGACCTATTCTTAAAAAGCCTGGATTAGACACAGAGATCCTAGCAAACTATCGTCCAGTTTCCCTTGTTCCGTTCTTATCAAAGATTCTTGAAAAAATTGTTGCTAAGCAGCTTGTTGAACCTATTGAAAATAATGGAATGTCAGAAACATTTCAATCAGGTTTCAAGAGGCAGCAATCTACTGAAACTGCTCTCCTCCGTGATAACAATGACATTATACACGGCAACGACGACCGGAATGTCACTGCCTTAGCTCTACTAGATCTGTCTGCTGCCTTCGACACTATTGATCACGAAGTTCTGCTTGAACGATTGAGAACAACGATCGGTCTGGCAGACGAAGCATTGGCGTGGTTTAAATCATACTTGTCTGATCGTGTTCAATCCATGTCGTGTAGGGGTCAGGTCTCAGACATGAGAAGGGTCACCTGTGGAGTCCCTCAAGGGTCTGTACTTGGTCCCTTGATGTTCTCCATTTATATGCAACCTCTGGGAAAAGTGATAGAGGCCCATGGAATAGGATATCACTTTTATGCTGACGATACTCAGTTGTATTTGTCATTTAAACCGTCGGAATCTGCTGCAGCGACTGAGAAACGGAATGCTTACCTTGCCGATATTCGATCCTGGATGTCGGAAAACTTCCTGAAATTAAATGACGATAAAACCAAACTGCTTCTCATAGGACACCCTAAGCGTGATGCTGGATTAAAAGGCTTTCCTGTTCTAATAGGTGATGCTATTGTGCCACCGTCACCACGTGCTCGTAATCAAGGTGTCGTGTTCGACAGCTGCCTCAATTTCAAAATCTTCATTCAGAAGACTGCCTTTACAGCTAGCCATCACATCCGATCCCTATCCAACATTAGAAGCTGTCTCCCACAGTGGCTTGTAAAAAACTTAACTAGCTCTCTAGTTCTGTTTCGGCTTGATTATTGTAATTCCCTCTTGGCTGGGCTACCAAAGAAAGCTATTATGCCACTACAGCGGACTATGAATATGGCTGCAAGGCTGGCCTTCGCGTCCCAGCGGTTCGAGCACATGTCTCCTTTGCTGAAAGAGCTAGAATGGTTGGCGGTTGAGCAATGGATACAGAGCAAAGTTCTTACGCTGACCCATTAGGCCTGCCGTGGCTTGGCTTTTTCATACCTAGCTGAACTGCTCCATCAATTTCAGCCTGTTCGCGCCCTCAGGTCCTATGTGGACAATAAATAAGCTGTCCTATTCCTCCGCTTTAAGACAGTTGTGACAGAAGCTTTAGCTCTGCAGGTCCTAGACTGTGGAACTCGCTTCCACAATTCTTATGCAACGACATCTACTCTCCAACTGCCGACTATGGCACATCTTTTTCAGCGGTCCTGAACTGCCACTTCTATGCTACTCACTACCTCAACTGCTCTCCTAACTCTATGCTTCCCACTTTCTCTTTGTTCCGTGAGACGAAGTCTGTTGGCTACCGAATGCGTACCGAAAGCCGCTTAGGCTGTGAGTGAGCTATACAAAACTCTCCTGTGTAACACCCACATGGTCTTTATGACTTTGTGGAGTTATTGACGGAGATACATCACATCACATCACATATAAGCCACGATACGAACATGGCTGTAACCGGTTCTTTTTTGGTATGGTGCACCTTAGCATTGTAGTTTAAACAATTGATAAAGAGCTGAATGAAGATTCCTGTAACGACCTTGTAGTTCCGTCAGGATAATACCGTTTTAAAGTCGCCGATAACATCAGCCTATTTCGTCGTTTCAAGGCTCTCAGGAGCAACTCCGTGCAGCTTCTCATCATCTGTGTATGGTTGTGCCTACAGAGCTCAGGCCAGTTTTGCACTTGGGCGATAGATGAATCATGTGTGAATTCCGGATAAAAGGCATACTCTTCATAGCTTGAGGTTTCGCAGGGTCAATCTTGAAGAAGTGAAATGCTATGTGGTCTATCAGTTTCAGCCACATTCTTGGAAAGCCAACTTTAGGACACTCTTTCCTTTCATTCATGTTTTTTCCTTAACTACATTTGACGTGAAAAAATTGTGTCTCATGAGGGGCAATATTTCACTTTACTTCAACACCTCTCTTGCCGTGTTAGCACAAATAATAAAAATAATAAAAGCTATTTGATTAGCCAGCCCCTTTTTGTATACCGATTGAAGAGCTATTACAGCTATCACCACCGCTTGCAGTGACGATTAAGGTTCGCCCACTGCAGGATTAGAACCAACAAGCTCGGGCCGAGGTCGTGAAAAGCAAATAACTTACCTAGTGAGCGATTATGGCTTACCGCTTGTGACACGGGACTCCCACAACTTGTCTTGAAGTAGGACAGGCATTTAATGGTTTGTTTTTTTAGGCTCGGCACTTCTTAACAAAAGCTCGTGTCACGTATTACTTCAAAGCTCATTTTTTGAATAAGTTTAGTCATACCTAGCAAAATGCATGGTTGAGTCAAAGCAACTTATCAGTGCTATCTGAATCAAGTATGAATGTTCCTTATTCTCTATTTGCGAAATACAAATCAAAATGCATAATCGGATAGTGATAAATATAAATATATATATATATATATATATATATATATATATATATATATATATATATATATATATATATATATATATATATATATATATATATATATATATATATATATATATATATATATATATATATATATATATATATATATATATATATATATATATATATATATATATATATATATATATATATATATATATATATATATATATATATATATATATATATATTTAAATAGAATAATCAGGTAGTGACTCAAAGCTTGCTTAATGTAAAAACCAAAAATTGAGCAGCTATTGTCCAAACCACAAAACCGAAGAATTTCCAAATACTTCTGATCAAAGAGGAAATATTATTTTGGAATAATAGGTAATAGCTATTTACCCGGGATTTTAGGGATTGTGAATTCTAAAAACTCACTTTTACCGTACAAAAGAAAGTCTTTTCTCTTTAAGGACACCCATTTAGAAGCCCCTGGCTTACACAGCCTGTTTATAATATTTTAAGCTCTAAGCCACTTTTGGCCGTTTGGAAAGTGTGCCAACGGGCTATGCAGAAGCTAGTGTTCGGGCTCCATCATAATATGTTTGAGCTAGCTCACCAACGAGCTCGCCCAAGCCTAATTGACTCATGGTGCGAACGTACTACTGCTACTAATAATAATGCACTTGATAAAGCACCCTCCGATAACTCAATCTCTCTCTGGGCGCTTTACATTTGCTGCAAAGGGAAATGCGAATGAACGGCGAGTAATATCGTGCTTGGTAAACAAACAAAATGAATGATATGGTTAGAGGTGACATGCACAGGGTCTGCATGCAACTGTGGTTAGTGGTAGCATGCACAGTGTCAGCAGGCATAAGTACATGCAGGACGAATCACAGGGATGCACTAAATGCTGTCCTCATTAGGTGTGTATTTAAGTTCTGTTTAAACATGGTAAGGTCATTGAATATTCTGACGCAGGTCGGGAGGTAGTTACAGGTTTTAGCACATACGAACTAAATGCACGGTCTCTACAGGATTTGAGGTTTGTACGAGGTATTTGTAGGCGGTTGGACTCCGAAAAGCTGGTGGTACGATGCTTAGCCTGATTGGGGGAGTATATCTGAGAGTTAGGTTGGAGCAAAAGAATTAAATGATCAAAAAGTGAGCGACAATACCTTGTTGTCAAATCGCAGCTTGACTGATAGCCAAGTGCAGGTCGGCGAAAAGAGGTGTAATTTGGAAACTGAGCCGCTCACGACAGACAAGCCTAGCTGCAGAGTTTAGCACCAGCTGCAATCGCCTGATCACTCATGCTGGTAGGCAAGTAAGCAATGAGTTGCAAATGTCGAGACTGGATGTCATGAATGCATTCACCAACTTGGACATGGTATCCTTGTCTGAAAAAGCCCGAATATTAGCAATGTTTTGAAGCTGAAAATAGCCAGATTTGACTCTGGAGCTAATTTAGTAGTCTAACGAGAGGTCGCTTTGAAATACACCTAGATTTTGAGCCGATTCAACAGGGCCTATGCTGGCAGAGCCAATATTGAGCATAAGCCTTTCTAATTTGTGAATCACACTGGGTTTGCCCATAACTAGTAAGGTAGTTTTATCATCGTTTATTTTATAAAATATCTGCCATCCATGTGGGATGCCATCAATACATGCAGCAAGTGAGTTGAGAGAATTTGAGGTGCTCGAAGGCTGGGAGGGATTAAAAAATAATCCAAGCGGATTAAACAGCCTCTTTTTGTATAGCGACAGAAGAGCCTTTACAGCTATCACCACCGCTTGCAGTGGCGATACAGAAACGCCCAACACAGGAATCGAACCCACGACCTCTGGACCGAGGTCATAAAAGCAACCGCCTTACCTAGTGTAGGCAAAGGTACAACTGTGTTTCCTCCGCATAAGTGAAAGTTTAGATTGTGTTTGGCAGTCAGGTCAGCAAGAGAGACAGTATAAACCATAAAAACAACTAGACATAGCACTGAGCGCTCTGGTATCCCATATTTCAGAAGTACCTCAGATGATCGTTGTCAATTCACGTCAATACTCTGGAGTCTCCCCTTGAGATAATACCTGAATCACCGTGGAGCAGTGCCAGTGATACCCACGCGATGTAATGTAATGTAATGAAATGTATCTCCGTCAGTAACTCCACTAGTCGTACAGACCATGTGGGTGTTACACAGGAGAGTTATGTATAGCTCACTCAAAGTCTAAGCTGCTTTCGGTACGCATTCGGTAGCCAACAGACTTCGTCTCACCCCACAAAGAGAAAGTGGGAAGTATAGAGTTAGGAGAGCAGTTGAGGTAGTGAGTAGCATAGAAGTAGCAGTTCAGGACCACTGAAAAAGATGTGCCATAGTCGGCAGTAGGAGAGTAGTTGTCGTTGCGTAAGAATTGTGGAAGCGAGTTCCTCAGTCTAGGACTTGCAGAGCTAAAGCTTCTGTTGCCAACTGTCTTTAAGCGGAGGAATGGGACAGCTAATTTATTGTCGACATAGGACCTGAGGGCGCGAACAGGCTGAAACTGATGCAGCAGAATAGCAGTTCAGCTAGGTATAAAGGAGCCAAGCCACTGCAGGCCTTATGGGTCAGCTTAAGAACTTTGCTCTGTATCCTTTGCTCAACCGGCAACCATTCTAGCTCTTTCAGCAAAGGAGACATGTGCTCAAACCGCTGGGACTCGAAGAACAGCCTTGCAGCCATATTCACTGTCCGCTGTAGTGGCATAATAGCTTTCTTTGGTAGCCCAGCCAAGAGGAAATTACAATAATCAAGCCGAAACAGAACTAAAGAGCTAGTCAAGATTTATACAAGCCCCTGTGGGAGACAGCTTCTAATCTTGGATGGGGATCGGATGTGATGGCTAGCTGTAAAGGCAGTCTTCCGAATGAAGATTTTGAAATTGAGGTAGCTGTCGAACACGACACCTAGATTACGAGCACGCGGTGAAGGTGGCACAATAGCATCACCTATTTGAACAGGAAAGCCTTTTAATCCAGCATCACGCTTAGGGTGTCCTATGAGAAGCAGTTTGGTTTTATCGTCATTTAATTTCAGGAAGTTTTCCGACATCCAGGATCGAATATCGGCAAGGTAAGCATTCAGTTTCTCAGTCGCTGCAGCAGATTCCGACGGTTTAAATGACAAATACAACTGAGTATCGTCAGCATAGAAGTGATATCCTATTCCATGGGCCTCAATCACTTTTCCCAGAGCTTGCATATAAATGGAGAACAGCATGGGACCAAGTACAGACCCTTGAGGGACTCCACAGGTGACCCTTCTCATGTCTGAGACCCGACCCCCACACGACACGGATTGAACACGATCAGACAACTACGATTTAAACCGAGCCAGTGCTTCGTCTGCCAGACCGATCACTGTTCTCAATCGTTCAAGCAGAACTTCGTGATCAATGGTGTCGAAGGCAGCAGACAGATCTAGCAGAGCTAAGGCAGTGACATTTCCTTCGTCGTTGCCACGTAGAATGTCAATGTTAACACGGAGGAGAGCAGTTTCAGTAGATTGCTGCCTCTTGAAACCTGATTGAAATGTTTCTGACATTCCATTACTTTCAATATGTTCAACTAGCTGCTTAGCAACAATTTTTTCAAGAATCTTTGATAAGAACGGAAGAAGGGAAACTGGACAATAGTTTGCTAGGACCTCTGTGTCTAATCCAGGCTTTTTAAGAATAGGTCTAACGTTTTCTGATTTGAAGGACTTAGGGACGACCCCTTTTCCCAAAGAAGCATTACAAATCTTACGAGAAGTGCTCCAGAAGAACTTTCTGATCGATGGTATCAAAAGGTGCCTAAGAATCGAGCACAACAAGCAGAGAGAATCTACCCATATCTGCATTACCATAAAGAGTACTGTATACCCTAAGCAATGCTGACTCCGTGGAGTTATTAGCTGAAAGGCCAGACCAGAACTCACTAGCAAGGTTTAACGTTTCGATATATGTATACAGCTGGTCCGCCACCACCTGTTAAGTCTCTTAGATAGGAATGGTAGAATGTAGACTGGGCGGTAGTTGACTAAGTTCTTTTGGTCTAATGTCACTTTCTTGAGAAGTGGCCTGACTACGGCTTTTGTGAAAGGTTTTTGGACATGACCCGAGGCTAATAGCATATTAATGATGCTAGTTATGCATGGCAGCAGATCAATGCAACGAAGGAGCAGGACAGTGGGAATAGGGTCCTGAGGACTTGATGTCTTCTTCGATTGAACGTACGAATGAATTTGGAGATGATATTTGATCCGCTACCAGCAGGGTGAAGCTGTTAAGAGCACTTTATGTGTGAGATCGATGCCACAAAAAATATGTCCGTCGAGAGAAAATTCTAAGGGCTTCATCACAGGCATCATTATAGCAGCTGTTTTTGACTTTCCGTAGCTCAAAGAACCTTTGTGTTTTCGATGGCATCCGTGTTTGTGAAAAGGATAGGGAGCATTTCATAATAGCCTGCATAGCGATCGTATGATTACGGTATAGCCAGGCATCCTACTATAGGCTTAGCCATTATTCTGCCGGTATCATGTTTCCCAACACCTTGTACAACCCTTAAATTCTTTGGAGACCGTGCATTTAGTTCGTATGCTCCCAAAGCTTAGAACCCACTCCCGACTTCCACCGCACTATCTCATGACTTGACCAAATTGAAAAAAAAACTTACGAACACACTTATTTAGGACAGCATATAGTGGATCCCGTGATTTTTCTTTCATATGCTTACGGGTTCTGACACTGTGCATGCTTCCCGAGCTAGAGAGCAGCCTCGGGCGTCTCCTAGAGTGGTGTAGACCTTCACTTAATTTCTCCGTAATACCTTCGGTATTTAGTTGCCATCTTTGCTGTGACTATTTATGAGCTGTCCTCGGATATGCTATACAAAACAGGACCAGCTTAGCGTAAGGGGCAATGTCTCCATTAGTTGATACCTACCGGTGGGCCTTCTCTGGCTGGTCAGTGACAAACTTCCTGCATCCAGCGTTCGCCTTATTAACAGCTCGGCTATCAAACCTATGACTCGTAAGTTTAAAGCCCTGAATAGTACTTGTTGCAGTAGTAGCCCAGCACGTTGTGAAACGTTGTCTGAAGGCCGCTACCTAGGTTCAATTCAAATTCGAAGAGCCTGTGTCAGCCGTGCCGGACGCAGACATAAGAGAATACATGCCACTTCATCACCGTCGCCCAGTTGTTGGACAGCCACCTTAATTCCACCAACTGAATGTATGCTCGCTAAAAACCACGGAGTTACTTATCCGCGATCAGGTGGTCCAGGAGATGCATTTCTGCTTACCAAAGCTTCGATGATGCCTTGTTCCAGTAGCTGTATTTCTGAGACTACTCTACCCGGGTTCTCCTTCTATCAGTCCATGCGTACTGACAAGGTTGGTGGCAGGGTCGCAATTGTTGTTCACAAATCCTTTGGCTATAAAATGTGCAGTTACTCGCATGGGCCATTGTTCGAAGCAGTGGCAATCTGGTCTTCATCAAAGACATTGCCTCTCACTGTTGTGATATACCGGCCTCCTTTTGGCTGTAAAAACTTGTTTGTGGAGGGGTTTTCTGAGTTCCTTGCTAAAATATTTGTGTGTGACAAGCCGTTACTAATTGTAGGAGATATCAATATTCTCGTTGTCAACCCTAGCAACAGCCACGTCCTCTCGTTACTCGACTGTCTGGAGAATTTTGGTTTGGCCCAGCACGTTAATCGTATCATCCATGTCGGTGGCCACATTCTAGATCTCGCGATCACTAAGGATGTCTTCCCCATGGACCTAATGGTGTGCCCACTGACCCTCTCAGATCATTTGTTGGTCTCGTTTACTGCTCCTGCTCCCTCGCACGTACCGGGCAACGTTGAATTTGTCGAATGACGTGACTTACTTAGCATCGACATGGACAAGTTTTTGAAATCTGTTTGTGATGCAGGTCTTCTTGATCGGCATTCAGACCCAACCGGCAGCCTTGATACCATCACTGATGCATTCAACATAACACTCAGGAGTGCTCTTGACAAGCATGCTCCCGTTCGCTCTATCCGTGTTCAAAGTCGTGAAGATTCCTTTCAATTTACAGATGAACTCCTAAAGATGCACCGGGTTGGGCTCAGGCTTGAACGTCGTTTCAAGAAATCGGAGTCTAATGCAGACTTTGTCAATAACAAGTACTTCCTTCTAGTGTGCACCCGAACGCTTAAAGAAACAGGTCTTCTTTTCTCATTAGAAAAATGAATTCCTGCCAGTTGCACTAAACAGGTTTTAAAGGCAGTAAACCCTTTGCCGGCCAATGCTGTGTGGTCTGAATCCCCAAATATCAAGAGCTCAGCCAAACAATTTTCAACGTTATTCACTGAAAAAATTGTGTGCATTTGTGCCTTTGTTAAGCCCCATCCATCTAAAGCTATCGCGTTTTCTCAACCAGTGACCTTCTTACAAGGTTCTCCAAGGTTTCTGCATGAAATGTGGCTACTCTAATAAGGTCAAGCAAAAAGAGCTCGTCTCCTGAAGACACTATACCTTCATCTCTACAGTCTTCACTAGCAGACCAACTTAGCTCTGCCATAACCAAGATTTTTAATGCTTCTTTATGAAAATAGGTCGTCGCCAAGTCCTTTAAATCGGCAATCGTTAGACGCATTCTTAAAAAGCCAGGATTAGACATCGAGGTCTTACAAACTATCGCCCATTTCCCTTCTTCTTTTTTTGTCAAAGATTCTTGAACAAATTGTTGCTTCGCAGCTGTTTGGACATATGAAATAATGGAATGTTGGAAACATTTCAATCAGGCTTCAAGAGGCGGCACTCCAATGAGACTTCTCTCCTAGGTGTTAACTAAAGACATTCTCTCTGGCAACGACGACAGGAATGTTACTGCTGTAGCTCTGCAAGATCTGTCTTCTGCCTTCAACACCATCGATCTCGAAGTTCTGCTTGAACGATTGAGAACAAGATCGGTCTGGCAGTCGAAACACCTTCGTGGTTTAAGTCATACTTGTCTGATCGTGTTCACTTCACTTCTTGTAGGGTCAGGTCGCACACACGAGAAGGGTCACCTGCGGAGCTCCTCAAGGGTCTGTTTTCGATCCCTTGTTGTTTACCATTTATACGCAACATCTGGGAAAAGTGATTAAGGCCTATGGAATAGAATATCACTTCGAAGTTGACGGCACTCAGTATTATTTGTCATTAAAACCGTCGGAATTTGCTGATGCAACTGAGAAACTGAATGCTTGCCTTGCCGATATTGGATCCAGAATTGCTGAAAATTTCCTGAAGTTAAATAATATTAAAACCGAACTGCCGCTTGTAGGACACCCTAAGCCTGATTACAAGGTTTTGCTCTTCTTATTGGTGATGCTATTGTGCGACCATCACCACGTGTTCGAAAATTAGGTGCCGTTTTTAAGAGCTGCCTCAATTTCAAAAGCTTCATTTGGAAGTCTGCTTCTACAGCTAGCCATCACATCCGATCCCTATCCAAGATTAAGAGCTGTCTCCCACAGTGGCATGTAAACAATTTAACTAGCTCTTTAGTTCTGTCTTGGCTTGATTTTTGTAATTATCTTATGTGGGCCGCCAAAGAAAGCTATTAGGCCACCGAAGTAGACTATGAACATGGCTGCAAGGCTAGCCTTCAAGTCCCAGCGGTTTGAGCACGTGTCTCCTCTAACAGAGCTAGGTTGGTTTCCAGTTGAGCAACGGATACAGAGCAAAGTTCTTAAGTTGACCCACAAGCCCGCCACGGTTTGCTCTTTCATACCTAGCTGAACTGCTGCATCAGTTTCAGACTGTTCGCTCCTTCAGGTCCAGTGTGGACAATAAATTAGCTGCCCCATTCCTCTGCTTAACGACCGTTGGGGACAGAAGCTTTAGCACTGAAGGTCCAAGACTGTGGAACTCGCTTCTAGAGTTCTTACACAACGACAACTGCTCTCCTACTGCCGACTATGGCATATCCTTTACAGCGGTCCTGAGCGGTTACTTACATGCTACTCACTACCTCAACTGCTCTCGTGACTCTGCTATGCTTCTCACTTTCTCTTTGTTGCGTGCAATGGAGGCTATTGGCTAGGGAATGCGTATCGAAAGCAGCTTAGGCTGTGAATGGGCTATACCAAACTTTCCTGCGTAACACCCACATGGTCTTTATGATTTAGTGGAGTTGCAGAAGGAGATGCATTACATTATATGCTTCCTCTAACCCAACTACCATGCTGAACCTGTGCATGTCACCGCTAGCCATGTTATTCATGTTGTTTATCAAGCGAGATGTTACTCAATATTGAATCGAGTTTCCCGTTGCAGCATATGTAAAGCGCCTAAAAAGAGATTGAATTTTCCGTGCCCGCATCATTGAGTGCATTATTATCATTATTACATTTCACGCAGGATATGTCATACATTTGAGAAGGGCGAGATATCCCAATAGAGTTAGAGAGAGAGAGAGACCGAGAGGGAGACAGAGAGACAGAGGGAGTGAGAGAGAGAGAGAGAGCCAGGAATTATTGCTATCATGCCATTTTAGTCCTACACTGTAGCCTGAAGACAGGCTCAATTGAACTTGCTCAACCTAGTGGGTATATATGCACAGACTTTCGTATCAGGATTCAAGGCTGAATGGCTGAAGTGGGAGAGGCACTTCTGGCTAGGGTGGCTGGGTTGTCGAAGCTTTCCTCTACTTTCCGACTTGCTTATTTGAGAAAATAAGGATTATTTTTTAGTTTTTTCAGAAAGGTATAATTGCCGAGCGATGCAGTAGAACGTGGTGGTGCACACGTGGAAAGACTGAGTGAAGTTAAACTGAGTGAATAAAGATTAAAAGAAGTGCAGTTAGTATAAGCAATATTATTACGATTTTGACTAGATACTAGAATAGGACTCTGCAACAGCGAAAACTTGTCCCAACTAAGTTAAGATAAGCTGGAAGGGCAACTCACCAATTGTTGAACAATGAAATGCACAGTGCCAACTTTCGTCAAGTTCATAATGGAGACTATGTTGTCGAATGACATCGCCTTGACCTTCGTAGGGAGAGGCAATCGAATGACAGGTGAACCGGGTAACGTGAAGCCTGGCAGACCGAAACACCACCAAAGGTCGTTCCCAGTGGTTTATCATCCACTTACGTATCAGACTGCAAATTGCTGCCTCTGGAAGGTCACCTGGATCGACTGAAAAACCGAGTAACCAGCGAAAAAACACATCACAACGGAGCATGAGAACGGCTAACATCAGGGATTGACGTTCATGCGTTTGCTAAATATCGTAAGATATTCCCATATCCATTATTGAAAGGACTCATTTCTCGGCTGACATGGCTGTAGGGAAATGGTGCATAGCTTACGGTCGAAAAAGATGCTCCGTAATTGGACATTTGCTCTGGACATTTGCAGTACTGACTGAATTTTTTTCTAGATCATTCCTAAAAATGTCCATCACCCACTAGAGCTGCTCTGAGAATTAGTGCTAATATCTTAGACACTGTAGTATCAACTTGTAAAATGGGGCGAATAGCCATTTGAGCGAACTTCCGATCTACGGTCTGTGGTTACTGTCTCGGGATTCACACAATTGACGGCTCAAGGACTCTGTACTGTGACTATCCTACCAGCAGCAAGCTAGTGGCCCCTGTCCCTGGCAAGGGCACACCAGGAATCAATATTGCACAGCTAGGGCATGCGAAAAACTGTGACTATCTGACCAAATGATTACCTTTACAGCTTCTCATTTTATGAAGAAGCAAGAAAAAGTGAACACATTGGTCCACTAGCTGAACAATCTTACTCTTTATCTCAGATATAGTATAACCTGATTTTTTCGGCTGCATTACTTCTAGTATTCCCGTAGGAATTCTCTTGCAAGTGCAGGCCATAATTTCTTCTAATTACCTGCAGATTTGGAATGCCTTGCGGCCTCATCGATTACCAATGATTCTAGCTACTTAAATAGACATAGATGATACAACTGTGCACCATTTTTATAATCTACATGACAAGCACATTCAATTAAGCCAGCCCTGTGGCCACAGGGAATAATTTTGATGAGTGGTTTCAGCACTTAGTCAGTGGCCTAGCATCATCGTACAGAGTCAGCCATTGTGATTTCCAATGTCGGACAAAGGATACGATTAACTATCATGGTCACATTAGCTACTCAAAATCAGGTAATTACTGATAAGGGTCTTGGTGACCTTTATTCGCCGTGGGTAGCCCTAGTTAGTAAAACAAAGTGGTCACTAGTTGTCATGAAATGCATTCAGTTCAAATCAAACTCTTGTTTATTCCACCAAGTATTATTTCGGAGCAATAGCTTTTGGACCGCCTATAGTGGTTAATTAAGAATTCATAGAAATTTGATTATTACTGTTAGATATCTGCTCTATTTGCTCGAAAACGGGATGAGTTGCAAAATAATTAGATGCGGCCAATTTCTATGCATAATTTGCTGCACACACAAGGGTCTGGTATAACTACATATTATTATCAAGTTTTAAGAAATGTAGGGCAGAAGACCTTTTAAATCACAACGGAAGCTTCCATGGCTGAGCCACCCGATTCAGTAGTCTTCTTCTCATATAGGAAAGAGAAAACGAGAAGCTATTTCGAAGTGCTAAGACGGAGTAGGAAAATAGTTGCAGCAACGTTGTGATAGAGTACCCCAAAGAAAATCTAAAATCGATACGGTAACTGAAAAATACCATTTTGTCTGCAAATTGTAAATGTTTGTTTCAAATTTCACGATCAAAAGACCATGACACTTCATTTTTAAATTGTCATTAAAAGGCAAACACTGACCTTTTTAAAAGATGTTGATGTCAATTGATAATACAACAATTCATGAAGAAATCCTTGTCATGTACATTCTTTGAATAGTTATGAACATATTTAGAGAGGAAGGATTTTTTATTATCCCCTGAGCAACGTCCTATTTACACTACTTAAACTAAACTCCCAAACATTTTTTGAAAAAGAGCACACACAGCACAGGTTCTTGGATTCATGAGTTATCAGAAAAGATAGCATTCACTTACTCAGTATTTGATTTGTAAACATTAAGGAATTTTCTTAGCAGTCATTTAAAAATTGAATTACAGTAAACTAGTTTTCAGAGTATGATCAAAATGGTAAGATTATTTCTTAATAATGGCCTTAGAATATCGGCACTTCTGAAGCTAGCGAAGGAACTTACAGATATTGAAACCAGAATTTTGAATATTATGATGTAATTATGTCATCATGGATGTAATACCTTATGTAATACCTTAACACCTGTATACCTTACGGCTGGATATACAGATTATACCTCAAATGCTTCCACGGAATTTAATCTTAGCCCACAAATAAATATTAACCACAGAGCTTAACCACAAACACGCACACACCCACACACACACACACCAGCTCACCCACGCAGGCAAGCATGCAGGCTAGCACACACTCACACACACACACACACACACACACACACACAAGCACACACACACAAGCACACACACAAACACACAAACACGCCCACACAAGCACACACACCCAAATACACAAAACACAAAGAGTTTACTCTTGGACTCTTCGTTCTTCATTCCACACTTCAATGCCACACTATGCATGCATATAACAGGTGACATTGTCATTAGACTCAAGCACTTTTCTGCATAGAAAACCGCTACCTGGTTTTTTGTGCAGCAGCCGTTGCCAAATAATGGCGTCTCTAAATTGTATTGCATATAAAGAAAAACACGTCAAAAGTAAAAGTATTGCCTACGTAGCTTGCTGTGCCACGTTTTTCAAAAACAAAAAACATGGTGTTTTTAGGATGTAAATAAAGGACACTTGTAGTCGGACCATACGGATCGATGCTTAGTATTTGTAGTTACTTGCTATATCATACTGTCTCAAACAAAAGGGGGCTTATATAAAGAAAGAAGAAATATATAAATTTTGGAATTCAACATTGGTATAGTAGAACACATTCCTTGGCTCAGGGGTAAGCTTTACCAACAATTGAAGTTCAATTATCACTACATTCATGATAAAAAAGAACAATTATATCAATTGGAGTGTGCATATGTTTTAAATGACTTCGTAATGAGATATGGGTAATTTCAATTTTTTTGATTTAGATTTGAGAAAACCTGCAATCCATTACGCCTGCTGGACTTTCCATGTGAGAACTCAGTTTATTACTGTTCGATTATTGCACTTGAAGTTTGAAAGTGTGAAAGCAGCCGATTATCGCCGGTGCAACAAATTGCCTGTGAAATTTGTGCGGCTTATCTTTTTGAATAGTGCGATCTAAAATGAGGACCGGAAGAATACCGAACGTAGGCTCTTGTGGAACACCAAGATCATAATTTACATCTTGGGAATCTCTAAAGGCCTTAGATGACCTGATCAAAAAGCAAGAATTGATCGATGCTTCATCGGGCATTTACATCCATTATCCCAATGTTTGTACAGTTAAATGCTGTCATCCGTAAGGTCAACAATGACCACATCTCTTGAAGGGGTGAGGAATTGACCGTTTAAATAAAAATAATACTTGTAATATTATGAGGCACACATAGAAACACAAATCCTGTACGATTGCTTAGAATCGAATCGTGATTAAAGTATCCTGCCCATAAGCTCAACAAGGATTGTCGGTCTTTCGCCCAAAATTTATTAGATTTTACACTCTAAATGTATAGTGTCAATAAATTGAATGACTTCAAGATTTATTATTTAGTGTTTATTGTAGAGCTAATCAAGGATGTGATTAATTAAGATTATGTAACATCCTCACAGAAGGTACGGAATACATGATGAATGTAAATATTTTCAAAAGCTAATCCAGTTCATCGTCTACATGCTAGCGTTCCTTAAATTATTGGCTGATTGAATAATTGGCAACTCGTCAAAGTGGGCCTAATTATAATAATATTATTAGTAGTACACTTGATCAATCGCCCTCAGAGATCTCAATCTCTTTATAGGCGGTTTGCATTTGCTGCAAACTAAACACGGTTGAATGGCGAGTGGTATCATGCTTGATAAGCAACCTGAAATATGGTTAGGGGTCACATGCACAGGGTAAGCATGCAGGTGTGGCTAGTGGCAGCAGCATGCAACAGTGTCGGCACGCTTAAGCACATAGAGGTCAAATTACGGGGAATCACTATATGCTACCGTAAATAGGTTCGTCTTTAATTTCATTTTAACTGTTGTCAAGTAAGAGGATGTCATAATGGAAGTTGGGAGTGAGTTCCAGACTTTGGGAGCATGTGAACTAAAGGCACGGTCCCCAAAAGGTTTGAGGTTGTAAGTCTTCGAACGAAATTGTACTACCCACTTCGAGTTTTCATGCTGTAATACAAGCTCATCTAATTCTTTGGATTACACAGTATTCTAATTTTAACTACAACGCTTTCTTATTTAATACTTTCATATGTTGCTTAACTTGTTATTCGCAGCAAAAAACAAATGTTTTTAAGAATAAAGCAAGTCTGCTCCCTGGCTATCTTAAAGAGGTATTAATGACAGGTAGCAATAGAAAAGCTAAACTGTTTAGTGCTAAGACAGTGCTTGAATGTATACAGCTGAGACAATACTCAGATAAATAGGAAATAATGGTATTTGAGACTGTAATTTTGGATTAGTAAGTAGAAGCCATGCCGACATTTTTCGTTGCAAAAGCTGCCTTCCCTGGTACAGATTTCGATGTTTATGGAAGCCTGTTAGAAATCTCCTCCAGTACGACGGATCTACGTTGCTGTGAATTAAAAACCTTTGACCTCGTACAAGATTTTGGAGTTATATATTGATATGTCATGTTTATTAAAGGAGAAGACGTTGATGATAGTAGCAATTTTAAAGGATCACACACAATTGGCAGTTTCTGAATAGTACATGTGTGCTTTTGGTAGATTTTGCAAACATGGTACCAAGCATATCATCAACCCTTGAGTATTCCTTCTCTCACAGTCTTTTGCAAAGTGCCGAGGAATAGATATTTATAGTTTCCCTTTGAGTTTTGCACAAAAGAAGTATTATTATTGCTGCAAGAGAATATTGTAACCACTCAAGGTACTCCAAACGTTCATACAGAATAATTGCAACAACGAAAGCAATATAGTTAAAGCAAAATTATCATTACACTCGTAATTCCAAGCAGCCGACGAATAAAAATGTAATCCAAATTTTTACAGATAACAAAATTCTTAATCTACAGAATTGAACATCGAGGTGTATGCTTGCTTTCATTTTATGCAACTTGGAATATATAGTGCACATAAACACTTACCTTCTATTTTGGCAGCCAAGCCAAGAGTGTCGTTGATGTTGCACATATTGTTTGTACTTGGATACAAATCAGGAATGCGAGAGCAATTTTATTCTGTGAGCATCATTCTGCATTCCGTTCTGCCTGATGATTGAGTGTAGGTGTGAAAATACTCGAGTTGTCGGTTAGAATCACATTCAACTACCGGTAACTCAATATTTTCATCCTAAAAAGTACCAGGTAATTGAAAGATAGGTGGACTCTTTGTCATGAAGTATTAATCAATATATCTAATGATATCATTCTTTGCTTTAGCATTTTCAAAGTCCTAGTAAGAGATTTGGATCACTTGAGATATTAGAAATATGCTATCGTCGTAATATTATTATCGTAATAGCCATAATAGTTATTAAGGTTTCTGGATGTCATTAGGAGTTAGGATCTAAGCAAAAAGATATGATGATTATTGCTCGTAGCTGAAAAATCCCTTGAAAAATGTATTAGCGATTCGGGAAATAAATGCTGCGAAGTTTGATTATTGTTCATTCTATTTTCGTTATGCATTGTCGATTGAACAGTCCATTTATTATAAATAAAATAGGGAGTCTGTGGTTCACCACAGTTTGATCTCGAGTCCTTTTATTATTGAAATGAAAAACATTCTCCTTCAGTACAGTAACACCGCCATGTATTTTTTTTTCTTGTGATGCAGTTTTATGTATAAGAAAACTCATTATTGATGCTGGGAAAATCCCATCTTTATATGAGATTAAATATATTTATTTTTCCATGATCAATGTTTTTAAAACGTTGTATTGGTAATAGCAAAGGATATGGCATGAAGCATCTCACGAAACTGTGAGCTTCCAAAGCTTTCAGAAACAAATTAGGCATAGTTGTACTTAAGGCCAAGCCTTATATATGCTGGCTGGGAGAGTTCAGAGTGACAGACAATTATTTCCTTTTATGTACTGCATGTTATTGCATTCATTCAATAAGCTGAGGTGGAACCATAGGTCTTCTGATGTTAGGAGAAAAGGCCATATTGTTTTCAGCTTCATCCTTGGATTCTCTTTGCAATAAATGCTGGTAAAATGAATTCACTAGCTGTTGTAATGGAAATGGGTAAGTTAGAAATCTAAAGTGTCCGGTTTAACTGGATTTACCATTATTGACAGGTGCAGCAGAATCCTCTCTTTCGCGATAAAGTTCAATAAACCAGCCAAAGTTTCTTGAGAATCTATAATTTAGCTAATAAATCAGGTAGTTGTTTACATGCTTCATTCTAAATACTTCGGAAAAATATTATTACGTTCATGACCACGAATTTCGTGGTTGGTTACCTTTCTCCAAGATTAAAACTGTGTTCGAAACCATTTATTGCATACAGCGTTTTCAAGTCGGCCAAATTGTATATGGATTTTCATTGGCTCTCAGTTGTGATTGAGTCGTACCGAGCTGCAGAGTTGACTACAGCTGCTCGCCTTTCCAGCAACTAATGGAAGTTGAGCTTTTACATTGGCTCTTCTTCAACTAAGGTTTGACCGTTATCGTCTCATCTTTTTGCCATATGCAAATCCTCATACAATCACTGTCCCTCATTTGCATGAGTAAGACCAATATTGAGTTTAACCTACAGTACACTAGGGCAACTGAAATTCGGCCTATTGCAGGAAAAATATTGTTTCTACTGTAAAACAAATCCTTAATATTACAAGTAAAGGTTCGAATTTGTCACTTCATTAATTTATGAAAAAACATGTCTGAAAAATGAATTAACCCAAACACTTAAGTTCTAGAGATGATGACTAGTTGAGTTTTAATAAGTATGGAGATATGATATGTAGCAGATTGATTGTGATCAAAGGTAAAAAGTGAGTTTGCATTGTTCATAGTTCCTACTATGCATATAAAGAAGAAAATGATCAAACACACGACAATGCTAATAACAATGATTTAGACGATACTCAGTTTAAACCAAATGAGATCAATAATGAATTCAAATATTTAGAAGAGGCCATTATAATTATAATTTCTAAGAAAATATGGTAATGGGCTCCCCGTCATGCATTCCCACGTTGAAAACAATTAAGAATTATAAAAACTGCAATTAGACTGCACTTCAGCCGATCAGTGTAAATCGATCGATTCTTAACTACAATAATTTCAAGAAAGATGGAATGCAGATGCAGATGCGCAACATATGAATGGATGCAGATGCACGAAAATTCAATGAATGTCCATTTTGCGACATGAATGAAAAGAGATTTGTACATTTATGCTCCAAATATTTTACGAGTGACTTAGTCAGATGGGGGCATGTGGAAAGTGTACCCTAGCTAAAATTGTAAGCGGCAAATCGTTATCTGCACTCATCAAAAACTCTCATCTTTCCAAAATCTTTTTTTTATTTATATCGCAGAGTCTGTTTTCTGGCTTAACCAATATATGAGTATTCGGTGGCTAAGAACACATCCACTTCGTCTAAACGCACTCTCGATTGACTCAGGCGGAAAACCAGATCATTCGTAATACACCAGGTACTTAATGAAGGTAGACACGATTTCGCCCCTTACCTCTGTGCATTTGATTCCAATCGTAGCATGCAATACCGGCCCCACAAAGATACCCGAGATTGTGGGATCAGGCTGGTCATTCTTGGAATGGACTAAAACCTTTAAATCTGACAGAGGGCTTCCATTTGTCACGCATGACTAAGAGTAATCGTTCTAAGTTTGCAAAGAATCAATAGGTAAATGTGCAAATGATGTGACATATTTAAAACAGACAGAACCTAAAAAAGCTTACCGCTTTCATGTTTATGTAGAGCTTCAATCTATTAGCTGCAGATGCTTGACTCTGTTGCAAAGGCGGTTTTAGCAGAGATTTATCGCCTCCGATGCTGTCAAGGTTATCCTTGGTAACTTCTTTATTAAAAGTGTAGCACTTGCCATGGCTCTTCATTCGGTGGCGGAAAAACTAAGCCAACACGATAGTCTTAAACAGTTGTTAATGGTGGCCCATGAATTCTGAGGCTACCAAAATGAGTTGCTTGATTTGCTCACTTTGATGATGCTGATAGACTCTTACGGTGTGTACACGCACTCAAGCCGAGTGCTAATTAGAAATCAATTTCTATGTGAATACGAAATTAAGCCCAGTACAAATCAAAACTCAATCCTTATTCCTATTTGGATACTCAAAGTTGTTTTGTATTTGATATTTACTACAGCGGAATTCCTACTTCGACATAAGTTGAAAAAATCTGGGACACATAACTGCTTTTCTTATAAGATTAGTATTTTAATATATCCAATATTGTCATACGCCGAGTTGACTGCTGTAGGTCTTTAGTACAGCGCCCCAGGAGAATGCAGTTTCTATCCAGGTGTTTTAATCATCGTTGCAAGAGATTAAAACTTCCTGGTCGCGGAAATAAAAAAAAAAGTCGTCCATGTCCAGCTTTACGAAGTTGTCCTGCTGTCAAGGCTTGAGCTTTCAATCTTCGATTTTTGAAGGACAAATCCATACCGCATGACCCGTGTTGAAAGCAAGAGGTGGTCCGTTTCAGTGCAAAAGACCTGACGATACTGAAGACAAAAAAGTGAGCTTCGGCTATTTGAGTGCAACTCAGATAGTCGCGGGCTACAGCAAACCTCCTGCATTGCCCACCACTTCCAGCCACCGCCAGCGTAAGGGAGGAGCGACTACAGCGATGTGGCTGCCGATTGCCCTGGTCTTTAGGTGACTGCACGCTATATCAACCAGACTCTAGCTGATATCAATTAATTTTTCGCGGACCGTGAATCATAAAGGCAAGGAACCGTTCATGCGATAATCTACGGCCGAGGCCGCATTAAAACCGACGCCGAGCAACATGCAGGTGGTTGTCCTTCTGGGGGTTAGCTTAGGTTTATAAACCGATTTGAGCTATAGGCTAAAGCACCCTTGGCATAGGTCCTGGCCGTTGTTGAACACAGGTGATCATCCGTTACTGTCGAAAGGACTTGTCTATATTAGGAATATGGATTAGGAAATAGGAACATTCGTCATATTCAGCTGAGATTAGAGGCAGTGGGAACGAGGCATTGGCAGCCCAGTTCTGACCGGTAATTTTCCAGTCCGACATGACGATTACTCTACTAGACCTTACAACTGTTGTTATCTTTTCTAAGATTTTTGGTCAGAGTTTATAACTGGAAGAATGAATATATCCTTAGCATATTAGGTACCAAGCCAGCACGATCAAAAAAACGTTGTTAGGCTCGCTATTTCGAAGGAAACACTAGATGCAATGCAATAGCAGAACCAGAGGAGGATGGGAGGGGTCAATGGCCATCCTCCGTACAGTGGGGGGGGAGGGGCAGCGATCTGGGCCACTTCCTATTCCAACGCCCATAGGCCGTCAGCAGCGACAAAAAAGTATGTCTCCAATCGATAAATAACTAAACCGCAGAGTTTGTGTCGAAAAAGTGCTACGATTCTGCACTCTTACTTGTTTACTATGTGCTGGTCTAGCTCTGCCTAAACGAACGTTTGACGGTTCTGGCCATCCTCATATAAAAATGTTGCAGGTCTTTCACCCATATACAAATTCTGGCTCTGAAACATACCAGACGACGACTTATTTGTCCGAGGTAGCCCAGAAGGTAAGGTGCTCGTTCTTCACGGCTGTGTTTGCGGGTTTGAATCCTGCAGTTGGATTATTCTTTTTCCGCGAGGACCAAGTGGTGGTGATAACTGAAAAGGCTTGTATGCCACTACACAAATGTGGCTTTTAAATCAGCTGAGATTTTTTTTTTAACTAAAGCGGCTCTCCCACACGTTTCCTACTATTACTGCTATAATATGCTCACGGACGAGCAGTGACAGACCAACTAAAATCAAATAGAAAACTCAAACCTACGAGGTAAGTTACACTTGGGTTACGGATCTGTAACCACTCAAAAAAGGTCGTCGTCCCGGCTCTCTGCCGGTGGACTGTGCGATGCAGCTCTGCTGTGCGTTTAAAACACAGGCGGCCACAACTGGGTGCCGAAAGCAACAGTTTGTTGTGGGTCAGTTAGTAGTGGTTACGCGCCGGCGCAAGCGCTTTACTTTGCACGTACCAGACCGACGGAGTTAAATGTGCGAACTCCCGAAGCCCGAGTATAACCAACTACTATTTGAGTTTAGGCGGCGCGCATCGGACGAATGAAGTTAAGCGTGTCACTAGTGATTGTGAAGGCGGGTTGCTACAGCACCCCAAGATACGAGCAGCTAACTGAGTAGCCGGCAAAACACAACTGCAAGTCTAAGTTGCACTTAGCTGTTCGTCGCCGTAGGTTCGTCTCTCGTGCTCTCGAAGCGTAGTCTCGCATCGACTACCAAGCTGCAGCCCCGAGCTCTCGGGGCGTAGTCTCTGCTCGACTACCCAAGCTGTCGCTGTAAGCTCTGTCACTCATCTCATTATATTATCTTTCATCTCAACTCCTGACCTCACGCGAAGCTGCTACTTGTATAAGTAAATGTAACTTACGAGTGGTAAGTGACACTAAGGCTACAATTCTAATCACTCCCTAGAGTCGGTACAGCTCTTTACGGCATTATGAGAAATACCGATCAATGGAGAGTCTGTTAGCTTGTACGTGCTCTATCTCGCACGAGCATTTGATAGTTTTGATCGTCCAATCCTGTTTGAGCATCTCTCATCTCGCCTGGCTGTCTCTGGTGCTAAACTGCAATCATTTAGGTAAAATGTAAATCGTTAGAATACACAGCTTTGATGCCGATAGAAGCAGTCCAAGGAGCCTGTGAAGAGCTGGGTGTCACCGGGCGCTTGATGACGGATCAATGTTTTTTCACGATGTACTATCTCCTTCTTGCCATCTTATTTACATGGCATGATCTCGGCTTTCAATTCTATGCAGATTGCTCACTGCTGTATCTGTAACGGCAGACAACATCAGCTGCACTGTCCAGTCTTCCAAATTTCAGAAAACTGAAATTAAAAATGTTCAATCCTGTACAGACAAGTATGCAACAATAGAGCTGGCCTATACATATGTGGCAGCCGGTATAAAAATTAGTTAACCCAATATTTTCACGTCTTCCAGCCTATTCCATGAAATGCTTACAGTTGGTTTAAAGAATTTTTGGAAAGGCTAGTCCCTCGATAGCTGCTGAGTTTTCACGTTGTACCACTTTTCGACCCCCTGTAGTGTTATTCCATCAAGCAGCACTACGACATTGTTCATATGACAAGTTCTGTCGTTGACTTTTAGGTCACCTTATTCTCCGGCTACAGCTTCTCAACTTGAACTAAATCTCAATCAGGCTAGGCGCGGCTCTTCTTACTCATGCTCGTTAGCTCAGCTTTGAACCAAGATCGAATTGTTTGAAGAATGCCTTCAGTTTGAAACCTTCCAAAGCCTATAATCCATTATCGACTGTCATAAAAAACTTTGCTGACTTGATGACAACAACAAAGATCTAAAACACTGCTGCACCTCGAATAATTTGCTCTTGATCTCCTTGGGTTGTAGCTTTGAATGCTTTATACCTGCTGATGCTTAAAGTTTTCAACAACAAGTAACTAGTTATAGTTCTAACCTGTGAGAAGTTAGTAAGGCGGTTCTTTGATTTACCTCTAAATAGGATGAAAGTGGAAGCGACTATAGTTGTATTGTGCTAATGCCTTGGTGTGGCACAATGGTCAAGGTGCTCGCCATTGACAGTAAAGGTAAAGGCAATTTTACTTGAAACCCAAAATCGATGTCTCAAGCGATGTGGCACATGTGAAATGCCTGAATCAAGATCAAGTTCTCTATGGGTGTTCAAGCAAGTAACTATTTAAATAAAAGGATCTATAGATGGATCTAGTTACGTTGGCATGCTTTCTTTGCAGTACATATTAAAGGTCTAGGAAAAGTGAAGGGTTCTGTGGGGGTGTGATTCAAGCATCAAGCTATTGCACATTCCAAACTTTTTTTTATAATTGTGAATCCCCTAAACGGATGAAAACAGTTAATTGCTATTGTTCCGCAAAAGTAATATTTCCTCTATGTTTCATACAATAGTTTTTTAATGGTCCACATGGATATATGAGTAGTACTCATGGATATATGACAGTACCAGAACAAAGGATCAGCATTTTGAGTATGTTATGGTAGAAGAAGGAAATAGTGAACAGCCATATGTGATTAATACATCATCAAGTGGTTGCTTCCATAAAGCAGGTGCATTTTTTTAGGCATGAGGAATACTTATTATACAATTTGCGAAACATTAGTAAATCAAATAAGCATCTGCTCAGATATACAGCACCTGAAGAGAATACCTTGTAACGTTTGTTGGGCTCAAGAGAAGTCTCAGTGCCCAAGGTTACATGCAAACACGCAATAAAGCTGTTGCAAGTGAAGTAACAAATCGCTGCTCACTAGACAATGAAATTTAGCTCACGAAATACAGTGTTAGGTATATATAATTTTTTCAGTTTAGATAAGTCCATATTTTGTTCAGTCCGTTCAATGAAAGACAAGGGAGCCATCAAGTTGGCTATACAGTTTACGCGGCTGGAACAGTTAAATCACTCAGGTTTTTGCCACTTGTGCACAATTAAGAGTTCAAAACTTGGACCTGGGAAGACGGATTGATCCGCAAGTTTTTGAACCAACGCCTCAGTAATACACTGCCTAAGCTCCTTGTACCAAACCATCAAGTGGAAAGTGGTAGCTGTAGGCAGTTGAGCAGCTGAGTGCTTGAGTAATGGCGAAAAGACTTACTGGCAATTTGAATCTTCAAAATTGTGTCATTTATCACAGGTCAGTGAGGTCTCACACAGAGTTCTAACGTCCTCCTAATTAAAGTGACAGCTATAACGCTCAAATGCACGCTCCCAAAAAAATCTAGCCACGGTTGATGAGTTGTCCGCCGAGAAGCACACCGACAAGTGGGAGCCCCTGCTTGATCCTAGCCACATACCGATGCTATTCTTTCAAGCCAAATTGTGCCAAATCTATCAATTTATAATGGCTCAAGAAAATGAGTCAGGAAGTTTCAAATGCATATGAAAAGTCTTTTTCCACCGCTGTCGGAAGTAATTTCTGAAGCTGGTAGATACGTCCGACCACTAGAAAAAAAGATCATGCAGTCTGGCTGACTCTCTTAGAAGCTAAACAATGAGAAGAAAGTAGTTTGGAAAATTGATGAAGCTTTCTTCTCTGATAAATTAAAAGGATTTGAAACTATGGTAACAGTTTCAGGTCCTGATTAACCTATAAGTTTACATCCTTAATGCTCAACTCAACAAAATAAATGAGAACATCGGAGATTACTCAGAGAAGCTAAGACAGCACTTTCGTCAGGTGTTCGTGGCCTTTCAACGACCATGCCAAGAAAAACATAACATAAAAACTTGCGAGAGAGTATCTTAAGATTCCTCTAGAAGGCTATTTGCAGTTGAGCTGAATATATACAGAGCTGCAAGAGTGTCTAATCATTGCTGAACTATTAAGAGTGGTTAATTTTGCATCAGTTGCTAGAAACGTTATGTGAGTGTAGTGATGTTTTTTCCGACTAAATCGGGAAACTCAAATTTGTTCGTTTTATCTTTGGAAATGGTTCTATTTCAATTTAATTTCTGTATTGACCACCAAAGCTAAGTGCTTAAGGAATAATTGATAAAAATAAATAAGTAAAATTCGTTTACATAGCACCCTAAGAGAACTTAGTCTGTATTTAGGGGTTTCGCCTTGCGCTACGGGGCCCTAGCAAACTACACAATCATTAACTGAATTCTCCTTAACGTTGGTTCGAGGCTAGTGCCTTGTCTATTTGACAGACTCTTGAGGCACGAGGAGTTAAAAATCAGGCTAACTACCCAGAGAAAAAGGTACCATATGTAACACATTCTCTATTTTGAAGACCAGCTCGCCAAAAAACTGTAACGTAAATCCACCTGCCGGTTACTTAGCAGTGATTCGAAGGCTCTGAAATTAGAGTCGGTCGGTAGTTAAGGTATAGCCTCCAACGACCTAGCCCTCACACGAAGCCACCAATCGACTTCATGGTCAGGCAACTTTTGTTTGGATACCATTGTTCCCATTCTCTGGCGCTTATTCGTTGACTTTCCTTACACCCAGAAGTCCCACCGAGCCGCCCCATTTCTCCATATCTTGCTGTTCAGCGGGGCATCTAACCAATCTCGAATCTATTTTTGAGCTTGCCTTCGGCTCATCTGCTCCTTAAGCTTACATGATATTAATGGGCTCCAGCTGACATAGCAAAGTTTAAAACACTGGTGCAATCCGATTTGTAGCTGAAAGCACTGACATCCTCCATCAATGTGAATTGCCCTCTGCATGCTTTAGGATCATTAAAATGTTTGCTATCGAATATATTTTCGCTTCCTAATACGAGATATAGTTCCATTTTGTGCTTGCTGCGCAAATCTGCTATTTATGTTTTTGCTCTCAAACCTACTGGTAATATGCATAAATACGATAGCACATGCACTCATATACTCGACTGTGGGGCAATTAGTGCTTGCAAATGAGACGCACTAAGTGCTCTTCTAGTCGTGCACGGCACCGTGAAGGCAAAGAGATTGGCTTTTTCTCTGATTGTATATTTACCTACGATGTTTGTCTCTCAGATTATCGCCTTTCAGGTTATTGCTAGTAGCTTTTCTATTTACTCCTACCCTATCAATTCCGTTATATGACCTTGCGTGATGACACCAAATCATCTTTCAGCTTTAAAAAGAAGCATGATGGACCAAAAACTATACGACCAACTTGTCGATTAGCTAATTTATTCAACCCATGCCTGTTCTTTGCTTGAGAATGCGGACAGACCGTAAATATTTTGAACCAATCTATCTGTGAAAGATTTAGTGGGTCTTTGTGAATCGTTCTTTATGTGCTTATGCATTCGCTCTGATACTGTTGCATGCTGACCGTGTGCATGTCTACCCTAACTATGTTATTATTTATTTCTGCTCCCACTTACCATTATAATGAGCTTCCTTTACAGCAATATGAAATTGCATTGAAAGGCATTGAGTTATCTGAGGGCGCTTTATTGAGTGTATTATTGTTATTATAGTTAAGCGCCCTGTGATTATATTTTAGGAACTTTGCTTCGAGCAGAAAACCCTCCATGTGAACCTTTTTCATGGAATAGCTCTGCAACGGAGCAGCTCTCAGGCTAGCCGCGATATTAGCCCTTGCCTTAGTGGGTCTGACTAGGGCACCAAGAGCAACCGTAGCAGGCGGGCTAGCCTAGGATTGGCCATGGACTGGTCAAGGACTGGCCAAGGGCTGGCCGAGGAATGACCAAGGGCTAGCCAGGGGCTAGCCAATGGCTAGCCAGGAAGACGTAGGCCGAGGACGGACACCGAGAGCTAGGGTCCGACAAAAACAACAAGAACAAGAACAAGAACAAGAACAAAAACAACAACAGGTACGCCCAAGGTCAAGAGGGCAGAGAGAGAGAGAGAGAGAGAGAGAGAGATGGGGAGTATAAATGACAGGACTGACAGAGTTCAGGGCTGCAGCTTCGGTAGTCGATGCGAGACTACGCTTCGTTAGAACGAGAGACGAACCTACGGCGACGGACAGCTAAGTGCAACTTAGACTGCACTGTTGTGTTCTGGCGGCTACTCAGTTAGCCGCTCGTATCTAGGGGTGCTGTAGCGACGCGTGCATAGGGTAGTTGTTATAGTCGGGCTTCGGGAGTTCGTGCAGTTAACTCCGTCGGACCGATACGCGCCGCGTAAACGCATACGTAGTTGGTTATACTCGGACTTCGGGAGTTCGCCCAGTTAACTCCGTTGGTCCGGTGCTCGCCGCGTAAAGCACTTCCGCCGGCGCGTAACCGCTACGAACAGGCCCAAAATAAGCTGTTGCTTTCGGCACCCATTTGTGGCCGCCTGTGTTTTAACCGCACCGCAGCACTGCATCGCACAGTCCACCGGTAGAGAGCCGGGGACGAGCTTGTCTGGGCGGTTACATTTGGTGACCCTGCTTTAGATTCGAAACACTTGCAACCTTCTTGATTAAACGTGGAGATGGCTTCGTTTAACGGTTCGGAGCTATTGAATACCTCTGGCCCAGCGTTCGACATCCTGCATTCGAGCCTGAACGACCCCACTATTTTTGCTCCGAGTAGCCGCGATCTAATGGGGCATTTGCATGCGCTCGAGGAAGAGAATACGCAGCTACGCGAGGCGGCCGCTGCTGCACGGGTCGGCCGCCCCAGCGCCGGCACACCAGCCGGGTCGGCAGCCTTACCCCCGACCTGCACACAGGCTGCAGCGCCACGCGGCCAGCCCACGATACTTCGTTCGCCATCGCAGTACGCGGTTGGTTTCTTACCGCGCCCGGAGGGGTACGCTGAGCCCACCGCCTTGCGACGCGCCGAAGATTACGCCCCGTTCGTTACGACGTGCCCGGCAGGAGTCGTTCCGCAGCAAGCTGCTCATATTTCGCACGCTGTGACCGCTATCTTTCCTTCACCCCGCGTGGAGCCTTTTTCCGCTAACCCTGCTTCGGGTGGCGTGGCAAGCTATCAGTGGCCGGACCATGCAGAAAAACCACAGGTGCACTACGGCGCCGCCCTCACTTTCGTGCCGGCGGCTAATGCAGGCGGAGACTACACCCGAGCTGTCGCTAGCCCGGTCGCTGAGCAGACTCCTCGCACGGCTGAGCCGGCATTGCCGAGCCGGATCTTCATTGTGCCCGCAGCCGCTGCTGCGTTTGACGGGAGCGTAGGGGCCTCACCTCTGCAACTGGCACCTTTCCGGGGGGACCTGATGGACTCCTTCCTACGGTGGATCAGCGATTACGAGGTGCTTTCCAGGTCCTTCGGATGGTCTCCGGACCTCCAGCTATTGCGCTTGGGCGCATACTTTCGCGGCCGAGCGCTTGACGTATATCGCTCGGTCTATGGATGGCTTTGTGCTGAGCCAGGCCAACGATGTACATTCGAGAGAATGAAAGCTGAACTGGTGTGAATGTTCACCTCTGGCGTGCTTCGCGATTCTGCTCGCGGGGCCCTACATGGTTGTCGCCAGGGTGCTGCACAAAGAGTTTACGACTTCTACAGGCACCTTGTAGATACTGCCACCGTCGCATACCCTACTACTCCGCAGGCGGACCGTGACGCTATGGTCCTCTCCTTTTTCGTTGGCGGCCTTCATCCCGCGATTAGCGGCGCGGTCTTTGCCAAAGATTGTGCCTGCCTAAACGAGGTTCTAGCTTTCGCTGAAAGATGCGAAGCCAACCCTCACTTCTTTAGTCGCGGGGCTGCTTCCGCCGCGCCCGCCGGTGACCAAGGCCGCCCATACCCATCCGAAAGGGATAGGGCCCCTGTTTCTCGATATTTAGAGAGTATGGTGGATGCATTGGCCGTGCAAATGACCCAAGTACATGACCTGCTTGCTAAGGGACCGTGGGGAACCTTCGAACCCACCACAAAGCAGTCGTATCAGCCGAGAGGCAAGCCGCCTGTACAGAACAGTTGGCGGCCCGACTACCGGGTGCAAGCTGCCATGGGCTACAGGGATAGATGGGTGGATGCAGGACGTGGCAGACCGTGCCAGTATGGGTTGGCTTATCGAAGCCACGGAGAGTACGGACCAACACACCCCAGTCGCGCAGGTTCACGGCCAGACACGAGGAGCCGGCGACGTTCCGGACCACTGTCACCCAGTTCTCTTGGTCCGAGGGGGTATGTGGGCCGTGCTTCCGCTGGGTGGGCACCTTCGCTCTCGACAGGCGCCCACACCTATCCCAGGGCTTACCATGCCTCTGAGAGTGGTTTCGGTCTTCATGGCTATGTCTTCGTTGAGGCTCGATCGGCCCTGCCGCAACAGGAGCCGCTACCACCGGCACCGATGAGGCAGGAAGTGTTGGGCACCAGTGTCCATGCGCCGCCTACTCTTGCACCGGTGACGGTGAATGGTGGTCTCGTTACGGGACTTCGGGACACAGGTGCCAATATCTCCCTGATGGCAGCCTCTTTTGCCCACCAGCTGTGCCTTCCCTTGTCGATAGAGTCAGTTCGGGCGTCCAGTATCACGGGTTCTTCCCTGCCTATAATAGGGGCCGTGACAGCGAGCCTGCAAGTGGGAGGTATCCCCCGTGAGCACCAACTCTATGTCACCACCGAGTCTCTGCAGCCGCTGATGCTGGGATCTGACTTTCTTGTCTCCCTGCCGCCGGTCACCTACGACTATGGGCGTGGAACCGTGCAAGTGGGTGACCACCATCTACCACTGGTGGGTCACTCGGAGGCTTTAGCCCTGCCACAACAAATTCGCCGAGCTACGGTCAGGCAGAGCAAGTCACCAAAGCTGGTGGATGCAAAGCTAGTCATAGTAGGCAAAACTAATGCCAGTGTTTCAGTTGCGGATTCGTCCACGTCAACCACTGCCAACCGGATTGGATGCGAACATTCCCACCGTTACTAGGTTCTCGGTTGCAACACCATCAGCTGCGGACCCGGCTCCACCACAGTTTCGCGGCAGCGATGCGGTTCAGCCGGAGCCAGCTTCACGGACAGGTCACCTCATCGAGGCCTCTACGCATGGTATAGCTGAAGTCGGAGTGACACCTCCGAGCCCTCACCCTCTGGCCAGGCGGCAGGGCGAACCAGGAGAAGACGATCGCCGTTCTTCAGCTGGGCAGGAGGACAGCCAATGTCATTTGCTGCGCCACGACAGCGAGCGTAGGCCTAATCCTCGATATCGAGATATGTGGTGCTAATGCGAAGCTACCACAGCATCGCAATTAACACCACCCCGGACGGGCCGAAGTGTCGGGTCAGTCCATTAGGGGGCTCCATGCTTTTTTTTCCACTCGGGCCAGTGTTTTTTTTAACGCTGGACCCCGGACTGATCAGATACGAGGCCGTATCTTGCGAGGAAAGAGAGTAATGCAACTGGGCAGCTCTCAGGCTAGCCGCGATATTAGCCCTTGCCTTAGTGGGTCTGACTAGGGCACCTAGAGCAACCGTAGCAGGCAGACTAGCCTAGGATTGGTCAAGGACTAGCCAAGGACAGGCCGAGGAATGACCGAGGGCTAGCCAGGGGCTAGCTAATGGCTAGCCAGGAAGACGTAGGCCGAGGACGGACACCGAGAGCTAGGGTCCGACAAAAACAAGAACAAGAACAAGAACAAGAACAAAAACAACAACAGGTACGCCCAAGGTCGAGAGGGCAGAGAGAGAGAGAGAGAGAGAGAGAGAGAGAGAGAGAGAGAGAGAGAGAGAGAGAGAGAGAGAGAGAGAGAGAGAGAGAGAGAGAGAGAGAGAGAGAGAGAGAGAGAGAGAGAGAGAGAGAGAGAGAGAGAGAGAGAGAGGGGGAGTATAAATGACAGGACTGACAGAGTTCAGGGCTGCAGCTTTGGTAGTCGATGCGAGATTACGCTTCGTGAGAACGAGAGACGAACCTACAGCGACGGACAGCTAAGTGCAACTTAGACTGTGCAGTTGTGTTCTGCCGGGTACTCAGTTAGCTGCTTGTATCTTGGGGTGCTGTAGCGACGCGTGCATAGGGTAGTTAGTTATTCTCGGACATCGGGAGTTCTTGCAGTTAACTCCGTCGGACCGATACGCTCCGCGTAAACGCACAGGTAGTTGGTTATACTCGGACTTCGGGAGTTCACACAGTTAACTTCGTTGGTTTGGTGCGCGCCGCGTAAAGCGCTTGGGCCGGCGCGTAACCGCTACGAACAGGCCCACAATAAACTATTGCTTTCGGCACCCATTTGTGGCTGCCTGTGTTTTAACCGCACTGCAGCACTGCATCGCACAGTCCACCGGTAGAAAGCCGTGGGACGAGCTTGTCTTCGCGGTTTCAGCTCTCTGCAAAGTCACCCTACTAAGATTTAACTACACAGCACTCAACCTATAGAATCTCTGCCTTTTCTGTAATTTTATTGGTTTAAATTAAACTTCAGTGTACTTGTAAATTTCTAATATAGGTTTAATGAAGACATTTCATACCATCATGCTAACAAGGATTGCGCAAAGAGGAGACCCTATAGTTACAGAAATCAATGGATACCGAATCCGTGTTGATACATCGTCAGGCAAGCTTCAGAGTTAAGATGAGCTCCTTAGTAATCAGCTTACTGTTATGCAATATGAGAGGTATTAGGAATGATAGAAGCTAATTGTTTAATCACGGTACTGCAATGTCACAGGAGTCGAAGGCTCGCTTCTTGATGTCATACTGTGGAAAGAAAAGAAATAGACGAACACAGAGCTAGTTTTAGCTGTAAAAGCACATGGCAGTGAGCATTGGGATCAAACATGCCGATCAGGTAATGAAGTTAGTGAACCAAGGATGATTCTGTTGATATTTAACGTGTGCCCATAAGTCATTAGACTGCAAGCAAAATGGTTTGATAGTTTTGTCACTAAAAAACAACACAAAAACAAAGAAATTAAGCATTCTAGAATGCTATTTTTCTGATGCTGCTTGTTGATGGAGAAATAGACTGCACGGCATTCTTTTTCTTGAGAAAGCGGCCGTATGCAAGTTCTATAATCACTTGTGCAAGTTCAATAAAAGTCATAAAGCTGATGCCGATGTAGAGTCCTGATGTTCCGCCCAAGTCATCTGAAATACGAAAATAGGCGAACATATCCTTAAACTTGGTTCAGTTTTTTAATGGAAAGTGAAAAGTAGACATCGCATATATTTTCTCATAATTTCATTGTCAATATTAACCGAAACAATACGCAGAGATTCTAAATATCCTATCATCAGACGGAATGGGCTGTTCAGTTTAGGACACTGTTTTTTTCTAGCGAGCTTGGCAGTTTTAGTTTCGAAGGAGGCCAGAAATTTTACATGAAATTTCCCTCAAACCAGCTAGGTTATGTATCAGTTAATTAGTTGGTCCACGTGTCCGTGTTTTCGTAGCTGTCACTGATATGATGCCTAAATTGAGTCGTGTCTGTTAAATTTAGAACCTGTCAACGAGCATACAGGAATGATGCTCTCCAAAGTGGAATGATTATGGATAATTTGCATATGTTGCTGCAAAGTGAGCACTCGTTGCTAAATGAATGAATGGATGAAACACAAAAATGCTAGAGCATGAAATGCATAAATGTGTTTGAGCTTAGTATGATTTTTCTAATTTATACCATGGCATTACGAGCTTCTTTCACTGTAGCTGCATGCATTAATGACATCCACACATGGGTGGCAGCAAATTTTCTAAAACTTAACGATGATGAAACTAACTTACTAGTTACGGGCTAACCCAATGTGATCCAGAGATTGGAAAGGCTGACACTCAAAATTGGCTCGGCCAGCATATCTCGAGTTGAATCAGCTCGAAATCTAGGTGTCATATTCTAATGCGACCTCTCGTTAGACGACGATATCAGCTCCACAGTCAAATCAGCCTATTTTCAGCTTCATAACATTGCTAAAATTCGGGCTCGTTTAGATAAAGATACCACGTTCAAGTGGGTCCATGCATTCGTGACATCCCGTCTCGACTTCTGCAACTCACTGCCTACTGGCCTACCAGCATGTGCGGTCAGACGATCGCAGCTGGTGCAAAACTCTGCAGCTAGAATTATCTGTCGTGAGTGTCGCAGTTGCCACATTACTCCACTTCTCGCCGACCTGCACTGGCTACCAGTCAAGCTACGGATTGACTTCAAGGTTTTGGCGCTCACTTTTAGGTCCCTTCATTCTATGGCTCCAGCCTATCTGTCAGATATACTACCCCATCAGGCTAAGCATCGTACCACCTGCTTTTCGGACTCGAACAGTCTAGAAATACCTCATGCAAACCTTAAATCCTTTAGAGACCGTGCATTTAGTTCATATGCTCCCAAAGCCTGGAACTCCCTCCCGACCTGCGTCAGAACATCCCCTGACCTTACCACATTTAAAAGGAACCTAAAAACACACTTATTCAGGACAGCATTTAGTGGTCCCTGTGATTCGTCCTTGATGTGCTTATGCGTGCTGACACTGTTCATGCTGCCACTAACCACATTTGCACGCTGACCCTGTGCATGTCACCCCTAACCATATTAGTCATTTAGTCTGTTTTTCAAGCATGATTTTACTTACCATTCAATTGCATTTCACTTTGCAGCAAATGTAAGGCGCCTATAGAGAGATTAAGTTCCCTGAGGGCGCTTTATCAAGTGAATTATTATTATTATTATTATTACACCAGATGTGACAGTTGGTGCTAATGAACCACGGTGGCCCACTGAGTCAGGCTGTTGCTTTTCATGACCTAGGTCGCATGGTCGTGTATTCAAATCTTACGGTAGTTGATTCATCATCACAACTGGAAGTGGTAGTGATAGCCTTAAAAAGGACCTTATATAGCTACACAAATGAGGCTGTTAAATGTGCTTATATTCATTTAGACGCTTACCAGCTTTCAATTGTCTCAGCTGAGTTAGCATGCTAAACAAGTCGCCCAATTTTTTGAAAGTATGAGTTATACGTTTCAGCATAAGTGCTTTGTGTTTACCAGTTTTTCAATAACGGCTGAAAATAAATAAGAGGATATTAATTTTTCAACAGCACATTTTTTATGGAAACCAATCTTGATCCAGCGTTAGCAGAAGCTGAAAAGAAAATGCCTTCTGGGATGCTAAAAACAGCCCAACAGCCTGAGGACGAAGCAGACGCGAAATACAATTTCCAGCAACTTTTTTTGGCCCTAAAATTGGTGAGATATAGTACTCAGGTTGCTTATGTATTAATACAGTTTCAAATTACTTACGTCAGAGATTGAAGTCATTTAGCTTAGTTAAAAATGATCATCTGAACTTTATGCAAAGCAATTGTCAGTCATTTGTATTATTCGCCCACAGTTAACATGTAGCATGAAATATTATTGCTCCTAAAAACAGACCTCTGATAATTAGCATCTAGCTTTAATGAATAATTTACTATATTTCCTCTAGTCAAGTTTTTGAAAGCTTTAAGTCAGATCCGAATTCTTCGACTAAATATTGGGTTTGCAGAGCACCTCATTTTGACTTATGTTCGGGAAAAATAAACCATGATAGTAGGAGACTGAAGAAAGTTTAGTTCTATGGCCTAACCTGACTTATCGTTAGACGTGTACTTTCCCAAAAGAATGTGCACATTTTTTTCTTGTAATCTTTAAGCTGACTCAATGTGGATTTTTACCTCATGACACCAAGTACTAATTTAGTTTATTGTCCTTTGCAGAATTTTCTTCCGAATATTTATGTTCTCAAGAACATCGTATTTGCAAATGGATTGAGCTAAGACCTTTCTATACCTAGTCTGTTTGGTTGGTGGCCGTAACGCCTAAGAAATTAAGTGCCTGTGGACATCTCAATGCTTACCACTTAAAGCTGAGTCCCCCAAACCAGAGGCATCGTGAGATATGCTGACGGCTGGTCACATGCTTAATAGTTATGATCGCGCCGGCCAATTATGGTGAGCCGTGATGGTACACTAGGTAAGGCTGTTGATTTTCTCGACCTTAGCCACGACCTTGGTCCCGAGGTCTCGAGTTAGAATCCAGCAGTAGCTAATTTGTTTTATCACCACTGCAAGTGGTGGCGATGGTCGTAAACGCTCTTCTAGCTCTGAAAGAAAGATGCTGCTTAATCAGCTAGAATTGGTTTTATTGTCATTTTTTTTATTGTCGTAGAAATGTATTTATAGAAGTTATTGCTGTTGCATTATTGTTCGTGAATTATGCAATAATAAAAAAACGCTCCTGAGCAGACGCAGGGGGCGTAAGCTGAGAACCCACCGTCCAGCACGCCTAGCATTGTCTCGAACTGCTATGCACGTTCTCCCTAAAGCGTGGCTATTAATCTCTCTGTCTTGGCATTTATCAGGCTATGACTCAGGTCACCCAACCCAGCACTTGTCTTTGGAATCCTCTTGCTCAATGGCAAATAACACTTAATAATAAGTTAGACAGATTTCTCTGATCTCATATTGATTCGGTGCGAAATAAATCGATCTTTATTCGGTATGAATGACTTCAACATTCATTTTAATTGCTTATCTGACGCCCGTAGCACTGATTTATTTGCACTGATTGACTCGTTGTCTCTTGAAGCTCATGTGCATGGGCCTACTTAGATCAAGGGTCGGATTCCACATTTTCCCCCTACAATTGCATTCTATCATCACCAATTACTACCGAACTATGCTTTACTGACCACATGTAGATCTCATTCAGTCTACAATCTGTGCACTCCTCGTCGAAATTAGTTCGTGCATTTTGGACATCTCGCCTCGATTTCTGTAGCTACAACTAGCTATTCTACCGGCCTGTGCAATAACTCGCTTGCAGCCGGCGCAAGTCTTTTCATCCATGCTTTTCGGTAATGAGCATCAAAGTTGTCGAATCACTCCACTTCTCGCCGACATGCCCTGACTCCCAGTCAAGCAACGCACTGACTTTAAGGTATGGTCACTCACTTTTAGGTCACGTCATTATTGGCTTTATCCTACCGATCAGGTATACTCCCCAAACAAGCTAAGCATCGTAGCACCCACTTTTTTTGGAATTAGTAGGTTACCTTTACAGCACGTTCAGCTCCTAAACTCCCAAATCCTGGGACGCTTCCAACTTGTGTCACGGCATTCACTGACTAGACGACATTAACAAAGAAACTAAAAACGAGTCTATATATCGGAGCACTTAGTGGGTCTGTGAGGATTTTCTTTTTGTGCTTATGAGTGGTGGTCTGCTCTTATCAGTGGTGGTGCCAATGTGCGTGCTGTCACTAACCATCTTTGCATGCTGATCCTGTGCATGCGACCTTCAACTGTGTTATGCCGATTGGCATTGAACATGCTATCACTAAACCTCCGACCATTCTTGCTTTGAAGCAAATGTACTGTTCCTAGAAACTGATGGAATTTTCTGGGGCCCTATAACAAATGAAGTTTTATTATTGCGATGCTGAACACGAGCAAAATGTTTGTCAAATGGCAAATAAGGAGTCGTTAAAGGAACGTCATACAAGAGTGGAGTGCATTTTGCAGCTTTTTCTGAAGACTTAGCCACCCTTGTTGTTTTCCAAAGCTCTTAGGCGATGAAATGGGAGGTCATCATTTTAAAATGTGGGGCCTGCCTGCAAACGTCAAGGCACAAGGTGCATTTCAGCTATAACACTATAGTCGCAAGGTTTATGCCATAAATTCGTTGCACGAGTCTCTGTTTGAACCTGATTAATTGGTAGAGTGTGATTCACAAAGTTATGGAATATGATTCACGCGGCTCTCACGAACTGCAGTGGTCATCATCTTTTTCAAGTCTCAGTATCACAAAACAGTTCAGCTCATCGATCCTTTTGTTTAAAAAAACTTCTCCGTACTCTTCCTAATCACTTTGCTTGCACAAGCGTGCATAATTTAGTGCTCATAACTAACCAGATTGCTCTTATCAACGATTGTATCCTGATAGGATATAGTCGTTAAGCTGGACCTTTTGTAGACTTTCGCATGCAGGTTGAACTGTGATGCATGCTGTTTTTGTATGCTAGTCTTAGCGGAATAAGTTGCATGTTAATAGCCCTTGTTTATCAATTCTCTTGCAGCGAATTTAATTTCGCCTAGACAGAGCTTCGGAGATTTTCGTTGGGCACCGTATACATGGATTATCACTACTTAATTCAGGAACATATGATTTGACATCTGTAAAGTGTAGCTTTAGCTCCTTGAAGGCGATATTTTCATTTTGAATTTAAAGCAACTGTGGCCAGTTCATTTGTATGCAAACGGTTATCGAGGCATTCCGTGACGTAACTGTTTTTGTCTATCGTTCTTGTACATACTCAGAATTGAAATCCCAGTATGAGCAGGTGCTTGAGACACAACTGTGCTTCCAATCTCCGAGAAGTATATTTTGAGTCCAACCCAGTTTTTTCTGCAATAAAAAATAGAAATAAGCCCTCATAATTTTAATCATGAGTGTGCGAGTACGAAAGCTCCATAAACACACATTACTGACCCCTAGCGAGTTTTTCCCCTTTTAGATGTTTACATAGCACCTGTAACGGTGCTGCTGTTTAAAGTGACTTGCCGAACATTTCATTTTTGTATAATTAATTTATAAATTTGAATATCTAACTACAACTGTCGATTCCTAGTAAAACCTTGAGCATATATTTAAATATTTAATAGTGACTAAGTAATTAGCTCGCTATCATTGAAGCTTAGAGAGAAAATCTCAAATTTTTAATTAATCTTCTGCTAGTTTGATTTATTTAAAAATGACAAATTACCGATAAAGAGAACAATAGTCACCTGATTCAAAGGCCTTATATTAATTAAGTCTCAACATGGTTGTGGTAAGTAAAATGTGAGTTGCAGTTGAGGAACTCATGGGTAGTAAAGTGAATGCACCTTACTGCTGGATTGAAAAGCAGCTGAACCGAGTCAAACTTTGATCTATTCAAAAGCCACTTTTAGGCGACAGTAGAGGAGTTTCAGAGCCTATTAGCCAAAGTTAGCCTGTGCATTTAAAACTATACCTGCAGTATTTGATCTTGCCTGACCTGCCAGAAACTTAGTTGCCAGAATTTTAATATACTTTCTAAATCTTGAATTGAATAATAAAAACAAGCTTTAGCCTTAATTACAAATTCATCGTAATGATGGAGTAATTGAAAACAGTTCTTTCAAAGGTGTTCTTCTTTATTGCCCTCTAAACTAACTAAATAAGAATAAACGAATAGATAAATTATGTCAATAGTATTGGCAACATATATATATATATATATATATAAATAAATAAATAAATAAATATATATATATATATGTATATATTTATTTATTTGCGATGGTATTTTTGTTATATGACCTCTTTAAAGTGTGCCTAAATTTGTAGATTCTACGAAGTCTGACTTTATATTTTTTGATGACATCAGCAGGTTGCAAACTAGTGGAATAATAATTCTATTGAAACTTTGCATGCAGACTAGTAAAGTAATTACCAAAAAATCTTGACAAGAGGGGCTACTGATATTTGAGGTGATAGACAGATCTCTGTATTTAAGTTGCATAGATGTTAACATCAGAGACTGAATTCTTTGTAGGGACTGATATATTCTAAGAGGTTTTCAAGTACTCTTAAATTTTAGTTGCGGCTTCGGCCTTGAGGTCCTGAGCTAGCGTCCTTTGCTTCGACCTTCGGAAATAAATGTTAATAACCGTCTGCTAGCCAAGAACTCATATAGTACAGCTTGAAATTATAATCCTAAGCGGAAATTAGTGTTGGGTTGGGGCGAATTGTGACTATTGCTGAAAGTTGGAAACAACATGGCAAACCTGAAAGTTATTGGTAAATTGTTGACGCTCTATATTCATATATGCAAGTTTTCTCATAGGTTTTGTTCCAAGAATATTTTAATGAAATGTTGCACGTTTGCTAGTTGTCTTAGATCAGGGGTGTCCAACACGTGGCCCGCGGACCACAACCCGGCCCGCCGAAGTCTTCTATGCGTCTTGCAACGTTATCCCAAAAATATTTGTCACTCCATGTTTTTCGTTAATTTTTAATCATTACAAAGGCCGATATAAGGTGCTGTGATGTACTTCACGCCCGCGTGAAGCCTGAAGGTGTCCGAGTGGCTATTTTCGCTTGAAGGTAAAAAGTCCATTTATCTTGCTACCTTCATGTGAACATTTTGGCGTGAAGGGGCAATATATTTGTGCTACAGCGGCGCCATTACAATCACATTTATAACACTTCTGCAAGACGTATTAACTGTTTCACACCGTGGATAGAAAAAAGAGCCGTTTCTTAGCTGCTGCTGCACGAGCTGGAATCAGTCGGTAGGTTTTCAAAAACGCGTATTGCTCAACTTACTAATACTAAGATACTGCTGTGATAAAATATAAATTAATCAATTCGTAACTGATCTGTTTTTTATTTCACAGTGAAAAATGGCGGCGAACGTGAATACTAGCTAAATACGAATAATTGACGCAGAAGGAAGACATTTCAAAGCATCTTGGACTGTAGACTATTTTGAAATGGAACGCTTCGGCAGGATAATGTGCCTAATATGCCAAGAAACGATTGCCGTTGCAAAGGAGTACAATGTTGAGCGACATTTTCCAACGAAGCATTGCGACAGGAACAACAGCCTGACTGGTAAACTTCGAATTGATCGTGTGAACTCGTTGAAACAGAGCGTCACCGGACAGCAGTCACTGCTTACAGCAGTCAGCAACGAGTCTGAGGCTTCAACCACAGTAAGTTTTTTATTAGCTGAAGCCATAGCTAAGGGGGGAAGAATTTTCCGATGGTGAATTCGGAAATTAATACCACAGGCTGTTTACTGGTGTGGTCTGTCCAGAAAAGAAGTCAGAAGTAGGGAAAGTCACTCTTTCTCCTCCAACGGTTGCGAGAAGATTCGACGAGCTCGCATCCAACATAGAAGAAAGTCTCACTAAAAGACCTGCTGAATGCGAATTGTATTCTCTTGCGCTCGACAAAAGCACGGACAATAGCGATACGGCTCAACAGTCAGTGTTTGTACGCAGAGTAACAGGAAAGTTTGTCATAATCGAAGAACTGTTGGATATATGTTCAATGAAAGGCACTACAACCGTGAGGAATATTTTGGATCAGGTCAAGTGGGTCCTCACAAAATTTATTTTTCCTGAAGCTAAATTGATTGGTTTAACCACAGACGAAGACCCTGCAATAACAGGTAGACACAATGGATTTGTATCTTTAATAGCAAAATTAGTACCTCACAAAATTGTCAGTCATCACTGCATCATCCACTAAGAACAGCTATGTGCAAAGGTCTTGAACATGCAACATGTAATGGACAATGTAGTTTGCACAGTCAATGTGATACGGTCTCTTGTGCTAAACCACAGACAATTTCAGGGTTTCCTTGAAGATTCGGGATCAGATCATTGTGATGTCATTTATTTCTCGCTAGTCCGTTGGCTAAGTAGGGCAAACACGTTAGCCAGGTTTTGGTCACTTCGGGACGAAATAGAAACATTTATGACAGAAAAGGGAAAAGATGTTGGCTTCCTCGATGACTAGCACTGGTTGAATGACTTGGCTCTTTTGGTGGACATGAACAATTATCTTGCAGATCTTAATGTCAAACTCCAAGGTAAGGATAAATTCGTCCATGCAATGTATGAGTGTGTTGTCGCATTTGTGCTAAAGCTAAAACTTCCGGAAACACTTAGACCAAAGAAACTGTTACATTTCACAACACTAGCAACAAGATCGCCTGAAATGCTGGCTCATATGAAGTACTCCACTCATGTTAGCAAACTTTTTGATGAATTCAAAGAGAGGTTTCGGGATTTCCATTAACATGCTGATGACATAAACATGATTAGTAATCCATTTAATATCAATCCCTCTGATGCACCTGATGAATTTCAACTCGAACTAATCGACATTCAGAATGACAGCAATTTAAAAACTGCTTATGATCAGCATGACCTTGTTACCTATTACAAGCAGTATGTTTCATAAGAGTCTTTTCCTAACCTAGCCAAACATGTTCGCAGGCATATTGCACTTTTTGGCAGCACATATTGCTTTTTTCCAGAGAGGAAAATGTGAAAACAAAGACTCGATCCGTTCTCACAGATGAACATTTATCAGGAATCCTTATAATTGCCACATCCACTTTTGCAGCACATGTCGACTTTTTATGCAAGCTGAAACAATGCCAAATATCTCATTGATGCCTGCAGTGCAGTAGACATTGAATACCTGTGGCATTTAATTGATCCGAAGACATTAATATTATGTTAGTCCTTGTCATGTAATTTTATGTTTTATAAGTTTCTGTCTCCATGTTATTAAAATAAAAATCCAAAAGTAAAAGATTGGCCATAATATCTATCGAATTATTTTCCAGGACACATGATTAAATTTTATTATTCATTATTTTCAATTATAATTATGCTAAAACATACTATTGTATTGCGGTTAATTTATTAGGTATAATAGTAATAGACATACTAAATTACGATTATATTTTCTGATGCGGTCAACTACCCCAATTGACATGTGGCCCCCGGAGTTTAAAATTTTTTTCAATGTGGCCCCCAATGCAAAAAGCTTGGAAAGCCCTGTCTTAGATCCAGCGATCAATTGATGCTTCCGTGAGGACTACATGAAACCCGAGGTCAACTAGGATCAGTAAACACTCAGCCATGACAGCTAACAAAGAGGCCATTATCGTGGCTCTTCGAGATCTTCAATGATCTCAGCGTTTGGTAATTGTTGTTGATCACACATGGGTTTGTTAAAAGCCGTCATTTTTTAAACAGCTGTTTGCAGTTTAAAACTTTCAAAAAGATCTGTTAGCAGCAGTTTTGCTGTTTTCACATTTTTCACTACTTTTACAGTCTCAGACTTATTTTTGTGAAGAATACAAATTCATTTTGCATATTTGGTGATGAATTCTAAATCAATGCATTTTACTTATTATAATATTATTTAAGGATACAAATTCAAATAAGCTCTTGTAAATTAAGTAAAAATATATTGATTGAGATGCAATCATAGTTTTCTATTAAAAATTGTTTAAACGTCCGTCTAAGTTGATTCCATGCATACAATTGCCTTGTGCATTTGTTGTTGCTTTTATTTCGATGGACCAAGTTCCCGAAGAGCATAAATTTGGACTAGAGCCAATTAAAATGGTCTTGCCCTCTGACTGCAATCGACGTTCCATCTTTTGTGAGGTAACAAATTAAATAAATCTTGAAGAGAGAAGATCATACTTTCAGCATCGTTTGACGACTGTTCTATGGCAACCGGTACATCGTTTATTCTAAATAGAACTGGGGCTACAATTTTGGCCAAATTAAAAGTACGTTATGCCTAATTAATGGATGGGTCTTTCATATTGTGATTGAGGATCATGATATCGTTGCTCAATGGCTCTTCAAGACAACACATCACGTTTTCCCCGAGCTTGGTACTAATGTCATTATTCAGTATAGAGAGCTTTGTGAATACGAATTCAAAAATCGTGTTACCACTTATAGGCGTTGCTTCTTCTCGACTTGGATTCTAAACAGCAAGTTTTATAGATTCTATTGCTTTCAATAAAGTATCAAAATCTTCCAACTGCAATGCTTTAATAATTTCAAGCGCCTTGAATTGGGTTGATATTTTGCGATGGCAATATTTGTCTTTAGTTGGGCCTCTAAAATAATTGGGATGCAGTTCCAGCTTGTACCCACGTTAAGATGCAGTTCGTTCTGAACTCTACTTTAACTTTAGATCTAGATCTAGTTTAACTCGGCTTTTACTTTCGATTAAAATATTATTTCAAAAGGTTTATTTTTGATACATTTGACAAGCTAACTGGGTTTCCTGAGCTGATGATGGTAATCCACGTTTCTTACTCATGTATCCTCACTGATCACTTTAAAGTCTGTACCTGCTTCAAAAATTGCTTATTTCATCAATAACGTTACTACCCAGGTGAAAATTGATCATATCAATACTCTTCTTCGCCAATGTATCACATACTCAAATGTGCAGACCGCAGTTTAAGCAGAACGGTCTAATGACATTGGTGTGGGTAATGCATTTCTTATTTACTGCAGTGCCGTCCTTTGCAAATCCTAACAAATCCCTTTCCGTAGTTATTCAAAAGCGCTAAAATGTTGTCTCATTATTTTGTCCATACCAGAAGCCATGCACGAACAAAATAAGTGAGCAAGTCCCATCTCGATTGGTGTTTCATGGCTTCTATCATTAATGTTACCCCCGATGAATCAACCAGCTCTCACGGCTGGGTATTTGTCAATAGTAAAGCTAAAATTTACTCCTCTCTCTAGTTTTCCCGTATGTAATGTCGGTATTCATTTTGTCTCTCTTTTCTTAGTAATCATCGTGCACCAGCTCATCATTTCGCTTTCATTCGCTGGAAGTGATAATCCATCCCGTGAGATTGATTGCATATATGCTTAGTTGTAGTGATAGATCTAATCAATATTCCATCACTAGCCAGGTTGAAAAAAATCTCCTTCAGACTGTTTTGCACTAGAAAATACGGTATTTGTTTTCTGATAGTTCAAAGTTTCTTCCTTGGGCGTAAAACCTCGGGCAGAATTATCACAATCAATTCCACGTATTTTCAGATGCTTTTTTTGGTTTTGGGAAAGTTTTCAGAGCATTAAGAATTTTATTGAAATTTCAGCTTCCACGTCAACTTTCTTGATCAGTGGTTAGCATTCTTCCTTATCCCGCGACCTTTTAATATAGTACTTCGTGTTGTGGCGACCCCCAACCGTAAAATTAGTGTATGCAAAATGCGAAAACGCATGTTTTCTGATAGTCTGACTTGACCCTGGTGAAAGGGTCGTTCGACCCCGAAAGGGGTCGCGATTCACAGGTTGAGAAGAACCAGAGGTTATAGATCTTCTGTAATTAGGTGGTTTCGTTTTGCGACATATTTTCAAACAGAAGACGTGACTGAAAATAAAATCAATATTTATTGACGCCAGAAGATCAAATTAATTTATATCCGACTTAATTTAAAACAAATTAAACAACAAATATAGATTTTGGCCAATTTGATAGAACCATGATAATTTAAAAAAATTTGAACAAAATTAAAAGAGAATCTGGTTACTTATTTGATATCCCTGTAGAAAGTTTGAGTTTTATTTGTAATATCTTTCTGTTAAAAATACTTCCGTTTGAAACAATATAACAGGAGGAAAACCGATTTTCACTGGTTTTGATTATGAGTGGAAAACAGTTGTTTTACTTTCACTATTAAACAGTTACCAGAAAACCTAGTCACAAAGTAGAAATGGCTGAAACAATTTAATACATACACGGCATGAGATTCGTGCTTAGCTGTAGCTGGAATGTTTGCAGCTATCCTAGTGGGAGTATTTCACCTAATTCTCACACCTCTGACTGTGTATCAAAGCGAACTAAATTGGCAAAGATGGAATTAATGCTTACAAGAAGAACCCACGATCCGCCGAAGTGCGTTGCATTTAAAAAAGAAACACCTTAGTGTAACCACAGGTGGCTCGTACCTATTTGAAAACATTTCAGCGATTCCAATGTCAGGCGTCACAATATGGTTGGTCATGGTGTCCGCCTCTTAAGCTAATTTTTCCGGGTTTATCGACCAACCAAAGAGAAGCTTTCGGCTAATCTTTAGTAGGGCATGATGCCTAGAGTGAAATGCGTCGACATTCTTGGTTGAATAAATAAACCGTATCCATTGAAGCAATGAACTCACTAGAAATGCATAAATGTCTATCTGCAGCTTAATGCCTTCCGTAAGTGGGAGGCAAGAACAAGCTCAGGGGCGTGTGTCAGTTAGTGGACATCTCAGCCCAGTTCAACACTCCTACTACGCTCTTGCTATCGAAGCAAATTATAACTTTGAAAACTTCAGTTATGGTCTATCCCAGAATGCGAGCAACGTCCAGTCTTTTTAAATGAAGGCTTGAGAGCACAGGTGAGGGGCTGCACAATAATTCTTCGTAAGAGTTCGACCAGCCACTACTGAAGCAAGCAAAGAATTGATAAGAAATGAGTGTAGTGCCTATCGAGGTTTCCATTTTTACACACTGGTTATAAAAACTACCTCTGTTCACTATGCATGTCCTGAAAAGATAAGGCTAGGAGCTCGTCTAGTAAATAGTTCATAAAGCTGGATGCACATCGAAAGCCGCTCAGACATTGACCGGGATAATGAAAAAATACCGCCCGTTTAGCTGAAAAGTTCTGGTGGTTTCCTAGAGCTAAAGGCGGAAGGAGAATACATTATGCCTCAAAAAAGCTGGAAATGTGCATGTAGTGTACCGAAATAGCTTAAAATCATTCACATTATGAGAGCTAGGTAATATAAACACGTTTGCACCATGCTTTCAGGGCATAGGTGCTTAATGAAAAAATATAGCTCATTCATCTAGCCCCGCAAGAGAACTTGATATGTTTTAGGGAGCTTTACATGCTGGAGTGTCAAACTGTCCGGTCTTGTCTGCGATTGCAAATTAAAGATTGCAGTTGCTAGCTTATTCCAGAAGCTTACATTATCGTTGTGTGCATTGGGCTTGCCTTCATGGGCAGTGAACGATGGCTAGCCAACACTCGGCTCTCCAGAGCTTACCGCTTCTGAAGCCTTGGTAGTTGACGGCGGTTGTAGAGGAACATATTCAAAAGCAATTTCAGTGCGTGCTCCGAACCGCTAGGTCTACTCAAGGGTACGGCCTGAAGCTCACGCTACACTACGATGGCTATGTAGGAAGGTTTTCTCTCTCCAGCTCTCTCTCTCTCTCTTTCTCTCTCTCTCTCTCTCTCTCTCTATCTATCTCTTTCTATCTCTCTCAGTCTCACTGCGGTGCAGATATTAGTTCGAGCTTTAAGAGTCGTGCAACGGCAATAGCTGCTTTGTAGGATCTGCAATTTTCCCTTCGTGAGCTACAGCTCTACACTTTGAACTTTGCTCATGAAGCAGTGCACAATGAAATTACCACTCATTGCTTGACATAGCTGCAGCGTGAGAAACTGGACTTACGTGATAAAACTGACTTCGACTTTCGACGACGACTGCAGTTCACGGCCGATATTGCAGTTAGGGAATTGTGCGTAGCTTACGGTCGAAATGAATTCCTCGTAATTGCAAGGCTCTGGACATTGGCAGTACTGACTGAAGTTTGTGTTGATCATTCCTATAAAGTTCCTTCTCTCGATAGAGTAGCTCCGAGCACTAGTGCTTACAACTTAAACAGTGCAGCACATACTTTTAAAATGAGCACGACACATCTCTTAAGCTATTCAGATTACTCGAGTACAATAAATACTTGCAGATACAGCAGCCTCTTTTGTATAGCGACAGGAGAGCCTTTACTGCTATAATCACAGCTTGCAGCAACGATGAATGATAGCCCACAACAGGATTAGAACAAAAACCTCGGGACCATCAATAATAATACTTATAATAATGCACTTGATAAAGCGGGCTTGGTGAACTCAATCTCTTTCTATGTGCTTTACATTTGCTGCAAAGGGTAGGTCGGGAAAAGCAACTACCTTAGCTAGTGAGCCATCGTGGCACAAGCCATTTGATTATAAGCCTATTCAGGACTTTCACTGGCATGCAGCTAGCTGGTTTGATGGAGCGATTAAGGTGTTCGCCCCGACCAGGTTCTGTCTGAGATCGTGGGCTCAAGCCCAGAGGCACATATGTAGCGCCTGAATAGAGATTAAGTTCTCTTGAGGTGCTATTCGAATGAATTATTATATTATCTATACCCAATAATAGCAATGATCTTTCTTAAAAGAATCAAGCAAGTAGCTTTGTATCTTGCTAGAATTTCGAGCGAACGTCTGATCTACGGAATTGTGTTACTATCTGGGGAGTTGCACAATTGACGGATTGACGACTCCATGATGTGACCATTCTGACAGCATCAAGTGAGTGGTGCCTCCCCGGCAAGGTAGCATCAGCAATTAGTACTGTGCAGCTAGGGCATAGGAAACACAATGGCTCGCTGACCGAGCGGTTCCGTTTAAAGCCTCTAATGTTATGACGAATTACGAAATAATGAAAGCGTGTGTCTGCTAGCAGAACAATCTTACTCAATATCCCAGATATCGTCCAACCTGATTGTTTGGCTGCAGTACCTCTAATATCTCATTAGGAATGGGTGTGCAAGTGGAGGCCAGAAATATTATCAATGACTTTTTGATGTTTGTCGCCTCACGGCCTCGTCGATTATCAACGATTATAGGTACTACCACATTGATATATGATAAAACTGTGCAAAAGTTTAGAATCTTCAGGATATGTGCCTGAGATTTAGCTGGGCTTGAGACCGCAGGGAATAATTGGGATGAGTGGCTTCAGCTTTTGCTCAGTACCCTAGCAAAGCATGGTGCCGGCCATTGTCAATTGCAGTGTCAGTCGAAGTATAGGATTTACCATCCTGGTCAAATAAGATGCTAAAAATGAATCGAATGGATGATCAGTGTCTCGTGACCTTTCTTCTCCGAGGGTATTGCCAGATAGGAAAGAGAAAGTGGTAAGCCTTAGTCATGTAGTGCATACAGGTCAGATGTAACTCTTACTTATTTCACCAAGTACCATGTCGAAGCACTAGGTTTTGGACTACCCATGGTGGTTAATTTTGAATTCACATGAAATGCGATAGTTACTACTAGATACCCCATTCGTTTGGCCTGCAATTGGTTGAGTTGCAAATACAATTAAATGCGGCAGATTCTATACATAATTTCCTGTCAACACAAGTGGATGTAACTCCAGTCTGTAGCTCTGCAAAACCATACAGACTATGTGGGTGTTATTCACAAGAGTTTTGAATAGCACGCTCACAGCCTAAGCGGCTTTCGGTATGCATTCGGTAGCCAACAGAATTTGGCTCACGCAACAAAGAGATAGTGAAAAGCATAGCATAGTCGGGAGAGCAGCTGAGGTAGTGAGTAGCGTTGAAGTAGCAGCACAGGACCGTTGAAAAACATGAGCCATAGTCGGTAGCAGGAGAGTAGTTTTCGTTGCCTAAAAAATATGGTCAGCGAGTTCCGCAGTCTAGGACCCGCAGAGCTTGAGCGTCTGTTTAATTATAAACAATCATAAAGTCGAAAATAATTGTAGGGCAGAAGTGCATTTTACAGCACAGCAGAAGCCCAAGTGGCTTAGGCGCAGGGTCACCAGCCTTCGTCTCATATAGGGAATAGAAAACGGAAAGGTAGTTGGAATGACTAGGACGGAGTGCAAAAATAGCAGCAGCAACATTGTAGTTGGATACCGCAAACAAATCACAAAATCGACGGCAAAAGTAACTGAAAGATATTATCATGCCTACAATTTACAAGTGTGTGTTTTAACCTTACCGATCAAAAAAAGCACAACAAGTTTGATAACACGGTTATTAAAATAAATAGACAGCTCATTTAAAAAAAATTGATATTCATTAGTAACACGGAAATGTTTGAAGAAAGCAGGTGCTGTGCCGTGTTCAAATAATTATAAATACATACGCCGTGAACGGATTTTTTAGTAGACCCGTGTGACGTGACGTCTTATTCATATTCAATTAGATAAAACCACCAAATTAAACAAAAATAATACACACAATGCAGGCTCATGGATTCATGCATTATCAAAATATGTAGCATTCGTTTACTCAACAACTGCTTTATAAACATCAAGTGATTTTAATGGCAGTCCTTCTACAAGTGAGTAAGAGAAAACAAGACTGCAGAGTGGAATCAAATAGTCAAATCCTTTTTTTATTATTGGCCATAGGCTATCGTTACTTCTACAGCCAGCGAAGGTGGTTATCGGTCTTGAAACCAGAATTGTAAACACTACGGCGTGATTAGGTTGTTAAAGATTCACCGTTGTGCTGGCTGTAGCAGGTAATATCTCAAATGCTTCCCCATAATTTAATCTTGAGCTTTGACTACATATAAGCTACATAGTTTACATAATCACACCACTCAAAGAGTTTACTCTTACTCTTTGTTTTTTGAACCAGACTTTAAGGCCACACTCTACATACATTTATTCGATGCCATCATCGTTAGACTAAGAATTTGTCTGCATAAAAAACCTCCATCCATTATTGAAGTGCAGCAGCTGTGGCCAGAGGAGGGAATTTCTAAATTAAGTTACAATTCAAGAACAAAATTGTTGAAAGTAAAATATTGACTAATTAGCTTGTTTCACCACCTTTCTCCACACAGGTATGGTGGTTTAGGATGATGCAGAGAGGTAGTCGTAATCAGACCATTTGGATCAATGCTCAATAAGTGCAGCCTAATCATCGACAATGCTGTCTCAATAAAATAGGCTTCTTAAAGGAAAAAATGAATCAATATACTTCGTAATTTAATATTTACATAGTAGAACAATTACTATCCTCAAGGGTTAGCTTTACTGACAGCAGAAGTTCAAATAACTTCAAAATAATAATAGAAAACAGAACAACTATCAATGGGAATGTGATATAAGTTTTCCAAGACTTGGCAATGTGAATACGGGAATTTTGATTTTTTTTAATTTTAGATTTCTCATACATTAGGCCTCCCATGCTTGTCATGTATATTCAATGTGCAACTCTTCAATTATTATTGCATCTTACTTTGAAATTGTAAAGTGTGAAAGCAGCCAATTATCAAGTGCACAAAAAACCGCCTACGTAACTGGTAAGAACTATCTACTTGAAATAAGCTATCTGAAATCGCAATCAGAATCATACAAAGAGGAAGCTCTTATCGAACACCCTGAGCAGGATTTACGCAGACAGAACATTTGAAGGCAAGGTAAACATATGATCAGAAAGGTTGAACATTGAGTGAGGCCTCATCATCGGATATTCGTGCACCTGATCCTCAATCTGTTTATAGTTCAATGCTGCCAACCAGAGAGACAAATAATTGCCTACAGCTCCTGAATGAACAAAGAAATGTTCGTCTTGACATAAACACTACTTGGAATGTCATGAGGCATACATAGAACGACAAGTGCAGTACTATCGTTTTGAATCGAATCGTGATTAAAAAATATCTGCTGCAGAAGTTAACAAAGATTTTTGGTATTTCGCGTCAAACATATTAATTTAATGTATCGTATCTCCGTCTTTAACTCCACAATTCATAAAGACCATGTGGGTGTTAGGCAGGAGAGTTTTGAATAGCACACTCACAGCCCAAGCGGCTTTCGGTACGCATTCGGTAGCCAACAGACTTCGTCTCACGCAACAAAGAGAAAGTGGGAAGCATAGCAGAGTTAGGAGAGCAGTTGAGGTAGTGAGTAGCATAGAAGTAGCAGTTCAGGACCGCTGGAAAAGATGCGCTTTAGTCAGCAATTGGAGAGTAGATGTCTTTGCGTAAGAATTGTGGAAGCTAGTTCCACAGTCTAGGACCTGCAGAGCTAAAGCTTTTGTTGCCAACTGTCTTTAAGCGGAGGAATGGGTCAACTAATTTATTGTCCACACAGGTCCTCAGGGCACGAACAGGCTGAAACTGATGCAGCAGTTCAGCTAGGTACGAAGGAGCTAAGCCATGGCGTGCCATGTGGGTCAGCGTAAGAACTTTGCTCTGTATCCTTTGCTCAATCGGCAACCATTCTGGCTCTTTCAGCAAAGGTGACACGTGCTCAAACCGCTGGGACTTGAAGACAAGCCTTGCAGCCATATTCATATTCCGCTGTAGTGGCATAATATCTTTCTTTGGCAGCCCAGCAAAAAGGGTATTACAGTTATCAAGCCGAGACAGAACTAAGGAACCAGTTAAATTTTTTACAAGTCACTGTGGGAGACAGCTACTTATCTTGGATAGGGATCGGATGTGATGGCTAGCTGTAGAGGCAGTCATCCGAATGAAGCTTTAGAAATCGAGGCAGCTGTCGAACATGACACTTAACTTACAAGCACTTAGTGAAGGTCGCACGATAACATCACCTATTAGAACAGCAAGCCTTTTAATCCAGCCTAATGCTTAAGATGTCGTATGAGCAGCAGTTCGGTTTCATCGTCATTTAAGTTCAGGAAGTTTTCCGACATCTAGGATCGAATATCGGCAAGGCAAGCATTCAATTTATCATTTGCTGCAGCAGATTCCGACGGTTTAAATGACAAATACAAATGAGTATCGTCAGCACAGAAGTTGTATTCTATTCCATGGGCCTTAATCACTTTTCCCAGAGGTTGTGTATAAATGGAGAACAGCAAGGGACCGAGTAGAGAACCTTAAGGGACTCCACAGCTGACCCTTCTCGTGGCTGATACCTGACCCCCACACGACACGGATTGAACACGATCGCACAAGTATGATGTAAACCACGGCAGTGCTTCGTCTGCCATATCACAGGCGGAAACTTCGGAGAACCTTTTAAGAAAGGTCACAGGTTGAGGAACGGCGATTGCTTTGGTCGGAGGGGGCCCAATGGAGGCACGAATGTGCACAATTTTTTCAGTAAAGAATGCTGACAAGTGTTCAGCTGAGCCCTTAATATCTGGGGAGTCAGACCTCACAGCATTGGCCAGTAAATAGTTTACTGTCTTATAAATCTGTTTAGTGTCCGACTGGCAGTAATTCAGCTTATAATGAAAAAAGAAGACTTCTTTTTTTAAGCTTTCTGGTGTAAACTCGAAGAAAGTCTTTAAAATTGACTAGATTTGCCTCAGACACCGATTTCTTGAAACGACGTTCTAGCCTGTGCTTAACCCGGCGTATCAAAAGGAGTTTTATTGTAAATTGAAAGGAATCTCGACGACTTTGAAGACTGATAGAGCGAACGGGAGCATTTGTTCAAGTGCACTCCTGAGTGTCATGTTCATCGCATCAGTGAGGGTATCGAGGCTGCCGGTCGAGTCTGAATGCAGATTAAGAAGACCTGCATCACAAACACATGTGAAAAACTTGTCCATGTAAATGCTTTGTAAGTTACTTCGTTTGGCAAATTTGACATTGCCCTGTACATACGAGGGAGCAGGAACAGTAAACGAGACCGAACAATGATCTGAGAGGGTAAGTGGGCACACCAAAAAGTAAATGGGGAGGACATCCATAGTGATCACGAGATCTAGAATGTGGCCACCGTCGTGGGTGCTATGATTAACCTGTTGGGCCAAACACAAATTCTCTAGACAGTCAAGAAATGAGCGGACCTGGCTGTTGCTAGGGTTGTCAACGTGAATATTGAAAGTCTCCCACAATTAGTAACGGCTTGTCACACACAAATATTTTAGCGAGTAACTCTGAAAACCCCTCTATAAACAAGTTTAGACAGCCAAAAGGAGGCCGGTATATCACGACAGCGAGAGGCATTGTCTTTGATGAAGACCAGATTGCAACCGATTCAAACGATGGCCCATGCGAGAAACTGCACATTTTATAGCCAAAGGATTTGCGAACAACAATTGCGACCCTGCCACCAACCTTGTCAGAATGCATGGACTGATAGAATGAAAACCTTGGTGAGGTGGTCTCAGAAATACAGCTACTGTAACAAGACGTCATCGAGGTTTCGGTAAGCAGAAATGTATCTCTCTTCTCCTGGACCACTTGATCCCGGATAAGCAGCCCCTTGGTTTTTAGCGTGCGAACATTTAGTAGGCGGAATTTAAGAGGCTTTTCAATAACTGGGCGACGGTGATGAAGTGGCTTGTATTATTTACCGTTTGCGTCCGGCCCGGCAGAAACTGGATCTTTGAATTTGAATTGGACATTGGTAACAGCCGTCGGACGACGTTTGACACCGTGCTGGGCTACGGCGGGTGGGCTACTACCGCAACAAGTACTATTCAGTGCTTTAAACTTACAAGTCGTAGGATTGATAGCCGAGCTGTTGATAGGGCGAACGCAGGATGCAGGAAGGTTCTCACTGACCCGCCGGTGAAGGCCCGCTGGTAGGTATCGACTAATGGCGACATCGCATCTTATGCTAAGCAGGTCATATTTTGTGTAGCATATCCGAGGACAGCTCATAAATTGTCACAGCGGAGATAGCAGCGGAATACCCCAAGGTATTACGGAGAAATTAAGTGAAGGTCCACACCACTGTAGGAGTCGTCCGAGGTCGCTCTTTAGCGCGTGGAGGAATTTTTCACCCTCTAAATTGTCATTCTACTTCCGCTGAATGACTTTAAAATTTATCATCGAAATTTTCTTTCAACTCCAATCTAGGAGATGATGATTTTAATTCGGTATCAGCCTCAAAGAAGGTGCAGTATCTACTATAAATGTAGGTATTTTCAGAAACCAATAAAATTAATTGCCTGTGTGTGTACTAGCATTGCCTAAGCTATTAGCTGGGTAAATAATAAAAAAAATGTCAAAGCGGGCATTATTTATGCGTTTCACATAGCTCCCGTGCTGCTACAAAGCTCTTATAGAAATCATTCAAAAGAACTGTTAAATTACGGCAACAAGTCGATTCGGGTTTTTAGTTTATACCTCGGTTAAGGATTTTTGAAGTGCATAAACACATTTTGGATAGAGGAAATTAATAGAAAGTATCATTCTAAGTCTTTGAACTAAATTATGTTGAGGATTTTGAATTTTCCCATGGTGATCTAATCTCATCAAATTCTTTGGATAACACCGTATTATGATTTTTACTTCAACGCTTTCTCACTTGATAGTTTAATGTGTTGTTTATCTTACCACAGCCACAACATTAACTTGTATTCGAGAATAAAGCGAGTCTTTTTGGCTGCATGTTATTATAGGACAATGCCAGTCATTTACTTGGCTATCTCAATGAAATGTGAATGACTGGCAGTGGTTTAGCAGCCAAAGTGATTAACATCGTGAATTGGCTTGCATTCACAAAGAAGAGCAAATTGTCAGAAGAACATGGGATAATAAAGATTTAGACAGTAATTTTGGATTAGTAAGCAGAAACGATGCAGACATTCGTAGTCGCAACAGCTGCTTTCGCAGGTAGTGATTCCGATGCTTGAGCAAATCTGCTAAAGTCTCCTCTAGTTAGACGGATCTAACTTGCTGCTATTATATGAGCTATTCAGTCACGAAAGATTTTAGATTTATAGATGCCACGTTTAGTATATAGAGTTTAGGTTGACGGTAGTTGCAATTTTAAAGGATAAAACGCACTTGGCAATCTCTGAATAGTACCTGTATACTTTTGTATATTTTTCAAACATGGTACAGTGCTTGTCTTTAACCCATGATTATTGCTTCTCTCGCAGTCGTTTTTAAAGAGCCAGGGTATGGATATTTTTGGTTTCTCTTAGGTGTTCAACAGAAGAAGTATTATTATTGCTGTAATAGAATTTGGTAACGACCCAAGAGACTCCAAAAGATAACAAATAGTTCCAAGAGGGGGGCAATATAGTTTCAAAGAAAATTATCATGACACTCGTATTTCCAAAAGGCCGACAAATAAAATTGAGTCCAACATTTACGAACAGCAGAATCCTTTATCTAAAAAGTTAACTTCGAGATTTATGTTTGCTACCATAATACGAAACTTGAAATGCAAACTTTACACAAATACTGACCTTCCATTTTAGCAGCACAGCCTAGACTTTCGTCGATGTTGCACATATTGCCGATTTTTGGATAAAAAAAAGGTATGCATGAGCAATTTTGTTCTGTTAACATCATTTTGCATTCTGCTTCACACGATGAAAGAGTGTAGGTGTCGAAATATTTGAGTTGTTGGTTAGGGTCACATTCACCTTCTGGTGGCTCAATATTTTCATACTAAAAAGTAACAGGTAACTTGATAGATGCATGCTATCTTTAAAATGAAGTATTAAACATAATATCTCACAATATCGTGCTTCGTTCTAGCATTAAAAAAATGCTAGTAATACATTTGGATCATTTAGCGTACTAGAAAAATAATATTATCATCGTGATTGTTAAAGGGATTCATTGACGTTTCTAGATGTAAATATTAGCTAGGATTTCAGCAAAAGCTATACTGAGACTTGCTGGTAGCTTACATTCTCTCGAGAAACGCATTAGCAATACAATAAATAAATGCACGGAAGTTTGGTTGCCTATTCCTAATAATTTTCTAGTGAATAGTGCATTTTTATTTATATAATAGACAGGCTGCCGTTCGCTGCGGCTAGATCTTTAGTTCCTATATTACCAAGCTAAAGGATTAAAATAATCATTCTTCAGTACGATAACACAGCCATTAATTGTGTCATGCAGAGAAGTTGTTGAAAATTAGAAAATGCATTATGGATGTTGAGAATTTATCCTTAACTATGATTCAATATGTATGATTTTAATGATCATCTGTTTTTTTAAACTTTTTCATTGGCAATCGCACAGGCCATGATGCATTACTCAAAGCTGTGAGGTTCCAAAGCTTCCTTAAACAAGTTAGGTGTATTTATACGTAATGCCAAGCATTATATCATCTGGTAGTGCTCGGAGTGACAACTCATTAGTGCCCTTTAATGTATTGCATTCGATGGTTTTTAGTCGCTAAGCTTGATTAGAACCACAGATCGGCAGATGCTAGCAAATTCTTAAAGGCCATTACAAATGTTTTTAGTTATGCTTGAATTCTCTTTGCAATAAATGCTGGCACGATGAATATATTGTCTGTCGACATGGTTAAGTTAGAAATCATTGGTGTCACTGAATTGACTGCATTTACCTTAAATGGTCTTTCTCTGTAAAGTTTGATAAACACATCGACGTGTATCGAAAATCCATAGTTTAGCTGATAAATCACGTAATTATTAATAAGCTTCATTCCAAATATTACAGGTAAATATTAAGGGGTTCGTGACCACGTAGCTCGTAGCTGGTTACCTTTCCGAAAGCTTAAAAATGTGTTTGAATCAATGTATTTGTGACAGCAGTTTAAGGCTGGCAAATGTATTTATAGCGAACTTTTTAGTGCTCAACTGTGATTGAGCCGTGCCCAGCTCCTGGGTTGACTGCCACTCCTAGCCTTACCAGCAACCAACAGAAGTTTAACTTTGACATTGCCAATTTCTTTGCTAAAGGTCAAACTTTATATTGATCTATTAAAAAGGTTGAACTCTATATGATATAACAATATTAATTGGTCGGCCATCAAGATTCGTTCTACCGGAAGCTTTTCACATCTGTTGGAGGCTGTTTTGAGCTTAACCGTTTAGCCGTTCCTGCGAGGTAATTATTTGCAACGTTACACGACGACAATGCAAACTAAAATGCGATTGTAGAGTGCGACATATTATATTAATTTAATCTTTATTATGTAGCAAGTCAGTGCATACGTTTAATCTTTTTCCACGTACAAATCCTCACACAATCGCTGGTCCTCATTTGTGTGAGATTGACCATTATTGCGTTCCAACCTGTAGTCTCCAAGGGCAACTCAAATATGGCTTACAACAGCAATAATTCATATTTCTACGGGGGAAATGCATCTTAAATGCTAGAAGTGACATTTATTAAAGAAAATAGAATTCTTACACGACAAAATAACATGCTTGTCAAAATAATGATTGATGCAACATTTCGGATTTTAGCTATACTGATTAATTGAGATAGACTAAATCTGAAGATATAATTTGTTGCAGATTGATTCTAATCAACAGTTAACAGTGGGTTTGCATTGCTAATAGTGCCTACTTTGCATTTCTGTATTAAAATGATGAAGCACACGCCAATGATAGTAACCATGTCCTTCTCTGTTTAAAGCATGGGAAATTAATAAAACATTTCAAAATTGAGAAGAAATCAGTCATGACTCTAATTTATAAGTAAAATATATGAATATACTCACAGATGTGCATTGGCACCTTGAAAACAATGACAAGTATTAGCACTCCAATTAAGCTGCACTTCAGCCGACTAGTGTAAGTCGGTTGATTCTTCATAAAAAAAATTATAGCAAAATTTAAAATGCGTGCAAAGGTACAAAAACTTAATGAATATCCATATTTTGGTATAACGATATGAACGAATAGAGATTAGTAAGTATCTGCTCCTGATATTCGATAAGTAATTTAGACTTATTAGAGGTATATGGAAAGTGCACCATACCTTAAATCGTGAGCGGCTTTAGGTATACATCTGCAGTCGTCCCTAATCTTCGTTTCTCCAAACAAATTAGTTTTATTTATCTCGTAAAGGAAGTTCATTGGCTTAACGAAGTTCAAAGTATTCAGTGGCTGAGGACATAATGCAATTCGTTTCTATGCACTCTGGATAGGCTCAGGGAAACAACCCAATTGTCATACATTAAATGCCAAGTACTTAAATGAAAGTAGACACAATCTTGTTCCTTACGGCTGTACGTCTGATTCCAATCGTAGCGTAAAATCCCGGCGCCACGGAGATTCCAGAAACCGAAGGATCAGGCTGGTCTTTCTTGGAATGAACTAAAACCTTCAAACCCAACTGAGGGCTCCCATTTGTTACGTATGACTCCGAGTAGTCGTCCTAAATTGTCGAAGAATCAATTAGTAAACGTGCATACCATTTTTAATATTTAAAACTAGCAGTGGGTAAAGAAAATTACCGCTTGTACGTCGATGTAGAGCTCTAATCCACTGGTTTCGGATGCATGACTCTGTTGCAAAGGCAACTTTAGTCGAGATGTATCGCCTCCGATGCTGTCAAGGTCATCCTGAGTAACTTCTTTGTTAAAAGTGTAGCAATTGCCATAGCTCGTCATTCGATGGCGAAAAAACTAAATAGACACGATGGCCTTATGTAGTTGATAATGGTGGCCCGATGAATTTTGACGTAACCAGAATGAGTTGCTAGCTTCTGTTACCAAAATGTAAGGAGCAAGTACAGAAAACAGTGCTGTGACCGGCTTCTCTCAGAGTGCATAAGGTATTAGTCATAGTGTGCATAACTATCCACACAGCAACTTCCTTTTGAAAATATGCAAAATATTGTTTCGCCATTTAGGAGGGAACGCTCAATTTGATGACAATTATGATGAGAATTTTATGTTAAAATCTAATGGGTAAGATTATTTACTAAAGGTTCATTTCTATAAAACAGCCAAGAAAGTGCGAAAGGGAAACTGCTTTTGCCAATTGATAGAGCGGGCTCTGTATAAGTTCACATTTATTACTTTCCGAGAGCCAAAAGCATTCACAAGGCAAGATGTGCAAAATACCATAGCCCGATAAATATTTTGCATATACTTGATTATCCCGTGTCCAAAATTAGTAGTATTCGATATAAAAAATTAAATTAAACAAAAAACTTATAATATTAACATTTTGAACCTAAGTCTCTTAGCCAAGTGAGCATGGAAATCCAGCTTTCAATGTGAGATTTTAGAGTATTGGTCGAACAGCATATGAAGCCATGCAGGTGTTCAGATTCAGAGTTATCTTTATCTGAACGATTTCAGCCGGTCAGCAGATAAGCCTAGCTATTTTCAGCTAAGTTAAAGGGCACAGAATCGGGCATGTTCAAACTGGAATAACTTATCCAAGTCGGTCCATGCACTTGTCAAGCATCTTCTTAACTTTGGCAAATCAATTTCTGCAACTATTTCCTTACGAACCTCAAAACCGTTGGATACCGTGCCTTAGTTTGTATGCTCTTAAAGCCTGAAATTTGCTACCCACTCACGTCTCAACGCCCCCATACTTGCAATTTAAAAAGAGCTCAAATCACATATTTCTAGTGCAGCATCTAGCGAGTCTTTGTATTCGTCCTTCGAGTGCATGTATCCGCTTAGTTGCTCGTGCCTACTGCTTACTAAGCCCGCGTCTTAAGAATGTTGCTCCCAAACATTTTGTGATGCTTTATTAGCAGCATTTGTAAAGTGCCTAGAGTGAGAGAGAGATGCATTTCTCTGAGGGCGCTATACACGTTCACTATTATTAATAGTTAAACTGATATTACCACCTAAGTAATGCGGACTTACGGTCGCTAAAAAGGTCTGAAGCTAAGCCTGTTGATTTTGAAAGTCACAATCACCACATGAAACCACTTTTCAAGCAGATTTACGCTTTCCTAATCAACCAGTAAATCAACTTCAAGGTGTTGTCCCTCCATTTTATACCTCCACCAATGCCGTTCACTGGCATACCTCTGATCTGCTTCTCTATCAGGCATGACATTACACCACTGGCTGCTCTGACTCAAGTCACTTAGCTGTACCTTTAAATAACGTCAAATCACCAGCCGGCTGTGTCTTTTGTTCACATACTATCGATGCTAGGGACCAAAAACACATCTAAACGTGAACAGCCCAATCTGATCTAACGTAATTTTTACAAGAGGCTACAAGTGCACATGCTCTTCAAAATAGCTACTCGGTCCGAGTAAGCTGTCATTATGTAGGCAAAAACTGGAAATGTGACTAGTAACCTTTGAAACTGTTCTTTTGCAAATATGTCTAGTTCATAAAAAGAGATTTAGTGGATTTTTTCAAAGGAGGTTCCACAATGTGTTATGATTATCAGTATTATTGCACAAAGTCAATTTTTACTGATATTTATAGGGAAAACATGCGATAAAAGTAGCACTTTCGTCAAAAAGTAACAGATTTTAAATCGCGCCATTAAGTAAAAGTTTAAGATGTCTCTATTAAGTTTATCGAAAAAAAATCGGATAATGAGAGACTAGAACTCTTCATAATTAAACTCACCTTAGAATTGCATGGAGTCCCGGCAAAGTAGCATCTTAAGAGGGTCAAGCTTGTGTCACCAGCAAACTGAGCAGCATTAAATTTGTCTACAAGATGCCAACCTCTGTCGTAAGTGAAATTGTAGAGATCAATCGGAGTAACTGCAATAAGAAAATAGAAACTTCTATGTTCTTCATTGAACGTAGCATTTTATTGGAAACACCTGCAATCTTCAATATTTCTGGCTTAAATATCATATCAATGGGCTGTATGAAAGGCTACATCATACCCTTTCTATACTGTGCCAACAAACAAGACCATACCCCAGGGTAGTTAGGGACCAACGCCATATTACAAAAATGCATTTACAAATTATTCTCGAAGTTCAGATAGCGTTTGCCACGCAAAATATGTGTTGATGAAGGCGTAGTTCACCCTAATGGACTTAATGGTATGCACGAAGCAAAGCTGTCATTCAGTGAGTTTTCATTGAGTCGCTCCCCAGCATGTGAGGGACCGATCGCTGAGCTTTTGCCTGATCATGGTGACCTGCTTGCATGCCGACACTGGCCGTCGCTCGATGCTTGACTGCATCGGCTCTCACTCTTTCCAGTCCGAGCACTGCACTGCAGGGAATGCTTCCGGCAGTAAATCCGGGTGTGCATGGAAGAACACGGCGCTTGCAGCCTGCAAGCACTAGGCGGAAAACTCGCTTGTCCTGTCAGACTGCCTACGCAGCCCCAAGCTCACCACCGGTGGATTGGCAGACTGGGATGACCCGGCAGTCCTGCCCAAATCCATGCATTGGCGGCATCTGAGGGTACATCAATCTACCACAAACTGCCACCAGCTGTCGGGCAGGTTCGGAACGAACAGTGGCCCGACGCTGCGAAAAACAAGGCATGCATGGAATATAAGGGTTGCCGGAGGAGTACAACAGGTGGAGAGGGAGAGATCCCTCGACGCTTGAAGCCGTCTACTGTGTGTAGACTGGGCTTGGCTGGCGTTGCGTGAATTAAAGGTTTTGGTGTTGGAGCCAGCAGACTTGTTGCTCGGTTGCTCTACCCAGTCCGACGACAGGTCTTGCAGAGGGCTGTAACAGTGTGCTGCAACTTTTTTTACAATACAGTGAACGGACCATGCTCAAGTCCCTACAAAAGTGTCTCATCACGAGACCCGTTGGGATCCATAAAGGGGGCGGTCCATGTCATAGTGGGTGCATCTAGAGGGTGATTACCCGGTATTGCACTATATTACCAGTCCCTTGCTACACGTCTGTGTGCGAGATAAAACAACGTTTGTGAGCTTCTTTTTGTATCAACCATTTTTAAACAGCTGCCCACTAGTAGGAGATGAAAGTAAACTTTTGTATGCATGGTCCTCCCTAACCACGATTCTTAGTAATAGAAATTGGTGACACAACTCAACAATGTGTACCTTGTTTTGCTCGATCTGTGGCAGCATTTGATACCATTAATCCCGAATTCTTTCTCGAGAGCATCTCATCTCGCCGGGCATCACTGGTGCTGAACTACATGTCAATTGCTTATGTCAGTTGAAGACTCCATAGTATTGATATGAAGTGAAGATCTCCGAAGGAATTATTGACCAATGGGGTACCTTAGGGGTGTGTGTGTGGTCTACTTCCCTTTACATCATATACCCTACCTCGTGCCGATGTAATCTCCGGGCATAATATAGGCTTTCTATTTTTGCGGTTGAAACTCTGTTGTACCTTTGCTTTGATCCTTTCCCGCCCATAAGCACCACGAGCTCTCTAAGCTCCTTTGCTCCAAGTAGTATTGATATCGCCACATGGATTGCAGCAAACTTCTCAAACTGAATGACGATAAAAATGGCTTAGCGGTTATGTACAAATGAAGTGGGAATCAGAAATTAGAAAGCTTAATGCTCAAAATTTGCTCTGCCAGCATATATCCTCTTGCATCTGCACGAAATCTAGTGGTCCTGTTTCAAAGTGAGATTGCACTCGACGCCCACATCGGATCAGCAATAGTAAGATCTGCCTGGTTTCTGCTGCGTGACTTTGTTAAAGTTCAGACTTGCTTAGAAAGGGATTCTGCGTAAAAATAGGTCTATGCAATCGTAACATTCCGTCTCGACATCTGGAACTCACTTCTTGCTGGTCTAACGGCCTGTACACTCAGGTACTTACAGTTGCTGCAAAACTGTGACAATACGGTTGTCTCTCATGAGCAGCCCAAGTTGTCACAGCACTTGCAAGAAAAGGTAACACCAATCAATACCCTTATTTAGCAAAAGTTGGTTCGCTGTAGATTTTTTTGAGTACAGCGAGTATGTGTCCTACTGACTCTGGTAAGAGTCTAGTTTCGAAACTCCAGAAGCACAGCTATAGGGAGACGAAAACGAATGACACCACAATACCAATGTTATCTGACATATTCATCCAGACCGGCACACTGGCACTTAAGCGAAGCAGGTAGAGTAGCTGAATAAGCATTTCGAGGCAGAAGTCAATTCCCGCATTACTATAATTAATTGGAAATTAGCTCTAACATTTTGACACCCCTAATGTTGAAATTAATAACCTGAATAGTTATCGGAATATATATTACAGGTCTTGAGTTTCTAGATTTCATCGAAAGAAACTTATGGCAAAGTGCAGCACCTTTCTGATTCGGGTGACGTTGCATTTGAACAAGTAAGCATAGAGTGGTGGCAAGTGGTCGATTTTTGTTGGTAGCAAGCTATCATCATTAGTGAGGGAATTATGAGTCAATGCAATCATTGCCAAATAAAACCTTCATGTGATCCTAGGGTACCACTCCGTTCAGCAGCTACAGCTGCTTACGGCACCCTAACAAAAGCTCAGACGATTAAAGGCACTAAAAAAAGCGAGTCAACGAAAGCAAGCCGAAAGTTTGCTCTCAAAAACGGAAAACACGTGAGAACAATTTTAAAACAGCGAAAAGCCACAATTTTTCTAGCCGCCGCTCTGCCTGCCTCCCTAGCTCGAGCTCTTTCAGTCCCTCTATTCACCACTGTAGCCACCCCACAAGCTACAGCTATGGCCTCTTCTCTACTCGCCGCTCTGAATGCCTCTCCAGCAATTCGGTTTCATTTAAGATGCACCTTCGTAGCTAATAATAATTTTATAATTTATTCAGACACCGCTATCGGTTAAAAAGAGAGACCTGGAGGCTTCAGATAATCCTGCACAGGTAACTACTCACTCTAACTAATATTTAGAGCAAAATTCAGTTAATTGACTTTGAGAAAAATATCGCACAAAGTCAATATCATTGGAATATTGTAAAATACTTACCGTTGTTCCTCTATTTAATTTATAATACATGAGTTAGTCTTTATAGATTGTGAACGTTTAAGCAGAGTGGCACTAGAGCTGACTGCAGGATTGCAATACATGGGGAATTTTAAATACGAATGACTAAGAATAATATGAGTAGGATTATCTTGAACCTTTTCAGTGCAGGGCCATGCAGTGCTATCAGTGAAATATTACAGGAGAAAATATCCACTTTAGTAAATAAAACCTAAAGAGCTATTGCATTTGGATTTGGGTACAGCCTCAATTTGACATACTCACAGTTCGTAGTGTTTGATTCAGATCCTGTATTAGTATATATGCCTTTCGCTTTATTAAAGGCTGATAAAGCTTGTTGAAAAGCCTCAGGCGTCAGGAGGGACGACTTCCATCTGAAAATGTTGACGAAAAAAGTATGTATGAAGACGATAATAAATTTAGCAATATTATATATTAACTTGCAATATTAAAGAGTAGAAAATAAATAAATTCTGGCACACATGTTAATCATACTGTGTCCACTTTGTCCAAAGACACACTTGGTGTGCATAGAGATCAAGCCATCAAAGGACTAACAGAGGAGTTTGTACAATGATGTTCTTTGACGATCGTAAAGCAGCCGAGCAGTTACCACATACAAATGTGGCATTCATATATCCACAATGGGCGTTTTATAAAATACTTGATAGCATGTTCCAAGTTTCAGGGCATTAAGAACTCGTAGACAAAGTGTGAAAAAAAAGGAAAAAACTTAAAACGATACATTGCCTTTTGTCTTTGATTTGGTAACGTATTAAGCTGAAAAAAGACGCAAAAGTGTGAACTATCCAAAGTTACTTGAGATTCCACCTAACGTCGCATATAGAACTAACGAGGAATAGAGCGTACGTCTGATGATTCTAAGCAAATCAAAATCAGAATAACACATAAAATAGTGATAGATAGCTAACGTTTGAACGTCTCTTAAAAGAGCAACAATCCAGAATGAAAAACTTAATACTGCGACACTCCAGGTTGGTGTATTGTCTAGGTGCTAGTTCTTAGTTACCTTGTAAGAGAATTGATTGGAGGAAAAACTTAATGCGACAAGCAAATTCCTTTGCTTTAATATCCTGACACGTGGTTTGTTAAGAGAAATTTGAGATATGGTCCGGAAAGCTGGCAGCAAAACTATAATTTACTGAACATTTACATCTCGCTGTGACGTTGTAGATAACATCTTTCTTTATCTCTGGTGAGGCAGCCTAAACAAGGTGGGACCTTAGCGGACCTCTTGTTAGTGTTTTAAGAAAACGATCAATTGAAAGTGGACCGGTTATCTATCAAAATTGCTGCATTTTAAAAATCTAGATTTTTAAATCTACTATTTGCATTATTTGGTAAAGAAATAATACATCAAATGAGCTTTATTTTGAAATAAAAAAGCAATAACTTACAAAAGTCTGCTACTTCTAACAGCTTTAGATCATGCAGAGCCTGAATATTTTATTCTTGACTTCAAAGACCGAAAGGGGAATTTTAGACAAGAAGATATATTAGGAATTAAGGTATTGTAAACCTAGTAGGTAATCTTGCGAGTGCTACCAAACGCCTAGGTACAGCATGCATTTAAATTTCATTAGCTCATTATGAAATGGTTGGGGTTCCTGAATAATCGAGTTGCATTTTTCATGAGTGCACAGTTAAATCCTAAACAATTAAAATGCATTAAGTAAAGTTTGTGCTGACATGCAGGTTGCGAAAGACTGCAGTGAATAAATTCCCAATGAAAATTGTTTCAGACTCCTTAATCGTAGATAATTGAGATCAGCTTGTATATTTACAGAGCCACACGAAAGTATCTTCTTCCTTAACCAATACAAGTATATATAAGTGTTTAAGTATTTATATTTTTAAAGAATCAGCAATCTTAGAAAATACCTTATTCGCAGGTAATGCTGGCTTAGTGTGAAAACATTGTGGTAAACCAAGTCGGGATTCATCCTTTGTTTTATCAGGGGCTAATAGTGTAGCTCTATGATAGTGACGATTCATGAAAGGTAACAATTATAAAATACCTCCTATTGTATAAGAAATAAAAATGGAACGATCTATTGCTTAGGAAAGAGCTGCACATGAATATGTTGTATTTAATCCACGAGTTAATGGGTGTTTGTATGTACATGATGCCATACAAATTAAGTGGGTGACACAGTGGAGAGCATTCGTGAGAAGACTTTAAACCTAACATGCTTTCGGCACTCAGATGGTAGCCATACGATCTCATCTTGCACTAAAGATTTCTTACACCACAAGGCCTGCCACTGCTTGATCATCTAAATGTATCTGAACTGCTGCAGCTGTTACAACCTCCTCATGTCCTCAGGTCATTTATGCTCAATTTAGTTAGCTGTTTGATCCTTCAGCCTTTAGACGTTGGCGACAAGAGCTTCAGCTCTGCAGGTAATAGACTGTGGAACTCGCTTCCACAATTCTTATGCAACGACAACAACTCTCCTGCTGCCGACCATAACTCATCCTTTTCATCGGTCCTGAGCTGCTACTTCCATGCTACTCACTGCCTAAACTGCTCTCCTGAGTATGCTATGCTTCCCACTTTCTCTTTTCTGCATTAAATGAAGTCTGTCGGCTACCAAATGCTTACCGAAAGTGGCTGAGGCTGTGAGTGAGCATTACAGAACTCTCATGGATAACGCTCATATAGTCTGTATGGCTTTGTGAAGTTACCGACGTAGATGCCTTACGTTAAAAAACAAAGGAAAAGGGAGGAATTTGGCTAATGTTTGGTGGTGGTCGAGAAAGCGCATTGCCTCGAAGTATTAGCTTAGAATGGCGAGAGGTGATGAACTGGTGTCTGCAACAGATGAGACGTTGAATAAGAATCGATACATCAGCCAGCCACCTAAAAGCGTAATGTTGTAACGATCTGTTTATTAACCACAGAGAACCAGAGTGAACAATGAAGATAAAACTGATGCTGCAGTATTGCAATGTATCGAAGAAAAAATTCATGGCAAACGCTAGGGTTCAGAGAAAACTTTTGCTAAGGCTTCATTGATCACGAAAATGTGTTAATTGTTCTTCAACAAAAAAGATGCAGGCCTTGATATTTCAGCTATACATGCTGCTATATTTACTTTCTGCTGTATAAGCGAAATCTGCTTTCCAGTACCCCAGCCCGAACTGCATGACATAGTTGTAATCGAGATAATGCCTTAGACGTATTAAAATTCTTACCCTCCTTCTGTGTTAAGAGTTTTCATAAAATAGAAATAGGTCCCACGTCACGACTAGCTATACATTTTTATGAATGCAATTTTAAACACTGCACAATTATGAAAAATCTCTATAAATTGAGATCGCATGATGGCTGTTGAAAGTTGACACGGCACACTGGTTATGCACAGAACCTCAGTCAAACTTAGGCGCCAAAAGTATCTCCTTGAAACGAGATCAATTTACGTTTACAATGATAGAGACAACTTGCTAAAGTCTATTATATAACGTCTGCGATGCCTGCATCTTGTCTATGTCGAATAAGTGCATTCATAAAAAGTCTACTTACCTATTATAGTTGCATATCGTTACCTGGGGGAAATCAATGCTGTCGGCAGAAACCTTGCTTATTGAAGTAACTGCCTCATGCTTCAAATACTCCTGCACGTTGAGGTAACATTGCCAGATTGTAACGCTGCCTAAGACCAGCAGCACAATCACCTTGAAAACTTTCAAGGGCAGTAGAGCCTCGGTGTTGGGCTCAGCCATGCTGCTATGCTAAGGTACGTTGGAGCAGGCAATTGCAGTGCCTCAATGCTAAGGCTAGATATTGGTCGTTAACGACACTCTGCATATTGATGTCTGGGTCAGATGACAGACAGTACAAGCTTAGAAGAGTCTCATTAGCTTATTGATTAGTTACAGCTCGCTAAGCAGCACATTACCAATTGCTTGGTCTAAGCATGAGCCGAGCCTACTCGGTACCCTTAGAATGATGTTCAGAATTTATCGGTATCCGACGATTCATGCAATAGTAATCAGAGCGAAACCATTTTAGGATTGAAGCTGAAGCCTAGGATGGCGGCAGCAAGAGTCTATGATGTATTCCGTCATCTACTATTGCAGATTGGCAGGTTTTTATTTGGCGACCCGTCGCAATTGAAAAGAAATGGAATAACAGTCAGATAGATCATCAGGACTCAGCTCGGTCAGTAATGGGTCGTTTTAAATGAAGACCTTCAACTCTTGTCTTTAGAGTCACAGAGAGAATACTAGATAGCATATCTGTGAAGATTGGCTTGGTGAAATAGAGCTCTCTGAAAAATCATTGTCAGCAGCAAAAAAGTCACTCTTTAAAAACAGGCAATATAGCCCACAATAACCCTCTACTGAGTACTATAACTAGATACATCAAAATATAAATCCTTAGATTGGGTCTATGATTAGGATTAAAGAAAATCAACGAACAGAGCATCAAAGCTCTAATATTAAATTAGTGTTTGAAGTGAGAGACTTTGGTAACCCGTTGATCTTTAGTGGCTTGCAATTGGAACCTTGCAGCATCTTCATTTACGTAAGCTGTGTCGTATGTCCGTTTTCTTAGTATTTACGTGAAATCAATACTTGTCAGTGGCTGGAACTCGATCCAGTCGTGCAACGCATGCAGAGTAAATACTTGACCTATATACTTTGAAGTGCTTGACAGCTCCTTACTTCAATAGATAGACTGGCATAAGTTTGCCGAATAAAAGGCAGGGAATGCTAAGAGCTTGATGGCATGCTGATATGGGCTTTAAGCATATCATTTCCGTTGCTTAGGATGCACAAACATTCGCCGCTCGTGAAGCAAATCAATATACAAGAGCAGCCTTTGTGGATACTCACGTTGATTTTTTTAAAGCTTACGCTGGCCACAGCGAGAGATAGTCACGTATCCATGAGTCCATAATGTGGATGTTTTATAGTTTTACAGACTTGAGTACCAGGAGAAACAAGTGCAAAGTTTGAGACGAATCTATATGTGTTAAAAATGCTATTTAAATTGAGTACAGACCAAGTAAACATCCGATTTCGTGGCCTGCAACATCTCGTAACGTATGAATCTTATGTGCTGTCTAATAAACTGAAGGGGGAAGCTGATAGCCGCAATAGGGGCTACTTGAACAACCATAGTCACCAGTGGATGGCTTCAATCTTGGATAAATAAATACAAACTAATAACTGGACTTATGGTCAAAAATAACAATTTATTGCTGTCAGATCATGTATAGTATATGAGCCGTTGTTGGCCACTAGATGAAGGAATACGAGAGAATAATAAGAATAGTAGCTAGCAGCTACTGCAGCTGCTTCAATTTAGATAATCTAGACCAGATGCCTCAGAGGACGTCTACTATTATTGTCTCCACAAGATAAAAGTACCTTTTATACGATGAGTGAGTAAGTGGGGTAACAAAAATCTGTTTTCTTAGTTTTTTCAGTTAGAGATGATGGCTTTAGTTTTTAGGCACTAAAGATAAATACGGCAAAGTGATTTAAAACACCTAAATCACGAGTATTAACAACTAAATATACCCATAGCTTAAAAACAAAGCAAGACAGACCCATTGTCAAATACAACTCTATTATGGGGCTCATTAAGAAATTTAATAACAATTCCTATCAGGCAAGCTAAGGTTACTTTGTTTTTTCTTGACAGATGATTTTAAATACATATATTGGAAATTATAATTCCTGCTATTACGGCAGATGACAGTTTTGGTTGTTGTCTGGAAAATAGGCTAAACAGTGGTGTTAGTACAGTTCCTCGTGTTGTGGCGATGCCAACAAATAAATTCTTGCATGCAAAATGTGGAAGTGCATGTTTTCCGATGGTCTTAGGCTACCCCTGTGAAACGGGTCATCCGACCCCCAAAGGGGTCGCACCCCACAGGTTGAGAACCACTGGACTAGAGGCTTACACACTTCCGAGTGACAGCACACGTTTTCTCTCTTGGCCGAATGCTAAATATATCTTTGCAGGGAAATGGTCTAGCGGTTAAGGTGCTAGCCCCGACCCAGGTCTGACTGAGGTCGTGGGCTCGAGCCCCGAGGGATATGTGAAGCGCCTGAATAGAGATTAAGTTCTCTTGGGGCGCTATGTAAATGAATTATATTAATATTTATTCAAGTCGGGCCTAACGTTTTCTAATGCTCCAGTGGAAACTTTCTCAAATTTACTGATAGCTCCTTGGGCAGAATTAGGGGCTTTATTTCATCACGCCTGCGCTATTCCTCATGCCGGATCGGTCACTTCTCTTAGGATGGTTGAAGATAAAATTAGCCTACCATCTACGGGAAAATCAAGCATCACTACAAACCTGGATGACTGCATCCTCAAGATTGATCCATCGAGTATCTTTCATGACGCATACCACTGGTAACCTTGGCACTTTACTCCAAAGCAACTCATAGTTGGATTTGACCATTTATCCCAGTGTTAAGTCAGCCTCCTTTTTGTCAAGGAGCTTTGGTGAATCGCGGCCTTCCTTGTCTGTGATACGGGAGCAAATGCACTTCATACGCATACGATATCGCTTCTACACTTACTTTGGTCTATTATACGTTAATTTAGGACTCCCACCTGGTAACTTTTATCTTCTATAATTGGTAGTAACTCCTCACCCATCTTATTGGCCAGTAAATAGCCAAGCTATGAAATTGAAGAAAATTTAGCAGAGCTTCGCTGGCTACCTATTTAATTTCCAGTCAATTTAGAAGTAATCTTTTGGGTATTTTAGTTGACTTAACTCGCTTGTAAAATTCTAAACGTTCATTTTCCTGCCCTTCCATTTTGTCCTCGGATTATTTTCTCCTTAAAATTCAGTCAACTAGAATTGCTTCGGAAAACATCCGAATATATTGAGAATTTAGTTCATAGCTCATCTTTACAGAAATATTAGAAATATTGTCCACACACCCTCAGAACATACAATGGGCTTGCTACGTTGAAGTTGGAGTTATGGACACATATATCTTTACCAGCTTTTCATTCGCCCAATTTATTGTGTACTCTTTTCGAATACTAAAATACATTCTGACCCGTGCGTTATTCTGTGCAGGTTACTAGCCAAAGGGTATACGGGAAATTAGCTTAAATGTGTTCTTGAATGATTTAATATGCTAAGCTGAGGGAAGATATTGCGAATTTCACCAACCTCAAATCATTGATTCTTTTGCAAATAACCGTACCAAATCTGCAACAATACTTATCCTCCGAAGCTGGATTACATGCAATGAATTGTTGTTATTAAGTCGGTGTGCATCACCACCTCCAGGGTAGCTCAAATGTCTGCTAAGTAAAGGCTACTAACGATATAAAGCATCACTAATGCCTTAAGGTGGCTTATATTGTGGATATTCCAATTCCCTACACTAGCTCTTCTAGTGTCGCATTTGCATTAACTTGGTCAAAATAAGGACCCGGGGCTTGTTGGATGGGCTGAGTACCATACAGCTTTTTTGAGCTCCAATTAACAGACCTGGAAGTATGTCTTCTAGGTCTGTTAATTCTTCTAGGTGCTATCGCATGCGACATGCACAGCCATAGGCACGCCAAAGACAATATAATTGCAACGAATACGGGAATGTCACTGCCCTAGCTCTGTTAGATCTGTCTGCTCCCTTCGACACCATTGATCACGAAGTTCTGCATGAACGATTGAGAACAACGATTGGTCTGGCAGACCAAGCACTGGCGTGGTTTAATTCATACTTTTCTGATCGTGTTCAATCCGTGTCGTGTGAGGGTCAGGTCTCAGAGATGAAAAGGGTCACAGTGGAGTCCCTGAAGAGCCTGTACTCGGTCCCTTGCTGTTCTCCATTTATACACAACCTCTGGGAAAATTTATTAAGGCCCATGGAATAGGATATCACTTCTATGCTGACGACAATCAGTTGTATTTAAACCGTCGGAATCTGCTGCAGTAACTGAGAAACTGAATGGTTGCCTTGCCGATATTCGATCCTGGATGTCGGAAAACTTCCTGAACTTAAATGACGATGAAACCGAACTGCTGCTCAAAGGACACCCTAAGCATGAGGCTGGATTAAAAGGCTTTGCTGTTCTAATAGGTGATGCTATCGTGCGACTTTCACCTCGTGCTAGCAATTTAAGTGTCATGTTCGACAACTGCCTCGATTTCTAAAGCTTCATTTAGAAGACTGCCTCTACAGCTAGCCATCGCATCCGATCCCTAACCAAGATTAGGAGCAGTCTCCCACACTGGCTTGCAAAAAATTAACTAGCTCTTTAGTTCTGTGTCGGCTTGATTATTGTAATTCCCTTTTGGCTGGGCTGCCAAAGAAAGCTATTATGCCACTACAGCGGACTATGAATATGGCTGCAAGGCTGGTCTTCAAGTCCCAGCGGTTTGAGCACGTGTCGCCTCTGCTGAAGGAGGTAGGATGGTTGCCGGTTGTGCCAAGGATACAGAGCAAAGTTCTTATGCTGACCCACATGGCCTGCCACGGCTTGGCTCATTCGTACCTAGCTGAACTGCTGCATCAGTTTCAGCCTGTTCGTGCCCTGAGGTCCGGTGTGGACGAAAAATTAGCTGACCCATTCCTCCGCGTAAAGACATTGTGTGACAAAAGCTTTAGCTCTGTAGGTCCTAAACTGCGGAACTCGCTTCCACAATTCTTATGCAAAGACATCTACTCTCCAATTGCCGACTATGGCACATCTTTTTCAGTGGTCCTGAACTGCTACTTCTATGCTACTCACTACCTCAACTGCTCTCCTAACTCTGCTATGCTTCTAACTTTCTCTTTGTTGCGTGAGACGAAGTCTGTTGGCTACCGAATGCGTACCGAAAGCCGCTTAGACTGTGAGTGTGCTATACAAAACTCACCTGCGTAACACCCACATGGTCTTTGTGACTTTGTGGAGTTACTGACGGAGATACATTACAATACATATTGAATTTGCAAAGACAGTGAAATTAGAAAGGTCTGTATATTTGCCTAAAGTTGTGGGTGGTCGTCTGTACAGACGAGAGTTAGTTTGAAGCTTAAGGACCACATAAGTTAACTATTCGTTTCCTGAAGGATTTAAGTATCTTTAGCAGCACAGTGAACAAACTTGAAAATATATCAGTGGGTTGACTGTTGCCTAGCTCGTTTGGGGAGCCGTTCGAAATGAAAAGCCGGCGTAGATGCATTACTGAACTAAAAGGTGAGCTAAAAATAACCTTCATGTCAAAATGCTGCACAAATTAGGCGCAGTAAATGGCGGTAAGAGGCGGTCTTTGTGACTGCTTTAAACACGATATATTTGCAAAGCTAGGAATTGGCAGACTTGATTAAGCAGAACTAACGTAGTCGTCAAGAAAAGGCCAATGTATCAGATTAACTACAAGAAACTTAATCTTTAACTAGTGAGATATTTTATAATCATTCAATTTTGGGGCTGCTGCAAAAATCATCTACCAACTTTAGAAACACGACACCAGCAGAAAGGGAGTTGACAGCGCTTGATGTGCTGGATCAGACGGAATGGTACAAAGGTCAAAGATAAGTTTTATTTATGGAATAATGCAAGCCTAGATTGGGTTTGGTGATTGCATAGGTAGGAGACAGAGAAGATATTATGCAAAGAAGTAGATTATGCCGATATCCTTGGTGCAAAACACTCTTTGTTATGCTCATTAGATTACTGCTGCCCATAGACTACAATGTCTTATATCTCAAATTGAGGTGTGACCTCAGCAAAGACAAAGTGCTTGCCGGACCGTAAATGGCTTGACAATTATGTTCAAAGTAGGTAAAATGCAAACTCCTGCACATGTTTTGTAGTGATCTCAGATAGTCGAAGAAAACGAAGATAGCAAAGAGTGAGTGCAGGTCGTTGACAGGACGCCAGTCAATATCAGTCAGGGTTTGGTAGATGCGGGCTGAAGATATCGTACGGAATAATACTCATACTGCATGCTGCCACTAACCGTATTTGTATGCTGTTTGTGTGTATGACACCTATAAACATGTTATGCTTCCTGTCATTGATCATGTTGCTAAATAAATAAATATATTAATATATAAATAAATAAATCACGATATATATCATGATTTATGTATGTATGTATGTATGTATGTATTTATTTATTTATTTATTTATTTATTTATATAAAAAATAAATTCAATGCGAATTTCTTGATGACATTTCGTCATACCTAGCAAAATGCATCGGTTCAGTCGAAGCAACTTAATAATGCTATATCAATAAAATATGCTTGTTCATTAATCTCTGGTTTTGAAATATAAAATAAAAAATGCTGGTACCGGTTATTGTTCAGCTGTACCTCTATACAAACTATTCTATAGTAGGTGTCTACCTGCCTCTAGAATAATCGGGTAGTGACTCAAAGCTTGCCAAATATAACAATTAAAAATTGTACCAGTGCCCAACCACAAAACCAAAGAATTTTAAAATACTTTTGATCCAACAGTAATTAGTGTTTTTGAAAAATAGCTTACAGCTATTTGTTCCTCGACTTTATTGATTCTGAATTCTAAAAACACACTTTTACGAACGAAAGTATGTCTTTTCACTTTAAGGACACCCATTCAGAAGCCCTTGGCTAACACACCATGTTTATAATATTTTAAGCACTGAGCCACATTTGCCCGGTTGGAAATTGTGCCTAGGGGCTATGCAGACGCTAACGTTTGGGCTAATGGCAATTTTGCTTGAGCTAGCTCTCCAACAAGCTCATGCTAGCCTAATCGTGACACGGTACGAAAGTACGAATGGATTTGGAGATTATATTCAATCCGCAACGAGCTGGGTGAAGCCGCTGAGAGCAACCAATGCAGGAGAACGATGTTGCTGAAAAGATGTCGGTGAAGAGGAAATTCTTAGGGCTTCGTCACAGGCATCATCGTGATAGCTCTGTATGTCTTCCCGTACTGCACGGACGTTTTGGTTTTTGATGGCGTTCGTGTTTGCAAGAGAGATAACCAGCATTTTAAACTAGCCAGTGTCGCGATCGTATGATTAAGCTCTGCCAGGCATCCGACTATAGGTTTGGCAATCTTGCCGCCATTATCTCGGCATGTGAGTGCCCTGCTCGGACATATCTCACGATTTCCGGCACTGGCTGCAAAGCGGTTGAGTCGAGGTGCTCACTTGATAGCAACCGGAACCTACGTCAGTTTGAGGCGCACGTCTTCGGCTTCAAGGAAGATTTTTCCAGATTCTCGTTAACTTAACAAATCATTTTTCCGTGATCGAACGATCTGCTGCACCAGGTACTGCCACTTCGTGCCCTCGGGGCCAATGGGTAAGAAATTAGCTGCTTCATTCCACTGCTTAAAGACTTGTGGCTACAAAAGCTTTTGCTCGAGGGTCAAAGACATTGGTATTCACCTCTGCAATTCATAAGAAACAGCATGTATGCTCCTGCAGCCATCTATTGCACATGCTTTCCACCCGTCCTAAGCTTAAATTTTGTCCTAACTCAGCAAAGCTTCTTACTGTCCCTTTGTTGTGTGCGGTTCTAATAAATGAGGGCGTCATACAGTTGATCATTTTCTTCGTTCCCACCCCCTAATAATTTCAACACTGCAATGAGTTATCCCTGTGACGCCTTTACCAGTAAGAGTACGGATGTAATGTAGATCGGTTATCTCCCCCTGTAATTTCACAAAGCCACATAATGTGGGAGTAACTCACCAGAGTATCACACTTACAGTCAGAGAGGCTATCAATACATGTCAGCGTTAGCTGGAAAGCAATTTGGTGAATTTACCTTACACCGTTGCTCCGTGGGTAGTTACCGAACGCCTTAGAGTGCACCTGAACCTGAAATGCTGGCGAGAAGTTTACGTCAGTGGTAAAAGGAAAGACAAGCTGAACTCACTTCCGTTGTGCCTGGAGCTGGCGTAATTCGCTTTCGTCGGAAGCAAACCGATTGATAAATTACCAAGCTTTAGCATTTCCTGGCACTAATTGATTAACATTTTTGGTCATTTAGGAAGCACATTACGAAATATATCCATATATATCTGTATTCTTGGCTAGTCATTCATCAACATATGGGAAAATGTCCTACCTTGGGAGAAATGTCCTAGGATCCACCAGGGGGAAATGCCATGCATTTGTTACATCCTGTCTTGACTTGTGTAACTCACTGCTTGCTGGCCTACCAGCTTCTGCCATTAGGCAATTATAGCTGGTGCTAAACTCTGCAGCTAGGCTTGTTTGTCGTGAGCGTCGCTGTTGACACATCACACCACTTCTCGCTGACCAACACTGGCTACCAGTCAAGTGATGGATCGACTTCAAGGTTTTGTCGCTCACTTTTAGGTCCCTTCATTCCTTGGCTCTAGCCTGTCTATCAGATCTACATCCCCACCAGGCCAACCATCGTACCACCCACTTTTCAGAATCCGATAGTTTACCAATACCTCGTACAAACCTCAAATCCTTTGGAGTCCGTGAATTTAGTTTGTATGCTCCCAAAGCCTGGAAGTTACTCCCAACTTCTGTCACAACATCCCCTGACTTGACTACATTAAAAAAACCTACAAACACATTTATTTAGGACAGCATATAGTGGATCCTGTTATTCGTCATTCATGTGCTTATGCGTGCCGACACTGTGCGTGCTGCCACTAACCACACTTGCATGCTGACCCTGTGCATATCTCATCTAACCATGTTATTTATCAAACATGATAACACTAACCATTTAATCAAGTTTTCTTCGGCAGCAAATGTTAAACGCCTACAATAAGATTTCGTTCTCTGAGGAACTTTATTAGGTTCATTAGTATCATCATTATATGTCCAGCGGAAAATGTCCTACATTCGAGAATGGCAAGATCACCCAATAGAGAGAGAGAGAGAGAGAGAGAGAGAGAGAGAGAGAGAGAGAGAGAGAGAGAGAGAGAGAGAGAGAGAGAGAGAGAGAGAGAGAGAGAGAGAGAGAGAAATTTAACCCGAGAGAGAGCCAGGAATTCAGGCTGCCATCCATTCAAGTTATTTAGAGGGCAGGCAGGCTTAATCGTGCTCTGTTAACCTCGTGGGCCTATATGCACAGCCATTGATAGTAGGATGCAAAGCTGAATGGCTGAATTAGGAGTGGAGTCTCTGGCTGGGAAGGCTGGGTTGTCGATGGTTTCTGCTACTTTCTGACTTGCTTAGTTGAGAAAACAATGCATTTGTGTCTTTTTTTTGGAAAGGCATGATTGCCAAGCGTTGCAGTGAAGCGTTCAGGTGCACATGCGGAAAGACAGTAGGTGTAGTTAGGATTAGCAATATTATAATCATATTGACTAGACACTAGAATAGGACTTTACTACAGCAAAAAAATCATCTAAATTAAGATACGCTGGAAGGGTCACTCACCAATTGTTGAGCAATGACATGCATAGTGCCAACATCTCCGAAGTTTACAAATGAGACTAATATGTCGATTGACATTCCTTTGACCCTCACAAGGAATGGCAGTCCTATGACAGGTGAACCAGGTGTCGTGAAGCCTGGAAGACCGAAAAACCACTAAAGGTGGTTTCCTGGGGTTTCCCATCCCCTTAACTATCAGACTGACAACTCAATCCTCTGGAAGGTCACTTGGATCGACTGAAAGAACGAGTAATGGGCGAGAAAGCCCTACACCAAGGAACCAGAGAACGGCCAACATTAGGGACTGACGTTCATGCTTTGGCCAAATAGCTTAAGATAATCGCATATCCGTTATTGAAAGTTCTTAGATTTTCAGCCTCCTAAATCTTTTCGGCAATCTCACAATAAAGGATTTTTCCGTGGCTCATAGCAAAACTGGGGACTGCTGGGAACCGTGTCGAAATATTGCAATGATTTTTGTTGGGTTGTTCGTCATTTGTGCCTAATGCTTGCACTTTGTGTCCAGTCTTTGCCAGGGTAAAAGCAGTTTTTAACCACCCACGGGTTTTCTAATTGTGGTCCGTCTGTCTCTAAGCGTTAGTGGCTGCTGCAGTAGTAGAAGCTGCAGCAGCAGAAGCTAGTAGAGCTACATGGACAAGGGTGCGATTTGAAGTCAATACGAGTTTGAAGAGCAGTGACGCTGGTAATACAAGAAGTGGGCCAGCCGTGACGTGTTGAAATGAATAGAAAATCTAGGACTACGAATAAAACATACTTCGCAGCTACTGCTCATAAGTAGGCATGGCTTCACATGGGTCCTAATGAATCAATGGTACGTGCTAGGCAGTAAACGTAGACGTTTTGGCTTGAAGTAGTCACTTTGCTTATCGATTTATCGTGACTTAAAAAACCTCTCGTTACCTACCGTGGTTGGTATGGATACATTCAGCCTGATCTGAAGCAAAAATTGAGTGCAAACATTCTTTGAAGTTAGGGGCGGCTCATAGAATGACTACTACTATCAAATACATCTTGGCTACAAGTCTGAACTTGCAAATGCATCAGCAGTCATCTACAAAGTCTCTAGTCGCCTACGTTGTAAGAAGCCGTGGTTAACGGTTTCAGCAATGAACCGAATTAATTTTTATTTATTGATTCATTCAATTGGATAACCAAAACAGGTCCAGCGTAGGTTGTAGTGATTTAAGTCTCTTCTCATGCTACGTTTGAGTAGTAGCATTTGCCTGTTTGGGATGTGTTTGATGCATAAAACAGAGATAATAACCTTTTCCCTCTGACCAGCGCTGGCTTTAATTTAAGCAGCTTACGAAATTCAAGGGTTTCCCATTCATTTTCAGGTTCCTTCACTGTTTCGCATCAGCCCATTTGTACGTAGCAACTGCCAAGCATTCTTCACACCAGCTCATCGGACTCAAGTCGTTAAGCTGTGCCCACAGCCAGCTGAAATCTTCTTGAGGAAATAACACTGGTTGAGAAGATTAGTTTCCGAAGCTTTACTTGTTTTTGTATTGTTAATCTGTAGTTAAAATGAAAGTAATCGTCAGTTGACTTATACGAGCAGCCTCGATAACAAATTGTTTGACACGATGAATTAATTGAATCTTAAGGCAAGTGTTTTGTTTGTGATGCAATCGTTTCAAAGTGATAATGATAACTCGATAAGAAGACTTGTTTCACATTCACAGTTTTGAAGGTGAGCTAAAGTGTCTTATGGGGCTCTTGAAAAATGTCCTTCGCTAATACAGCTAAAATAATCATTGCAATTTATAGATATCAAAGTCGTACTTGCATAAACTCTCCTACGATATGCAGGTATATAATGGTTCTGAGCATTCTAGATCCGAATCCCTGGGCTGCATTGCAAACTAGAATGATGAAGGATATAGCCAATTATGGCTAGCTGTAAAGTGAGAATATCAGGGTATCCTCTACTGTTAAGTACTAAACTAGGTTTAAGGCTAGTGAATATAAGTAGGTAGCCACCAGCAAATGAAAATCTTTAATTAGACACTATAAGTTTCTTGGTTAAGCACTGGCAATAATAAAAACCACGTATTTTGTATATGTAGTAATATTCTTCACCGTGGAAACCTTTCTGAATTTGAATAGCGTCATGCAAAGTTGCATTAATTTATTACTATTTACACATTATTTCGAAGATTCTTTAGAAATTTACTACCATCCATGTTGATCTTGATTTTATTTTGAGGACTGTGCAGCTATAAAAAACACTACTCTCAAGCAGTAGGATCAACTATCTATAAATTAATAACTAACTAATTCTTCAACTACCAACTACTTTTCAATTTTCGTACCAAGATTGTAATCTTAATCAACCGTGAGTTTGCATAAATCAGTTTGGACCTGCAATTGACCTGAGTCCAAATAAAAAAAAAATCTGCACAGTTCTAATAAAACATGTCGACGGCTTTGCTTTATACCAATTTCAAGATGATATCAAGTTGTAGCACCAAAAGATATGCGATTTGGTCGCTTCATTCAAGTCGCATGTTAATATTTCAAAAAATGAATGTGATGTTTTAAATCCTTAAAGGGGGATGCCGTGAATGTAACATAACTAACAGTAATACGTCTAAATAGCTCTAACAATATACATATACTCAATATTCCTCTCCAGGCATCGAGCCAAATAATTCAGTCGTTTAAAGGTGAGTACATAACACAGACACACTACTTGCAAGGAGGAAGCTGCATGTGAAGTTACCAGCTTCTTAGTATGTAACAAATTTCATCGTTTGAGTTTCAGTTTTTTCCCTATGGAGCACAAGAGCAAATTTTAAGTGCCTATACACAGATTGAGTTCTGTGAGGGCGCTTTATCAAGTGCATTAATATTCCTGTTATCATAGCTAGCGAGAGAGCATGAAGGACTGACATTCATGTGCTAGCCCAATACATTAGTGCATGCTAGAATGTCCGTTATTGAAAGTTCTCCGAAAAAAGACTCCACGAAGCGATTCGACACTGCACAAAAGGTATTAGCTGGGGCATATTGCTATCGTCGGCTAACAGTCGGACTATAATGCTGCATTTCGAGTCGTTTCATTGCTGTTGCTATTGCCAAGGTTTTACCTTGTGTGCCTGAGGATTCTTCTTTTTATCTGGTATGCGAAAGGATAAGCTTCATTGTTTACTGCCAGCAGGTTCCGAAATTATGATTCATCAGTCTCCAAGCACTTGTTGTTGCTACAGCAAATATAACTAATGCAGCAATCTGGAAGAGGTCTCCATTTGAGGTCGATATGAAATAGGAGAGCCCAGACGGGGGCGAGTGGTAATGTGTTTTAATCAAAGAAAATCTCGAGGACTACGTATCTGACGTACTTCATAGCTAATTTTTGTTTGTGCATGCATCTACAGCTGCATGATATCTACGGCTATTTCGGTCCTTAATCATTTATTGTCTCATGCCATGAGGTAAAATCCGGGGTAATGGCTTGGGTTAGGTTATCGATTAAAATCCGCTTGGTACATTTAAGCTACCTATATGGTTGTTAGGCAGCCAAAAGCCAGGTCTGAAGCACTGATCGGTAAAAAGTCTTATAAGCTTGATGGAGGCTCATTCAAAAACTACTACACCCAAACGATTCACGGCTTAAAGTACTAATATTCGGTTACATAAAAGTTAACGATAATGTCACTCGTTTTATTTCCATGTCATGAGTACCATTATCGGCAATGAGTTGCTATTAGCTATTTTGGTAGGTTCAAGTAGTTCTCTTGCATAGACACTTTAAATCTGATTAGTTAGTAATTGCATGATCGATTACCGGAAGCATAACATGGTCAAAAGCGACATGCACAGAGTCTGTTTGAAAAATGGTTACTGGTAGCACGCACGGAGTCAGCCCGCAAAGAGTACAATGGAAGAATCACTGAAATCACTGAATTATTTGCACATACATGCATTAATAGCTTCCTTTTAAATGTGGTCAAGTCAGGGTATGTTGTGATGCCGGCCGAGAGTAAATTCCAAGGTTAGGTAACATGTATGCTAACCGCACCATCTCCAAACTCTTGAAGACAAATACTAGGTATTGGCAAACTATTAGAACCCGTAAAACTGAGGCTTCGATCGTTAGCCTGGTGGAAGAGTAGGTTAGATAGGTATGCCAGAGAAAACCAATAAGGGAACTAAAAGTGAGTGACTGAACCTTAAATTCGATCCATCGTTCGACTGAGAGCCCGTGCAGGTCATCTAGAAGTGGTATGATATGGCAACTGTTCCACTAGCTACAGACTGCCCTAGCTGCAGAGTTTCGCACCACCTGTAAGTACCAATATATACAGACCAAATGATTAGCAAGCAGTGAGTAACAGAAGATAAGTCGGATTTCATAAATCCAAGGAGCAATTTAGATCTGGTAACCATATCTTAACAAGATTACATTTTAGCAAAGTTACATAGTTGAAAGTAGGCGGACTGTGACAGAAAGTGCCTGACAGCTGAAGAGGAGCACCTCCAGTCCAAAATTAAAATATTAAAATAACGTACCCTGCCTAACTTTAGTGAGTTGTGGAGAAATAAACTGTTAAACCAGAGTGCACTGAAATTATGATTTTACTGGTTTTTACAGGATTTAGTGTTCCCAAAAGATTTACCAGTATTATTGAAATCTATCTAGTATCTGGCGGAATGTATATATATATATATATATATATATAGCGATATATATATACTTATATATATATATATATATATATATATATATATATATATATATATATATATATAAATATATATATATATATATATATATTTATATATATATATTTATATATGTATATATATCAGACACATGGTCATTTGCTGTGCTCCCAAATCCACAAATTCCTTGGAAACTGTGCCTTTAGATCAAATACTCCCCAAGTCTGAAGGGCTCTCTATAAAGACGCCACGATGTCTTTTGATACAACCACCTTACAGTAAAGATATAAACGCACCTTTTCACATTGCACTGTCATGATTTTCATACTGGCTTAACTCACACAATGTGTAATTTGTTTCACATAATTATAATGTGAACGCTGTATAGTTTTAAGAAAGTAACTGACTTGTTGGAAATGATGCAAAAAAAATTATCTAGTTCACATCGGGAGCTCTAAACACGCCTTTATAATGTTAGATATACAAGTGAGCAGTATTTTTCCGCTGCAGGCTCAAGTTGAACAGTCATTAGGTGAACAAATAGAACGGCTAATTTACAGTTGGTACAAAATCATATGACACGAGGAGACCAGAACTAGTGCAACCGCTCAGACAGGTATGGAGAAGCCAAGCCAACAAAAACTTGGCTCCAAAGTTAATGCAGTATATACTGAGCCATTATTGCGAATTCAGAACTTATGGAGTTATAAGTTTTAGACATGACCACCTTACTCTGATGCTGTCAAACTGGTGCCTCCAATTGCGATTCAATGCAAAGCTATGAGATCACTAACATGTATGACTAGAGTGGGAGCTTACCACACATTACCTCTGCCCATGCGATTGCGAGTGGTGATATAAATAAATAAATAAATAAATAAATAAATAAATAAATAAATAAATAAATAAATAAATAAATAAATAAATAAATAAATAAATAAATAAATAAATAAATAAATAAATAAATAAATAAATAAATAAATAAATAAATAAATAAATAAATAAATAAATAAATAAATAAATAAATAAATAAATAAATAAATAAATAATAAATAAAAAAATAAATAAATAAATAAATAAATAAATAAATAAATAAATAAATAAATAAATAAATAAATAAATAAATAAATAAATAAATAAATATATATATATATATATATATATATATATATATATATATACATATATATGATTATCTATGCGAAAGTAAATTTCAATCTTATATATATATTTATATTTGTATATATATATATATATATATAAATATATACGATTGAAATACAAAATCGTCTTACCAAGTGAAGAGCCAATGGTAGTTTGGTGACTGTTTAAAGCTCTCTATTAACTTCCTTACATCCTGCATTGAACCTGCTTCCCGATTCCCTCATGCCAGGTTTGCAACAGAAGCTTTTGTTTTGCCAGCTACGGACAGTGGAACTCTCAACGTGATTTTACTCAATGAATCATGTTCTCCTCTTGCCGACTGCATTGAGCTGGTAATGCAGTGCTGCTTACTGACTTCCGTGACTATAGTTCATACTACCCATGAATCTCAGTTTCTTTTTGTTTGGAGAGATGAAGTCTCTGAACTACTGCATGTGTGTAGCAAACAGCTCAAAATTTAAACGAGCCATTTAAAACTCCCTGCTATTTTATGTAGACTTAGATTAGAGGTATAGGCTTCAATATATTATATTACATTATTTTAGATCCTTAGCTAAAAATGTGCATGCATATGCAGAAAAAGGTGGCCGGTGGCAGGGGCGAATCCCCTCCCATGGATAGAGGGAAGTACCTATATCTTGTGGCAACTTTACACAGCCTTGGGGGACGGGGCACGAGACTCTTTCTGCAACCTGAACCAACGCCCCAAACACGATCGTGTTGGCTCCGCCTTTGCATGCATGTTATTTAAGTTATTCTACCACCAACACGCTGGGTGTGGTCTTCTTAGGTTTCCCACTCAGTTTCAATACTACTGAATTTCAGGTTTTGAACTCCGAAAAGACAAAAAGAGATTCGAGAAAATCTTATTCATGCACTTTGCAATGCCATTGCTTTCCGGTGTATTTAGCCTTTTATATCATGGATTAGACATGCACATCACGAGATTTTATTGGCTCTCATTATACAGAGTTAGAGAGAATGGGAGTTAATAAATATTCTTCAACATTTCGACACCAGATACAATTTATGATAGCAGAATTGCTAGAATGCCTAGTTACCGTTCAAATCAATTCTGATTCTGCTGCTTTACAATTTGGCGTTTGATAGAACTTCCATTAAGTCTGCGTGGCTCTGTGAAGTCCCACACAAAATATGTCAGACTACCGCCGCAAATCGGAAGACTAATATTTTTATCCAGATGGGAAAGCTATGTAGAACTTGTATGCAAGTGGGCAAGAAAAGCAGTGTTAACGTAAGAATTGCTAAACACCCTATAAATATATAATATAGCAAATGCTTAGTTTCTATTTAGCACGTATCGTGGTGGACCAGCTGAACTCATATCTTGAAACTTCAAACCTTGCTAGTAAAATCCAGTCTGACTATAGAGCTTATCATTGACAGAGTCACTATTGCTTAGGGTTTACAACGAACTAATTAGCAATGCAGACATAGGTTGAGTGTCTCCACTTGTTTTCCTCGATCTTTCGGCAGCTTTTGATACTATCGATCAGAAAGTTCTCTCGTGTCGCCTGGGCATCACTGGCACTGCTCTACAGCAGTGCAGGTGCTATCTCAGTGGGAGACTCAAGAGTATTGACATGAATGGACAAACATCATCTGAGGTACGTCTGAAATACGGGGTACCTCAGGGCTCCGTGCTAGGTCCAGTTCTTTTCACCGTTTATACTCTCCCTCTTGGTAATGCGATTGCCATGCACAATCTAGGCTTTTGCTTCTATGCGGATGACACTCAGTTGTGACCTTTGCTTTGATACCTCCCAGCCTTCGAGCTCCTTGAATTCTCTAAACTCACATGCTGGATGTTTTGTTGACATCCACACACGGGTACCAGCAAATTTTTTTAAGCCTAAGCATTGATGAGACTAACTTTCAAGTCATGGGCAAACCCACAATGAGTCAGAAAATGGAAAGGCTGAAGCTCATAATTGGCTCTGGTAGCATATCTTCAGTGAAATCTGCTCTGTAGGTGTTATGTTCCAAACTGACCCCTCGTTAGACGACCATTTCAGCTCCACAGTCAAGTCTGCCTACTTGCAGCTATATAAAATTGCTAAATTTCGGGCTTGTTGATATAGGGATACCACGTCTAAGTTGGTCTATGAATTTGTAACATCCCGTCTTGATTTCTGTAACTCACTGCTCGCTGGCCTTCCACTATGTGCGATCAGGCAATTCCACCTGGTTCAAAACTCTGCAGCTAGGCTTGTCTGTCGTGAGCGTCCCAGTTGCCACATCACACCACTTCTCGCTGACCTGCACTGGGTCACAGTCAAGAAACGGATTGACTTCAGGGTCTTGTCGCTCACTTTTAGGTCACTTAATTATTTGGCTCCAGCTTATCTTTCAGATCTATTCCCCCACCAGGCCAAAAATCGATACACCTGCTTCTAGGAATCCAACAGTTTACCAATACATCGTTAAAACCTAATTTCCTTTGAAGACCGTGCATTTAGTTCGTACGCTCCCAAAGCCTGGAACTCCCTCCTGACTTGCGTATGAACATCCCAGTACTCGACCACGTTTAAAAAGAACTTACAAACACAATTATTTAGGACAGCATTTAGTGAGTCCCTGTGATTCGTCCTTCGTGTACTTATGTGTGCTGACACTGTGCGTTCTGCCACTACCCACATTTGCATGCTGACCCTGTGCATGTCACCCCTAAACATGTTATTCATGTTGTTTATCAAGTATAATATTGCTCACCATTCCATTGTGCTTCCCTTCGCAGCAAATGTAAAGCGCCTAGAAAGAGATTGAGTTCTCTGAGAGAGCGCTTTATAAAGTGCAGTAATATTATTAATGATATTATTAATAATATTAAGAACTCAACATTCAGTCATCCTTTTGAATTAATGGCTTGGTTCGCCGTTGGTAATGATCAAGGGCATAAGAATTGAGAGAGGCCTGGGTGGGTAATTGCTATAGAGGAACCCCAAGTGCTCTTTTGCCTTTTGGCTCTACCATCGATCGCTGCACATGAACTGAATGACCAATCTATAAGAGATTTGAACTAAGTACACGAAACGGCCAGTGAGCTGAAAGCCTAGGAACTAGTGAAGAGGGGACCTAGTAGAAGGGCAATGAGGTTGAGTTAAAAGGCGTCTGCCAGCCAGCCATATGACCTACAGACTAGGGAGGCAACCGTCAAATCGATATGTTGCTGGATCTAGTACCCATTACCATTTGTTAAGTGGTACAATGTGGCAGCTAGGCTGTTGAAGACAGACAATTATCCTGTTGATTTTCGCTAATTTAGCTGATGTCGTTGGTCAATAACTTTGTCAATTTCATGAAAGAAAAGTTGCACGCATGGGAGACTCTTTATTGACTTATTGATTTAAGCCAGGTGGGAGCCACTAGGTGACTGCTTGAAAAGCCTGAATGTGGTTGATTTATTCTGCACTGAAGAGTGCTAGATCGACCAGCGCCTTCTGTTTCGATTGCAGGAACGTGATTGTTTTCATAAAGATCAGTAAAAAACTGGCATATTATCGTGATCGCTTGCCACAGCAAGTCACGTTTGCATAAAAATTACCTAATGTTCAACATTTCAAATAGTCTATTTACCCTCGGCGGAACTCTAAAGGTATCTAAGCTCGCTAATGAAACAGTTCTCGTGCATATAACTTCAGCTATTAAATTCAATTTTGGATTAAGTTTGAGCTTGCAAAAATATACAAAAGAAATTTCTGCTAAATAAATTGTGTCGTATAATGCAATCAACGGTGCCTCCAACGAACACGCTCTCATTTCTATTTAAAGGTTTGATATCGTAGTAGAAGATAAGTTTCGAAAGTCTAGTCGCGCTCAGCATGAAAATATACAGCCTTTTAAGTTAAGGGATTTAACTGTGTACTCCTGGGCGTACTCGACGTAAAGGGGTTCACTTAAAACCCTTCTGAAAATGTCGCCTACCTTTTTAAACAGGTGAGCTTCATTAATAGCAGTTAATATGCTCGTCCCGACCAAGGTCTGGCTGAGGTCGTGGGCTCGAGCCCCTAGGCATACGTGAAGCGCCTGAATGGAGATTAAGTTCTCTAAGAGCACTATACACATACATTCTATATCTATATAATATCTTAATTTAAATGGTCAAGTTGTTAACTCTTATCCGAGCCATATAATACGTCGTATTAGCTTTAAATATAACTCGAAAGACAGTCTAGCGGAAAGACTTTCCACTCATTATAAACAAGTTTTGAAAGTAATCTTGATAAAATAAGCCAACGTGCATAATCCATGCAACTAAGGTACTCGTGTTTTTTACACGCTAGAATCTTCTACTTAGAAACTCCTAAATGCATTTTCTACTAAAAGCGATGGTCATTACTTTTTAAAGCTACCAATTTACATGCATCTTGATTCCATAATATTTTAGACCGAATGATGTTCACCCACGTTTCTATTTTGATCTCACAATGCAACTCACACAGAAGAACTCGAGTTTCCTGCTGAATACGACCGGCCAGCCCAACGTGCATCGTATCTGGTATTTTTTGTCTATAGTGGGCTACAATGATAAGAATAGAGGCGCAAAGATGCTACTCATTTTAAATATACAATTGTACGGCTCTTGAGTAAAGTAGAAAAGCCCAGCTCGCTAATAGCATCCTAATGCTATTTAATATAAAAAAGCCGTCTCAGGTCACCCACCCAACAGCTAATCGAGGAAAGGTAACCTCCCTGTCTATTATCAACCAGCTTATTGCTGACAATATTTGTTTGCACAATTGCGATGACCGTCTGGTAATAAAGCCAAAGGATAACCAAGAGAAATTTTGCCTTCTTTGTCATTATGATATACATTGTCACCTATAACGACAGAAGGCAGTGGTAGGCATGAGTGGCGCGTCTCTTGGCTAATATATTAACTTCACTCTTTTAAAGCACTGTAGTCCATTCGCTCATAAACTAACAGCCTCCCTTATGGGTGAAGTCTGACTTTTCTAAGTGCATTACAGCCAACCGTAATGACTCTGACGTATCTTACAATTAGCTGCCTTCCATTTGCAAAACTGTTGAAAGGACAGCCCGGCAAAATCAATAGTTATCGGAAACTATAAGTAGATATTATTAAAGGCCAAGGGGCTGCATCAAGCAGTTTACAATGACTAAGAAAAGTACATGTATTTTCCAAAAAAGGTCGCTAACACTCTGCACTAAGGTTTACTATGACGTTCTCGCCGCTGGGGAATTAAAATTCTGAAGCAGCTCGGCAGCACGATAGTCCAGCATTCGATACTTTCAAGTCAAGTTTGTGAGGCATACCTGAAATTTCCACTGGAATTTTCCGAAACCAAAAATTCCAAGTTTTTCCATTTGGTTAGCAACGTTTCCACACTGTTAAAATGTACAAATGCTCTTCTAACCGCAAAATACATGCATAGAATATCTAAAGTAGCAGTAGAGAGAAATTGAATTCATTCGTAAGTGACGTCCAGATTCAAAGCTAGATATTTAATCAGCAATTAAAAGAGTTCTGAGCACGTTTGGGAAAATATTGTGTAACCACGATTTCTCTAAGCATAGTAATTGTTTTCACTATTGAAGAGTTAGTCCTCAACCAAGCACACGGTCACCTTTTTAATCTGTTCAGGTAAACGAAGGTTAATAGCAAAAGTTGCTGCTGGATTGGCAGAAGTCTGTTTACTATTTCCGCTGGATCTTAGCTAAGGTGTGTTTTCTTAATTGTCAAAAGTGCAATATTAGTGGGACCATCAGCAGCTAGAATCCGTAGGCATCGTTTATTCTCTCTTTGCAGGTTCCCATTCAGACCATGATACAATGTCAATGCTATCTAACCACAAATATTTATTCGGAAGTTGTACCTGACATCGTTATATCTAGTATCGTGCGTGTTTGTCACAGTTGCCTTGCTCAGACAGACCGTGTGCTAGGCGAGGATCGGACGAATGTGTCGTTGCTTTGGTTGCAATAGGTATTCAGTTATGTAAAGCACGTGATCATTTACAGCCCTCTGTTGTTTGAGGAAGTGCCACAATTATTCTACTCACAAGCTTCTCCACGAAATCACATCCAGCCGTGAGTATGTAAAGTCACGTTTTGGGAACTCAAGTAACTAACCCAACTCTTGAATGAATGCAAGATCGATAACCTTAGTAGCAGCTGCTTTATCATTTCTTGCAGTTACCGTAAAAGAGAACACATACAACGAGTCGACTTTTATAGTAATGGGGTTTACGAAAAATAGCAGCGAAGGAAGCATCGAATATTCAGTGAGCCAGCAAGTCTTCGGCGTGTATTTTGGTAGATAAAATATAAATAACATCAGTAATTAACTTCCGAAGGTGCATAGGTGAGGGTAGTTTTACTATTTTTTCATGAGCTAGCCATTTTTGATTTCCTTGATGCGACCACCGGCTGCATAGAATTTTTTATTCCTTGCTGCACCACAATGTCTACATTCGAAGATGCCATAAGTGAAATCATCCTGAAAGTAATCGCCCAGTCAAAGAAGACTCCAGATCCACTGGACCATATACAGCAGTCGTACTTCTAGGAAGCCTTAATCTGCTGCTGTCTTGTGTAACTAACAATATAAACAAGCCCTTCGCCTCAAGACATGTCAATGAACCTTTCAATAAGCTAGTAATTTGGCAATATATTGAAATAGTAGCACTTGACCGAGAAAACCCGCAGTTTCCATTGTCTCCCGTTTAACGTTTCAATCAATAAATCAGAATAATAAGAACCAGGACGAATAAATGGCAAGCCATCATCTCATATCGAAACATGCTTAGACACGCACATGTACTTACATGACTGTGCTTGGGTGCAGAAAAGGAAAGTCAAACTTCCACAAGTACACGCTCCTGACTGAGTGCACTCACCCAAGCTCAACCTGCACACATCCACATGTGCGGCAAATCTTGCAAATACTTTGATCAAGCTTAATTTGCCACTTGCGATTGGTAATGACAAAGCCAAGGTTCTTGATATATTTTTGCCATCTGATAAACTTTTGTAAACCTCATCGGGATATGTGATTTATGATTTAGAAGAGGGAAAAACTGCATGTTTACATCACCTAGCTGAAGGTTGCAGAGACAAGATTAATCATTATACACAGCAAATTAAATTTGTTTGCGAACATCACCTAACAGTAGGCTGCGGAGAAACGATAAATCATTATACACAAGCAAGTTAAATTAGTTTGCTAGTGCAGTTGTGGTAGAGAATTTCAGACGCTGACTAGACGGCAGCTAGGCCACCATGTCAGTCGGAATGCGAAAAGCTGCCTGGCTTTGTTTGTAATGCTCAAACCTCAGACGATGCTAGCATTTTGAATTGAGAGGAAGGAAGATAAACGGACTACTAGTTGGACGCATTAGTGCAGCTCTCAGGCCAGCAGACTCATTCTAAGGAGAACTCTGCATTACATTTATTGAAGTACCAGCATCTCACTTACACAGTTAATCGAAGCCATGTTAGGGCCGTTTTACTGCATATCTTTAAAAAAACGGTTACAAAAGGATGCATCAAATTTGGTATTGAGAGGTGAGACTGAGGATCAATACCTCATACTATTTTCACACGTTACATCACCCAAAATCAACAGTCATTCAGCTGAAGCCGGTTAATGTCTTACTTTGCTAACGGCAAACCTGCTACTAACTACAGCAACGTCAAGAATAAAAATAATGCACAGACCCATTGGTTGCAATGGAACAGAAATAAACGTTAAGATATATGATAAAATGGATGACGCAGGTCAAACATAGTTATTTCCTGGTATACAAATTTGGAATACTTTCTTCTCCTGGCCAGGACATTGCCACAATATGGAAGTTGTGGTTGCTAAATGTTAAACTTGAGAATAATTTCAGCATTTTAAAGGCTCCGACTAAAAATTCCTTAAAAGGCTAGCAGAATTTAGTTAAAAGTTGTTGTAACCACTGCTGTTGTTTGTACTGTTTACATTACCTTAAAGTGCATTCCAAATACTTTGTTCTCACTGACTACTCAAGCAGCAGCCAGTCAGCTACTTTGTTAACTGTCTGGGGAACTTTAATGTGGTCCAATGAGTTGATCATGCCATTCACATCGGAGGTCATATCCGAGATCTCGTATATCTTATTACTGAAATCTTGTGTGCATTCATGGCCGTCATTTGTAACGTTTCTCTGGAAAAAACGCATACTCAATTCTTCAAATCAGCCATCCCTAGAACAATACTTAAAATGTCTGGATTACATGCATAGCTTCTTGCAAACTATCTTCCAGAATCCCTTCTCCATTTTTCAATATAGAATTATTGAAGAAATCTTGGTTAAGCACCTATCAGCATACACTAGAAGCAAGATAATTCCTCTAAAATTTCAATCAAGTTTCATGAGGTAGCAATCCACTGAAACTTCTCTCCTTTGAATTAACAATGGCATCAAATGCAGCAACAATGACGAAAATTTCACTGCCCTAGCTCTACTTGATCTATCAGCTGCAATTGACACCTGTCATCACGATGTCTTACTTGAACGATTGAGCACAACGATCAATCTTGTAGACGGGGCACTGACGTGTTTAAATCGCACTTGTCTGATCCCATTCGATCCATGTCCTGTTGGGGTAATACAAACAATGATAATTGTAGTAATTTACTTGATAAAGTACCCTCAGGTAACCAAATATCCGTCTAGGTGCTTTAAATTTGTTGCACGAGAAAAGCGATTGAATGGTGAGTAATATCATGCTTGATGTACAAAAAGAGTAGCATGGTTAGGGGTAACATACCCAGGGTCAGCATGCAAGTGTGATTAGTGGCACCATGCAAAGTTGCAGCATGCATAAGCATATACAAGACGAATCACATGGACCAACTAAATGTTGTCCTATATAGTTGCGTTTTCAATTTCTTTTGAAATGCGGACAAGTCAGGAGTGAGTTATAGGCTTTGGGAGCATACGAACTAAATGCACGATCTCCAAAGTATTTGAGCTTTCTACCAGGTAGTGGTAAACTGGTGGATTCTGAAAAGGGGTTTTACGATGCTTGTCCTGGTGAGGGAGTAGATCTCAGAGATAGGTTTGAGCCAACAAATAATGTTACCTTAAAGTCAGCACAAGGTTTTGTTTACCAGCCCAGTCACTTGAGGAGTCTCTGAAGTGTCTGTTGTCGGTCCGTTGCTGTTCTTAGTTGATACTCATACTCTAAGAAAGGTTATTCAGATCAATGGAATAGGCTTACACTTTTCTGCTATTGTATTGCTGGTGTATTTTCCAATTAAATATTTGAAATCTGCTGCAAAAACTGATGGACTTGCAACTGATGATCTACTAAAAGATGCAGCAACTGATTGCCTTGCCGTCATTCAAGCTTGGATGTCAAAACATTCTTGAAACAAAACGATAACAGAGCTGCTGTCCACATTACATCCTTTGATTGTAGCTGTATTAGAAGGCCTTGCTCTTCTTCTAATAGGTGATGCTTTTGTACGACCATCACAATGCCCTGAGAATGTAAGCGGCGTCTTTGGCATCTGCCTAAATTTGAAAGCTTTGCTAAGAAGACTGCATTCACAGCTAGCCACCAAGTCCAAATTTCATCTACAATTAGGCATAACCTTACATGGTTGCTAGCAAAATATTTTACTAGCTCCTTAGCACTATCTCGGCTAGCTCATTGCAATACTCTTTTTTATATCTGCCACAAAAGAGCACTAGGTCACTGCAGCGGGCTATGAATATGGCTGCATGGCTTGTTTACAAGTCCTAGAGTTCTCACCATGTGTTTCCTTCTCTAAAAGAGCTAGGGTGGCTACCAGTTGACCGACGGATACATAGAAAGGTTCTCATGCTGACCAGCAAGGACTGTTACGGATTGGCTCCTCCGTACCTAGCCTAACTGCTACACCAGCTTCAACCTCATCACTTTCTCCAGTCATGGCTGGTCAATAAGCTTTCTGTTCAATTGATCAGCTTAAACACCGTTGGCGACAGAAGCTTCAGCTCTGCCGGTCCCAGGCTTTACTTCCACAGATCCTATATAACAACTGTTCCTCTCTTGCTCCCGAATGCTGCACATTTTACCAGCTGTATTAAACGGATACTTCCATGCCACTCATTGCCTCAGCTTTCCCGGGTCTGCTATGCTTCACATTTGCTCTTTCTTGCGGAAGTTGAAGCCGACTAGTTACGGAATGCGAACCGAAAGCTGCTCTGGTGATTAGTTGTAAAAGAAATATTCTCCTGCATAGAAACCAAATTGGTTAATATTATATAGGGATTGAACTTGATTGCTAGCTGTGGAAGTGGTCTTCTTTGCAACGCTTTCAAATTAAGGCATTAGTTAATGATGACAGGAATTCTGAGGGCATGGTGATGGTCGCATTACAGTATCGCTTTGCAGCAAATGTAAAGCACCTAGAAATAGATTGAGTTTTGTGAGGGCACTATATCAAGTGCATTATTAATATTATCATTATTTTTATTATCACCTATTAGAAGAGCAAAGCCGTATAGTACAGCTAACTGCTTACAATGACCTGCCGGCAGCAGTTCAGTTGTCATTCAGTTTCAATGATTTTGCGAGCGAAACCTGCTATGGTTCCCAATTTCTCTTTCTTACGTGAGATGAAGCCTGATGGCAAAATGATATAGGCACATATTCCTACTGAAATCATCCCTGTACCAACGGCATTAAAACCTGTCCTGTATTAGGAGCCAGTCCTGATTCGATGGTGTGACAGTTTCAAAGTCAGTGTTCAAATTCCCTCGTTTAGTACTACCTTATTGCTGCCACTTACAATTTAAATGCAATGGTTACTTGGCTTACTGGTTTAGTTACTCGAGCTCGTAATATAAATTAATCACACGACGATTCAATTTTCACCATCGAAATTAATTGAAATGCCATCTATCCGTTACGAACCCCCAAATAAGGCTGTAATACTCGTCACTTGATTTAAAATAAAAAGATGTACTTTTGAATAGCTAATACTGTTTAAAAAATACAGTGCAAAGCCTTGCAAGAACTGGTTTCATAGCTCATAATGTACAGGGGTAACTTGGAGATCTGACGACTTGAAGAAGCTACAAGATTTAGATGAAAAGGGCTTAAATTAATATCGGAATCTAATTTGCCGATTGCAGCCCTTTTCGCCAAGCCGTTTTGGCTTCCAGCTTATGGGCTGATGGCTTCTTTGAAAAATAACAGAGCCGGAACTGTGGCTTTCTGGAGAACTCGGCGAATATAAGCTGCTCAGTCCTAAACGGACCCGTAGAACTCAACTTTGGAAAATGATGCAAAGTAAAATTTTACCAAAAATGACACACCCCACGAGATCAAACGTCCGACTGGTAGAATAACCAGATCATACAAGTGTTAACCCTATCGGCCGGAGCGATGTCCAAATTCTGCCTAATCCGTCCAGCCCATAGTAACCAGCTGCAAACGGCATTCTAAGGCCTTTCCGTATTTAATTGGCAGAAACTGGTTTACATTGGTATGCTTACATTACATTAGGTATACTCACAAACAGGGAGTGACTGTGGTTCGGAAAAGACTGTCATTAGGGATAATGTAACGAGAATTTAATGCAACAAGGTCTGCCGTAACTAAGGAGTCCATTACCATGGCACCTCATGAATCCAGAGACAGCTGATCCGGTTACTGAACCAGCCGTAATACTCGGGCGATGGCTGCTAGTGTCCTTCGTTCAGCGGCAAATCAGCGTGGTGACTTGGATTGAACTGGGGCCTCTTTTACTGGAAGTTAGTCTGAAAATTTTAGTCATTTCTCTTCAAGGAAATTGAGGTGATTTCAAGTTCTCCAGCCGGCTGTAGCTTGATTTGACGGCCTGCAGTATGAAACCCATTGTAACACCGAAGGCTCGGCGGAGTAGGCTTGACCTGCCGCTTACCTAGCGGCGTAGCCTTGGGCCTAATGCCGTTCGGTGCGCACCTACGCGCAATAAGCTGGCCGCCTCGAAACAAGCGTTTCTGGCGCTGACCCAATTACCGTTACTAAAGGGGTTCGTGAGTCCGCGGCGTGAATTGAAAAGCGAGACACACAAATTGGGGATTTTACTGAACTTTATTCACCAGCGCACAAAGTCGCTGCTTGTCTAGTTCAGCTTTATCTCCACACTCCTCGCACGTTCTGAACAGCACCAACACTCTTGCGGAGGGAATACTTCTTCACGCTGAGCATGAACCGGAGCCTAAACCCTAACCGGAGAGCTAGGACCTCGTTTCCACCTGTGCGGAAGGAATACCCCAAACACGCCAACTTGAGCACTCTTGTGGAGGGAATGCTTCTCCACACTGAATTGCGAACCGGAGCCTAAACCCTGACCGTAGAACTAATACTCAGTTTCGAACTGTGCGACAGGAATAGTCCACACATGCCACCGCAAGCACTTTTGCGGAGGAAATACTTCTCCACACTGATGCTGCTTACATGAATAGTGGGAAACGAGCCAAATAGACGGAGCACCGAACCGGAGCCTAAACCCTAACCGGAGAACTAGGACTCGGTTTCCACAAGTGTGGCAGAAATACTCCACACACGCCACCCCAAGCACCCTTGCGGAGGAAAACACGTCTCCGCACTTACACTACTTACATCTATACTGGGGACGACCCAAATAGACTGAGCTAAAACTGGAGCCTAAACCCTAACCGGAGAAGTAGACCTCCAAACACGTCAACTACACCTAGCACGCACCGGCAAATCTCTATGCCGTGACCACGTGCTAGCGCTCACACACAAAACACAAAAGAAACACAAACTGCCAGCTCTTGCGCGATACGACCGTATTCGGTGGAGTCCATCGAATCCTCCTAGCACTGTTTTGTCCTGTTCCGTCCATCGTCGGCGGACCGCCTGCCCTCCTACCTCGCTTTCAGAGAAACGAGTGCCCGACTGCGTCGAAGCGCAGAGCCGGACCGAAGACCAGAAGAGACGAAAAACACCAGGCCCAGAGTGAGCGTCGCTCGACTCTTAAATACTTAGCTGAGACAATGGGGCAAGAGCTTAGTGGTATTGGGCCCGACACCAGGGCCCATTACGGTAAGGAATACATACCGGCACTAGGCCACTGGAATGTACCCTATGTCCAGCTTGAATGGCGAATGGGTTCCAGACGATTCTTTTTGGACAGAGTGATGGCGAAGGTTGACAGGCCAGCCAATATCAATCAGCCGCTCCCGCGGGTATCGGACCAATTCTAAAGGCCGACTCGCTACCGCTGGTCTGAGAGCTTCCTAGCTTGCTCTTAAGCACTTCCTCTCTAACCGCACTGACGCTCCTCTCTGGCTCACTGCTCCAGGACAAAGGAGTTCTAGCCCGCCTCCGAACAACTCTTGTTCGTGCTAAAATTCAGCCAAGGCCAGCAGGGCGCTACACCATCGTGGATATGTTCCGCTTTTTTTATAAGGGTCTTGTTAGGTTGACCTATTCCCCAGATCCATATTTATCTAGTTATTGAATTGTTTGTGCGATGCATGGCATTTTGAAGTGCTGTAGCTTAGTTACAGCTTAAGGTTCTCAACTTTACCATCAAACGATAGTCCAATGACTACTGTCACCTGTGTCATGTCTCCTAAAATAATTATCCGAACATCAGAAACTTTGGAAAATGTGATTGATTGTAGTTACATATCAGTCCAGCCTTCTCGCGTGGATATTGAACCTAAGTAGATAGACTTATTTTTATCAAAAACTGGCTGCTCGTCATGTCAAGCCGTTGCCTTCCTTTCACTCACCTGTCGTTAAAATGTCGTAGGTGTGTAAATAGTGACCCAATCAGCGTGAAATTTGAAATACACGCTCTTAATTATGTGTTCCATGTTGTATTTCTTCAATACACAGTAAAACATTCTCTTTTATCATCACCTACATGCTTTGACAGCTTGAGTTGGCGTCTTTGAGTGTTTTCCCAGCAGTGGTACTTTGTACGTCAATATTTATACAGCTTCGTCAATCCTCTGCAGATTGACGTGAAATTTGGAAAATATGTAGGCCTCACCTGCCTCTGTTTTCCCCTTGTGCATCTAAGCATGATGGATCGGTATGCATATGTGCTGCCACTTAATGTCCTTGAACTATGATTGTGATTTCAGTCATCAGTTTGACGTGTCGATTTTTTGTATATTTTGGTTGTGGTGTGGGAAACATAGGGTCGAGTGCCCTGCATCTTCTGAGTGGTTTGCTATAGTTTTAGAATGACTGGTGTTGAATCTGGCAATTTGATGATAAAGCTATGTATGGCTGAGCTGTAGTGTTATACGTGACCTTACCTTGAGCCCGTCACCAAAAAGTTAACACGGCAGCTATGCTACATCAAACAATAGCTTATGTTACCAGTGTTCGTTGTGCCAATTTGCAAGCCATTCGTTTTCTTGGTCTTTGTACAAAATCAATAAATGTGTTTTTGGGGCTGGGTAATTCCCTTGTGGTTAGGCAAATAACTCCCACTACTGTTCGATACACCCGGTTAAGTGCCAAATTCCATGCACTCACCTACTCTTTTTCTCTAATGCCTCACGTGTATGGTCTTACTCAACTGCTCTCCTGTTTTAGCTGTGCTTCCCTCGTTCTGTTTTTTGTGTGATGAAGTCTGCCATCAACCAAATGCATACCGAAAGCCATTTAGGCTGTGAGTGAACTATATACAATTCTCCTGGCTAACATTCACACAGGATTAGTGGCTTTGCAGATTTACACACCATAATCCATAGTTTTTTCGAATTTTAATAACACACCCACCAGATATTCTCCAACTATTTAATGCTATCAACGTACCATATTAAAGAATTATACACCTCTGACGACAAGTGCATCTCATTCAATCTGCAGGGCATGCCCTCCTCCACATCTAAAACTATCTATGAATCAAATCCTCAAGATTGCTACATCGATGCTATCTGCACAGAACAAATTTTTGCCCTGCTACTTAATCCTTCTTTCCGAACTCCCTTCATTAGCAGAACGTTACAACACGGCTTTAGCTGGCATGCTCGAAAAGTTTGCAAATCTGATTAGGCCCTCAGTGCAGCCTCGCCTAGATCGCAAATATTGCACTTTAAAAATTGAAATAGCTATCTTTACTTCGTTCAAGCTTGAAAATGCATGCAGTCGCTACGTCACACCAGTTCTTGCCGACCTGGACTGGATATAAGTCAAGCAACGGATCGATTTCATGCTTTTGTCACTCACTTTCAGGTCACTTCATTCTTTCGGTCCAGCCTATCTCTCAGGTCTACTTCCCCACCAGGCCAAGCATCGTACCACCTGCTTTTCGGAATCTAACAGTTTACCAATACCTCGTACAAACCTCAATTCTATTGGAGACCATGCATTTAGTTGTTATGCTCCCAAAGCCTGGAACTTACTCCTGACTTGCAACACAACATCCCTTGACTTGACCAAATTTAAAAAGAACTTGCAAGGCACCTATTTAGGACGGCATTAAGTGGGTCCCTGTGATTCGTCCTTCAGGTGCATATTGGTGCTAACACTGTGCATGCTGCCACTAACCCCACTTACATGCTGACCCAGTATATGTCATCCCTAACCATGTTATTCTTATTATTTATCAAGCTTGATATTACTCACCATTCAATCGCATTTCACTTTGCAGCAAATATAAGGCACCTAGAAAGAGATTGAGTTTTGTGATGGAGCTTCATCAAGTGCATTATTATTATCGTTGTTATTACTATTATAGGATCAGGTATGGCAGCCAGTTGACAGACAGGGGAGGACAAATATTGACAATTCCCATCACTCCTAGCAAAGACCATGTCTAGCTCCTATAAACATTTCGATTACAAATGCTAATGCCTACCATCAACAATCTCCTCAACTATGCTCATGTTAGATACTAATATATTAGCTGATTTTGTATGATGATTTGTGTCGTGGCTGAAGAGCCCTAACGGCTATAACTGCTTCCATTATTGTTGAATGTAGGGCAGCTAAATGCTCAACTAGAACCCACAACTTGTGTGGTGAAAAGCATGTACCTCATATTCTAAGCTTATTCCCTAGCGATTCTCGTGGCGATCTAGCTCGCCGATTCTCATGCACCTACGTTAGCAAGATTAAGAAGATCAGGGAGTAACTCAGTAAGGTTGCGGCATCCATTGCAATCTCCAGTTGCACAAAAACCCCACAAGCTCCAGTGTCAACATTCAAGGAGGCCAACTGAGACCTTATTCCTGAAATAAATGCTCAGCCAAATATAAATAGTATTCCTGTAGATTATATTAAATAAAGCAAGCCTAGACCAAGAGAACTGTTGAAGCTACATACCAGTCTCTGTTCTGTTCCTGTAAGTAATCTGAAAAAAGATATGACAGGGCACTCGCAATCCTATACTTACATGTTAAACTAAGAAGTTCCACTGTGATTTTTATAACTTATCGCATCAAGTATTCAGCATTCTTTGAGTGCATAACGATTTTCTGATAAATTCAGGCTTTAGTCAAATCTCACAGCTTGGTTTGCTTGAAGTTTAGGAAGAATGTTTAACTATTGATCTTCAAGTTCTTCTCGAGCACTCATCATCCTAGCATCCATTGCACTGCACTGCAACAATTGAGATCCTATCTCAGTTGATTGTGGGGTATGTCTGTGGACGGTAGGTAATCTGAGGAACCACCGAAGTAGGCACTACCTTAAAGGTCTGTGTTTGGTACGCTTCTTTTCACAGTTTATAGTCTCCTTCTGGTCAATGCGACCTCCAGGCAAAATCTATGCTTTCACTTTGAGGCAGATCATATTCAGTTGCAACGTTGCTTTGATCTCTTTCAATCCTACTGCAAGTCCAATTCTCATGGCTCCGTTTCTGGATGTATTGCTGACAGCAGCATACGGGATGCAGCCACCTTTCTCGAATTGACGAATTGTAGTCAATATACTAGTTATGGGAAAGTGTACCTAAAAAAGATGCTAAACTTGTGATTGCAATTTATAAAGCTTCTTGCTCAAACTCGGCTCCACTACCATATCTCGTGTAGCATCTGCACAAAATATAGGTGTTCTATGTGAGGTGCAGTGCTGCCGTGAATCCAGTCACCAGTCAATGGTCGAGACAATGACGGTAGTTTATCACCGAAGCCGACAAACAGAACGTGGACAGTATCCATATACGGAAACACGGACTAAGAACAAGTAAAAAATTGGTCCGAGATATAGTAGCTCTGACTGAACACTATTGGCTGTAGTACAGCTGATCAGCTGTCGTCTGCAGCTACAAGAATAGCCGGTCTCCTGAATCGGCCAGTGATGCACTGCAGGTAAAGGTAAAATCGTCCAGCACAATGGCTGTGAAGCAGATTCAGCCAGCATTTTATACTAAAGTGACATTTAACTTGAAGGCTGCATATGCTTCTCTGTAAATTCCACCTATTTCCAGCTAAACATCATTGCTAAGAATTAGGCAAGGTTAGACAGGAATAGTAAATTTAATTTCGCCCATGCCTTTGAGACATTACTTCTGGACTTCTGTAGCTCACTGCTTACTGGTGGACCAGTCTCTCCCATTTGACAATTCGAGTTGATAAGACAGTTTGCAAATATGCTAGTATCTCGTCTGGGTCCCAACTGCCACATCGCGGTATTCAACATAGTAGTCTCTTGGAGATGTCTACCATGTGCATGGATATATTAGGCATGCTTCTATTTAAGGCACGGCCTCTTTGGTATATCTTGCGGAAAAAACTAGTGAAGAGCTTAGCTTGACCACCGCAAAAGTAACTAGGAAAGATGTCATCCGAGATGCTCTTACGAAAATGTTTGATTGCCTGTAATAATATTTGTGGTCTATGCATCCAATTTTTCACTTTTTTTCGTGTAAGCTAGACACAGCCTTTTGGTAGAGTATATTGGTGTGGTCTAATGAAGTCATTGAATGCCTGTCCACCGTTAGTCATGATTTTGCCTGACCTTTCAGTACATAATCACGTCAGCTCCACAGTTAAGTTTAGTGATTTCAGCTATGTAACATGGCTAAATTTGGGACCTGCCTAGGCAGGGATAATAGATCCAAATTGATACCTGCATTCGTGGCATTCAGCCTCAAATTCAAAAAATCACTTGCTTGTCTGTATACCAGCTTGTGCAATCAGGCAACCACAGTTCTTGCAAACTCCATAGCAAGACTAGTCTGTTGTAAGCATCAAAACTGCGACATCACACCACTTCTCGCCGACCTGCAATGACTCCCAAACATGTAACATATCGAATTTAGGGTTCTGTCGTTTTTGGCTGTAATTTCTAAATTTTGGAGAATTCAGTTTAAACCAGGATTTCAAAAAGAATATGACTTGTAGATAAGGGTCAGATAAGCGTTTTGAGTAGTATGGGTGGTTGATTGCATGTCTATCTTGCTATGGAGGTCGTTGTCGTAAGTTGACCTGAAGCAAAAGAAGGCAGTTAATTACCTGTGAGTGGCGTTACCTTGAGGAGGATATGCAGCTTGATGGGAAGTCAGTGTGAGTGATTGGTAAATAGTCTGGCCATAACCGGATTCTCAACAGACAGGTCTCACCACAGAGCTTTGCACCTGGTCTACCTAACATTTTTCTTGCTAAGCTATTAGCAAGTAGTAATTTGACGATTTACAAGTGGAATGCCAAGAATATACATATCCATATAAATTGAGTTGAATCTTTAGCTATGGTCTACAAACATAAGACGAACCCGGGGACCGTCATATAGGCCTATTAGCCACACTCCCACAGCCCCCGGTTTACCAATAAAAAATGCACCGAACAGGCAGGAGGAAACTGGATATGATCTTTTGGGCCGAGGAGGCTTTGTAGTAAAAACAGTTTCCGTCCTGCTACATTTAACCAGCAATAGATTCACGAATTTAGGATAGCTGCCACCAAATGGCACTCATCTGTATTTGCAAGAGCTCAACAGCTAAGTTAGTCTATGTCTATCTGGAACTAGTCTCGAGCTATTCTCAAGACAGTACTTTCTTCTCAATAACAAAATGACATATTTAAAATCAATAACAATGATATATATTGTATTGCACCCTCAGAAAACTGAATCTCATAGGCACTTTACTGATGCTGTGTAGAACGAATAACAAAATGATTGGTGGTAAAATCCACAAGCTGTAGGCACAGTGTAAGCAGGTAGAAGCACATGAAAGACAAGTCGCTAAGACCCACAGCATGCTGCATTAAACAGAAGAATTTGAAGCTTTTTTGTAAATGTCTTTGTGTCAGGGGACGGTGTGATGTGCTTCAATAGTGAGTTCCAGGCTTTGGGAGCATTTAAACTACATGCTGCCTAAAAAGGTTTTGAGGTTATACAGGGTAGAGATAGCTAAACGAATCTTCTTAGACAAGGGGTTGTACGATTCTCACCCTGGCATGGAGTAGTTCTAATTTGTAGGTGGGAGCAAGACAAAGAAGGAGCCTAAAAGTATGCAATCTAACCTTAAGATTGATACCCAGCATGGTTAGGAGCACGTGCACATCGGAGTTGTGACGTGTAAACTGCGAAGCTCACGAAAGATGAGCCTGCCTCATGAGTTCACATCAACTATAAGCACCTGATTGGACACGCCGGAAGACCAAC
>WPIO01000307.1:0-67500 GCA_009760855.2 Cristatella mucedo
ACTTACGTAATCGACCCAGTGAGCGGCCGGTCTGACCAATGCGCCGGTCTACTTCTATTCGTTTGAATGGTAACCTTTTGACCGAATCCGGTGTGAATCGCACGCCATTTACGTTTCGCCTGGCTCGACCAATCGCGCCGGCGGTGCTCTGTGACGACCGCCCCTTTAGTCACTGCCATTCGATATATGTACAGCTACCTGAGCATGTGGTACCTCAGCCTTCGATTATCGCGCCTGTCATGCTGGGCGATACTGCGTGCTGCTATTACGTCCTCAGAGGCAGCCATGACAGCTGAAAACTAAATCCGACAGAATATCTTTGAATTCGGCCGGCTTTTCTTGAGCTAAACTGACGGTACAACTGGCTTCCTAATCGTCAAGAGTCGTTCATACATCGCAACGGTTTCTCAACTTGCATCTGTAATCGGCGACGTTGTGGTCAGACCATCAGTCAATCAGAGCTCGGAGTGCGGCAGTCGGCGCTCCCTTTCCTCGGAACTTTCAGTTTTATATTCGGTTTTATATTTTATATTTTATTTACTTTCTTTTATTTTTTTATTTTATATTTTATTTTTATATTTTATATTCAGTTTTATACTTTATATTCAGCTTTATATTGCTAGCAACTCTTGCGAAACGTTCAGCGGCCACCTGGCAAGACCTGCCTGCTGCACACTGGCAGCTCTCTATTTCCGTTCGGAGCTGTACTTCCTCCTGCTTGCTTCCTTAGCACTTCAACCTTATGCTCCGTCAGGGGAGACATATTTTCTTGGCCATATTCAGTTGCCGACCAAGGCCAATTGGACTTGTAGAAAAGGTGTGCAGGGCAGCTCCCCGGCGTTGCGTGCGTTATGTGCTACCGCAAATTTGTGTGAGTCTAATTTGAGATGTTTCATCTGACCTCACTTTGTACGGCATAGCGTGGCCGTGGCTCTTCCGTAAGTAATTCAGTTTGAAATGCACCTCATTGCATGGCGAATAGCTGGTTAGCTGCGGCTAAACTGAGCCAAATTAAAAATGGTGACTTTAACCGCACTGGTACTTCAAGGAATTTAGTTGACCGGCGGTCCTCCACATCAGCTTTTTTTTTGGTGCGTGCACGACTTAAATTGCGAACACGAGAACGGACATACTGTGCGGGCTTCTGCAACGTCTAAACCTGAAACACGTGGCCCCTACTATTAATGCCGGCCTATCACTGCTGACCGGCCTCGCGCTTCTCTCTCCTTTTGCCTCCCAATTGTCTCCAGAACGATTCGGCTTTGAATCGTTATCCCTAGCAACCTGCCTGGGCTGACATTCGTCTCGCATTCTCTTTGCTAGTGCTGGAGGTCATTGTCGTCTCGCTTAGTCCTACCGAAGCATGCTTTACTGACTGTCAATCGGCAACAGTTTCCTATTTGCGACCGTATTTAAGGACAGATGCTGTGGTTGATTGCACGCAACATTTTTGGTCTCGTCTTGTCTTTCTTGCCTCCACACCGCCGCCGTCACACCCTACCCGCTTGTGCGGTACCACTCCCAGCGACAGCTTTTCACGAATGGCTACGTCCTTGAACTTTAGCCCAAGGTCGCATTTCTAGGATTTTGGTGTCGAGAGGAGTCGTGCTCTTGTATAAACGATCCGGGTAGTTTCAGTCATTGTGCATTGTGGGGCGGCGATTTCGCTCTTCGCGTTTTTCGCCGCTCGCGTTTCGCATTCAAAGGCGTCAGAGAGACTCGACGGTAGTTTCGTTTGTAGTCTACGTTCCGTCGAGCACCGCTCTGCGAGTGAGGCGAGCAAGACTCTTCTGAGCTTTTCCGCCTTACCTTAAAGCCTCCAGCAGCAGATTTAAAGCTGACCGCTACAATCAGAATGTTTTTAGGATGCTCTGATGTACTGTGAGCACTTGAGCTGGCCGAGTTCGGCCGCGCCAGGGTGACTCGCTGTCTAGCCGGATGCGCCCGAGTTCTTGGTGAGCTGCGATCCATGATAAACATTGGCTCTATGATAATCAAAATGAATGAGAACGCACTTGTTTCGTATATATCAAATGGCAAATCGTGACTCTGACAGCTCTAAGGCCCGTCAGTGAACAGCAGAAAACGACGCAACCACACTGTGCCAAGTAAGCAAAGCTGTCTGGACGTGGGGAACAGACTCAATCTCATCGGGCTCTGCTGACGCGTTGGAAGCATCTGTCGGTAAGCGGGTGAGGTGGCATGCAAGAGACCTTCGTAAATATATATAGTTATAACTAAGCTTGACTAGTCGAAATACCTCTCGCCCAGCGCCAAGTCTGCTCCAGTCAACCCTTTTTGGGATTGGGTAGTTCGGATATCAAGCTATCGCTTTTAGGTCACTTCATTCTTTGGCTCCAGCCTATATCTCAGATCTACTCCCCCACCAGGCCAAGCATTTTACCACCCGCTTTTCGGAATCCAGCAGTCTAAAAATACCTCGTACAAACCTTAAATCCTTTGGAGACCGTGCATTTAGTTCGTACGCTCCCAAAGCCTGGACTCCCTCCCGACTTGCCTCACAACATTCCCTGACTTGAGCACATTTAAAAAGAACTTTAAGACGCACCTATTCAGGACAGCATTTAGTGGGTCCCTGTGATTCGTCCTTCACGTGCTTATGCGTGTTGACACTGTGCATGCTGCCACTAACCACATTTGCATGCTGACCCTGTGCATGTCACCCCTAACCATGTTATTCATGTGGTCTATCAAGCATGATATTACTCACGATTCAATCGCGTTTCCCTTTGCAGCAAATGTAAAACGCCTAGAGAGAGATTGAGTTCTCTGAGGGCGCTTTATTAAGAGCAATATTATTATTATTATCGCTAAAGATCGACGGAATTCGCTCTGAAGCCTCGCTCTGGTGCCCAGCTATCGTATTTCCTAGCTCTCTCTCTCTCTCTATCGCTCTTTCCCGCTTCAGTTGTTCAGTTCAGTTCAGTTCGAAGCTGTAGCCAAGATTTTAGTAAGTATTGTGGCTAAGCCTCTACTTTGAAGGGAGCGATACAAACCCAAGGATTTCTATTCGGAATATCCTGGGGACAAGCTATCTTAAGTGCCAAGTTCAAATACTTTGTGCCTCGTAAAACGGTTTTTTTTAGAAGAATTAATCACTTTTGAACCTCCAAAATTGTTATCCCTTTCAATAAGCAGCATTAATGCAGCCTGAAGGTCAGCGGGCATTTTCTCTCCAGCCTCCACAATTCTATCTCATTAAATAAGCAGCAACGGAGCCTGAGAGTCAGAGGGCATTTGCCCCCCTTTATAGCTGGGCAGTGCCCAGGGTCATCCCCTATTCCCCTACGCTTCCTCCTACTGTCACAAGCGATGAAATTATTTAATAGTTCCACTCGCTAAGCAACAGCTGAGAGCGACCCTTTTAGCCCCATCTATGGAGTACAACTAGAATATCTGTGGAGAAACGCAAAGACATCGTTCGCCGAAGGCTCGCTGCCAACAAATCTCTCGAACCGTCCTTACTTAGTGGTAGACCCTTTTTAGGAAACCCGGTAGCCGCACAGAAAGATGCCTTCGGGCTCCTAAGGGGATACTCAGGGCATCAGTTTTTGGCCAGTTGGGCTTGGCATGCAGTTACTGTGGCTGGGGCAGTCTGGCCTGGCGCCCACAGTTCACCACCGCAGGTAGGCACAGCTAACTAAGGCTTCAGCCGCCCCATCCCAACCAGTTAACTACCTGTGTCGTGTTCTAGAGGCAAAACGCATCCAGCTGTGCAGCACAACATACATTTAAACATTGATGTAGATACTCTTCACTCTAGCAAGCCAAAGTCAATATTTTCTTAGCTTTCAAAGACTGAAGACCTGAGATATTCGTGCGATCGATAACGAAATCCGTCGGTACACGAAGTCGTGGAAAGTAGGGGAAGTAGTACTGGAAGTCGTATGGAGTACAGGAAGTCGTAGGAAGTTCATGAAGTCGTCTCCTTCAGCTGGTGGTGGCAATTACGAGGCGAGCTCTGAGGTGCCCATTCCTAACCCTGCGACGCTCTCCGAACTCACTGGAGCTGATTCCGCAGACGACAAGCGACAGGAGCCAGAGCTAGCTTTGACTTACGAGGCACTTGTTGCACACGGTCGCTGCGGTAGCCGTCCTCAATCCCGCGGGCTTGCTCGGCGGAAGGAAAGACGAGCACCATCATCCGATGCCAATGCCATCACGGTACGGCTGCTAGAGGCATTTTTTGTGAGCAACCTCGACTGAGCAGATTGAACTAGCACGGACACCTTGAAGCTGCATAACGAAGCTGCCTGAGCGAGACGAGTAGCCAGGATTTTGCCAAGAATTTCTCCAAGGTCAAGCTCTCGCCCTGTGGGGTTAACGGTCGAGGTGCTGACTTTTTAGGGGCTAGATCGCTTGCCGCGCCTGGGCCCTCCACAGCGTGGGAGTACTAGTCGCACCGATCGTCGGAGGGCCGCACGGCAACGACGACAGAGCCAGAGCGGATTGCGAGGGTTCCGATGCCGCGAGAATTTGCCGCCAAGCCAATACGGTCCGGGAGTAAAGAGCTTGGCTGTAACAGCGGGCGAACGAGGTCATTGCAGGCGACGTGGCCGTTGCTGGGAAGTGCCAGCGAGCCACCGGCACTCAGGCTGCCGTGTCGTGTCGTTGATTTACTCGTCGTCCCTGATTAGCGGGAAGCCAGATTCGGTACGAAAATCGAGTCTGCCTTTCAGTGGTAGCTCGATCCCTCACATCGCTTGGAACCCAGGTGTCTGCCAGTACGATCCGTTTCGGCCTTCAGCAGCCAGCCCCGGTACAAACCAGCGCTGCCTGCAGCCCCTGCATGAGACGTTTCCCTGCACACGCGTCTTCACGAACGTTCGTCTTCTCGGAGGGCAGCGCGGCAGTGCGACTCAGTCAGATCGAATACGCCCCCACAGACGGAGCTCCACACATCCGGACAACCTGCGTCGACGGCAGTTCAGAGACGCCATTTCTGGACCTTCACTGTCCCGGGGACAGCCTGATCCGAGTGCGGGAGCTGGTGTACATCGCCGACGGATCGCCGAAAGACCGGTCGCGCTGTTCACTCGCCGACGGGGACTGCTACCGCGTCGACGCGTCGCGGGCGCACGGATGCAACGGCAAGCGGCGCTGCAGCGTCGCCCTCGCGCGAGCGCGCTTCTACGGCCACGAGCTGGCCGAGTGTGGCCGCGCGAGGGCGACGCGCTTTCAAGCCACCTACGCCTGCGTTAACGGTGAGCGACGACATCTTTCGGCCACCTTGCGCGCGGGAAATCTGCATCTTCTTTCGTGCGCGCGAGGTTCGAGGTTCTCGAGCCGCACGAGGTTGCAATCGAGGCCTCGAAGATCCGGTCCGGTAGCTTGTCGCGGCGGCCAGCATCGACTTCGAGCCGCGAAACGTGCGTCTGCTTCCGCCACGACAATCTGACAATTGCTAGGAATTTAAAGTGGGCGGGCGCTTTCGATATGCGACGACGATTGTCGATCCTCTTTTGCCACGCGCTGCCTGCTTTTCTCGGCGAGATCATCCGAACATCTATCCTCTCTCGGTTCTGCACAAGAGTTCGGACCAGACGGCAGGAGAATTTCCCCAAAAGTGCCTGTTCTGGCTAATCGGCCTAGATCGAGGCTTCGGTCACAGGCGCCCAGAGATTCTCGAGTCTATACGGGGCTAAATTTTCTACTCCCCTGCTGGAGCTGCACTGGCCGACTCAGCATCTCCACTTATGGCAGCGCCGCTCGCTCGCGGGAATGGGTGAGGCGAGAGTTTTCTTACAAACCGGCCGCGGGAGCAGCTGGAAAACGCCGAAGCGTCACGAAGCGTCAAGCGACAGCGTAATGCCTCCGCCGTGCTGATTAGCTTCGCAGAGCCACGAGGAGCGAGGAGCCGAGTGGGCTCCGCCGCCGGAGAGCTCCTCGTAGGCCGGCGCGTGGGCGAAGCACAAGCTCTGTCTCGACTCTTTGCAGTGACCCGGCTGGAGGACATGTGCTCGCTGCCGCAGCGACGCTTCCCTCGCTTGGAAGCCCGCGAGGGTTTCATTGCCAGCTACGGCTATCCCGATCCGTACGCGAGCGGCCTGAACTGCTCATTCACGCTACTCGGCGGGCGGGTGACGCTTCGGGCCGAGAGCGTGCTGCTCGAGGACCGCGACGACTGTCTCATCACGAGGGACCTGCTCGGCGGCCGCTCGTGGTGCGGCGGTGGCACGGGCGGTCACGCTGCTCTGGAAAATCAGGACTTCGTCAGCAGCGGCAGCGGAAACTTCCTCAGGGTCACGTTCGTCACCAGCTCGAGACAAGCGACCAGAGGCGGCGTGTGGCTCCACTACACAGGTTCGTCGCCGGCGCGTCGCTCTGGGGCGGGGTAAGGTCAGAGTTAAGGTCAGGTCAGGTCAAGGTCGGATTACGGTCAGGATAAGGTCAGGTTATGGTCAGGTTAAGGTCAGATTAAGGTTAAGGTAAGGATGTGGCTGCGTAAGGCTGCGGAGAAGAAAAGAGGAAGAGGCGAGGAAGGACCAGATAGAGCGGGGCAGCGCAGCGACGCAGCAGAGAACCATCGCAAAACCACGTTTTTCAGAAACGCCGCTGGACAAAACGCACGACAGCGAGGAAGAAGATGGCCAAGCGACGACGCACGACCACGGTCGCACTAGTGTGACGGCGGCGACGGTGGCTCAGCTTCTTCCGGGGCAGATGAGCGTTGTAGAAGCGGTCGACCGAACGACTTATGATCCGAAATACGGCAGAGCGGACGTCGAGTCGCGTTTCGCTGCATCAAAGAGACCCAACGTCGAGGTAGACCAGCCCGGCGACGTCTCGTCCGGCGCTGCCGAAGATGCGCAAGAGGCGCTGGGAGGAGAGGAGGACGACCAAGATTCTGAGGACGACGAGACGGAGAACTACGACGACGAGGACGACATCGGCGACGGCACGGCCGACGACGACGCTTCACATCCCTCGGGCCCGGTTGAAACGTCCGATGACTCCACCCTGGAGGAGGACAATGACGCCACCCCGGCAGAGGACAAAGACGCTGCCCCGGCAGAGCTCGACGGCGGAAGTGCTGCGGCCAAAGTAGAGGCGCCGGTGACCACAGCCGAGATCGGCGTCGACGAGGCGAGTTCGGCTGATAAGGCCAAGGTCGCCACCGGCGCCCTGCTCGTCTACAACATCTCGGCCAACGCCAGGGCAGGCGATCCTGAGAATTTGAGTAAGTCAGCTCGTCCAGTAAGTCACCAGTCTTTGATTTCAGACGCAAAGTATTTGGAGCTCGAAAGAGAGCGAGAGCGAACCTCCTCTAACCCCCGCAGCACTTATCACTTATCCAGCGGTCTGTCCTCTGACCCAGCAGCCGGCCTCTGACCCAGCGGCCTGGCGATGGCCATTTGTCTTAAGTGCCTCGAGGTTAATACAAGATGGGACTGGCAGCGAAGGTAACCACCCCCCCCCCCGTGGGGGGCTCGAAGCTAAACGCAGCGACCAGAATTTGAGACATAAATTGTTCGGCCTGCAGCAGCAGCAGAGGAGTCGAAACACCGGATGCACGACCGGCCGCCTCGCTCAGTGGGCGTGCCGATTCAACGGACCGGCGGCCGCCGATGTGACCTGTAGCGGGCCCGAAATGTAGACGAAAGGCGCCCATGGTCCGTAGTTTCGCCAAGGGGGTTAAAGTTGCACATTTGGCCACGGCCACTAATAGAACGTGCAAGCGATTTGCCTTGTGATTTCTTGTGGCTGTGGTCGAGGGTGCGGCTGACTATCTCAGACCGACGAGTGCGACTGGGAGCAGCCGATAGCTGAGCTGGCGGTCGCATACGCGCTTGCTTCCTCACGGCAGGTGTAGAACTCTCAGACGGTGGTAATGCCAAATTTTAGGGAACCACACCTACCGTATATATCGGCCATTCGCTGAGATGCACTGGAGAGGCTTTCGGTGAGCGTTGTTTAGCTCACAGCTCGGAGTACGCGTCTCGATTGGTGAAGCAGAATGAGGCGAAGTGGAATGTCGGTCGAAAAGGTGGGTACTCGGGCAGAACCACTGCAGCAGACATGTCACGTCGCCGACAGGAGCCAGGTCAGCTTCGTTTGACGAGATATCGAAGAAATTCTTGGAATAAATAGGGAGGAGTGAAATCCCAGCGCTGGCAAAGGATTAGCCCCTCGTTGCAACCGTCTTTTCATCAAAAAGTTGGCAGCCAACGCGCATAGGCTCAGTCTCGCATGAAGACCTTGGAAAGTAGGCTTACGGGCGGGGGCGGAAACAGTACTGCTAAAGATACCACCATGTTGGGCGCAATGATGGTATGTTGGGCGCCTTCATTCTAGGCCCTGGCGGTAAATGCCAGAGTGCGAGCTTGTATAGGTAAAATTAATTTGTATTGTGCCATAAGAGAACTAAATCTCTATACTGGCGCTTTACATATGCCGAAGGGCTCGTCGTTAAAGGTGAGAATCCTACTTCTGGGCGAAACCAGCTTGGAATCATGCAATAGCTATTCGGCTACATAGTCGCTATAAATAATAAAATGAGGAGCCGTCGTGTTTTATTCAATAGAAAGGACGCGGTTACTAAATTTCTCCACTTGTATGACCGACTTCGTAGCCTAGCTAAGTACAGATTGCATCTCTAAGGAGACTTCCGGTAGTCATCCTTAGGAGTCCAGGGCATTTGCTGTCATCAGACGCCATTCTGACAAAATGTCCGACATGTAACAGCTCGCCGGTCAACAAATCGAAGCAGTTATAAGAATGAATAAGAAATTTGGGCTACCACTTCCCCAATATTTTCCAACTCAGCCTCCACAGTTTTGCCGCTGACCCATGCTAAGGCGAGAGCCTTGGGTGGATATTAATCGTAGGACAGTCGTCGTAGCACAGAGAGCTAGCGATGCTGCCGATTGCTTTGAGCGGAAATAAGTGTGACAAAAGCAATCACGACAAATAGCAAATGAAAACAATTCAAGCAGTTCTAAAGTAAAAAATTGACGCACAAGTGGTAAAAATAAACTTGCGAGCTTTTTAAAATGCAAAAACTGCTCTAAGTCTTTAGTATACGGATGAGCTCAATAGCTTCCAACTTCTGATTGGCTCCAGCGTTAAATAGCCTCTATCCATAACGCTTATTCAGGCCAACAAATTGTAATTGAACTAGGCGGTTTCGACATGCATCAGCTTTTGCACTAATATGTTAATGATAATAATGTATACAGCGCCCTCGAAGGACATTAAATCTCTTTCTAGGCGCTTTACATACGCTATTGAGGAAGCATAATCTACGGATTACTGGCAAGGACGGAGCCAGGATTTTGACGTCGGGTCAAGGTCAGGCTTTTCAGGTGGAGGGGCAAGATACATTGCTCCTGGCCCAAAGGGGCCTAGGGAAATTGACTCCAGGATATAGGTATACTTCCCTATTTCCTTGGGAAAATTGCCCCCACTACCGCTCTTTTGGCGCCCGCCATTGGTTGCTGGTAACGCACCTAATGTCAACGAGTGACTAGGGCTCGTGTTATGATGCACAGCCTGGAGGGAGGAGTAATAATGGCAGCAATAATACGTAGACTGAAACCAGAGATTCAAGGGAACTAAGAGTTTGTGACACAACCTATAAGTAAATATTCTGCTAGACTGGGAGCAAGTGCTGGTCAGCAAGAAGTAGGCAATGTGGTTACACTAAGACAGGCAAACCTGGTTGCAGATTTTCGCACCAACTGTAAGTTCCTTTGCATGGGCTGGTAGACCTGCAAGTAGGGAATTACAGAAGTCGAGATTGGATGTAACAAATGCATGGAGCAACTTGGATACGGTATCCGTGCGCAAGTAGGCCCCAAATTTTGGCAATACTACGTAGCCGAAGTAGGCAGATTCCCCTGTGGAGCTGATCGGGTTGTCTAGTGAAAGTTCACTTTGGAACAGCACAAACAGAAGTCACGCAGGTCTATTTGAGGTAGGCTTCCAGAGCTGATTTCGAGTGTTGGACGTTCCAATCTCCGAGTCACACTTGGTTGGCCTATAACTAGTAAGATGTTTGTATCGTTGTTCAGCTCGAGAGAGCTTGCTGCCATCAATGCCTGGATGTCAGAAATACATGCAGCGCTAGGAGTTGAGAGATTGTTGTGGTGGAGAGCTGGGAAGGATCAAAGCAAAGGTACAATTCAGTGTCATCTGCATCAAAGTAGAAGCCTAGATTATGCATGGCGATCACATAGGCAAGAGGGAGAGTTCACGCTGTGAAAAGAAGCAGACCAAGCACAGAGCCCTGAGGTTCACCTTACTTCAGCAGTTCCCTAGTTGATCTGTGTCCATTCGAATCAATTATCTAGAGTTTCCCACTGAGATTTGACCTAAACCATTGGGGTGCAGTGCCAGTGATGCCCAGATGAGATGAAAGGCGCTCAAGAAGTACTCATCGATCAGTGGAACCAAACTCCGACAACAGATCAAGAAAACCAAACGAAGACTTTACCTAAGACTGAATTCTTGAGTTCGTTATGCTCCCGAAGAAATTGTGACTTTTGAGTGATTAGCTCTCAAAACAGAGTGGAACTTACTAGCGAAATTTGGGAGTTGGAGAGCTCAGACGGTCTACCAATACTCGTTCAAACGTTTTAGATAGACACGGTGGTAGGGAGGAAGTTGCTCTAGTTCTCTTGGTCTATTGCTGGTTTCTTAATTAGTCACCATAAAACAGTCTGTTCGAAAGGTTCCGGGACAATATCCGATGCTAGCAGCATATGTAGTATATTAGTTATGCATGGCACCAGCAGTCCTAGTCATCGTAGAGGTAGGAATGTGGGCAGAGAGTCTGGAGCAGCGGTTCTCAAACTGTGAATCGCGACCCCTCTGGGGGTCGAACGACCCTTTCACAGGGGTCGCCCAAGACCATCGGAAAACACGCATTTCCGATGGTCCTTTACTATAATTGCGTATTGTCTTTGTGACTAATCACTATGCTTTAATTATGTTCAATTTGTAACAATGAAAATATATCCTTCACATACAATATTCACATTACGTTCATAGTAGCTAAACTGCAGTTATGAAATAGCAACGAAAATAATTTTATGGTTGGAGGTCGCCACTACATAAAAAAAATATAATTCATTTTTATAGCGCCCCAAGAGCACTTAATCTCTTTTCAGGCGCTTCACATATGCCCCGGGGCTTGAGCCCACGACCTCAGTCAGACTTTGGTCGGGGCGAGTACCTTAAGCGCTAGACCAAACCAGCTCGTAAGGAACTGTACTAAAGGGTCGCGGCTTTAGGTAGGTTGAGAACCACTGGTCTAGAAAGCTCTCCGATCTTTTCTATCTTGCCAACAAAAAAGTTTGAGAAGCTGTCTGCTAGATCACCACTAGGATTACTAAGTGAGGAGTTAACATGGGAGTGGTTAAGGAGATAGTTGATAGTCGACGTCAGCAATTTTGGATTGTGCATCTGTGATTCAACATTTTTTTCATAGAATCTAGACAGCCTCAGTTAGATTGGATGGATAGGTATGATCTTTATCAGTCCTCATATACCTGTCGATGGACAATCAGTCCTGATCTTCTGTGAGGTATATCTAGTTTAAGCTTAATACACCTATTTAGTTTAGTGTCTGCGGATATTCATCGGCCATATGGGCGTGGGCACACAGTGCACTCAGTCGGAGATACGAACCTATCGAAAAACCGGCTGGTGATGTGTTGAGACATTCTACTGATGCTGATAGGTCGGAAGGAGAATTGAACAGCAGAGACGATGAAAATATTTTCTTGAGGACAGCATTAATGGAAAAAACATTTGCTAGTTTTTTAACAGCCTCACTTGTATAGCTGAAGAAGAGCCTATCATCTATAATCAGCTATCACCACCGCTTGCAGTTGACAATGAAGAGTCGTCCAACTGCAGGATTCAAACCCACGACATCGGTCGTAAAGAGCGAGTACCTTACCTCCTGTGCTGTTACGGTCTTACGGTTGGTTTTACGATTCACACATGACTCGGGATGCCGAGATAGACAACGCGCACGGCAGACTGACTGAGACCCGCATGTGATCCGACGTCCCAAATTCACTACTTGTAACACACTATAGTATACAATCGCGGGAAAATATTTGATCGAGTGTATGACTTGTTGGGAGTTAGGTCACGCACAAGAGCCACAAGAGAAGAGTCAGTCAGTGCAGAAAATTCGGCATTAAAGTCGTAAGCTGAGTCGGCAAAATGAATTATAAAATCACCCAAAACAAGGAAGAAAAATTGCTTGCACACAGAATCGAGATGAGATTTTTAAAAAAAACCTGAAATAATGAAGAACTTAGTACCAGGAGGGGGCGACAGATTACTGTCGCCGTTGGCAACTTGCTGATGCATTCGAAAGACTTCTTCTTCGAGGGGACTGCAATCGGTTTGAAGTCGAGGAATGTGCGACAATGACTCCTCCGTCAGTTTTGATTGATCTAGGGTATGAAAGAAAGAGAAGCCCGATCTCGATCAGTAGAGCCTTGGGTCCGACTCCATCTTGGAGTGGGCATTACGGAATTGCTTACAATACTACTCGAAACCACGGCCTCGCTTGAAGAAGTGTAGTGAGTCATCATGCTCTCGAGAGACATGTCGGTGGCTAGGTAAGGGTAGCTGCCAAGCTCTAGCGTGGCAGGGGCCAGCTTGACACGGCAGCTGAGCTCCAGCTTGCCCGGCCAACATTATGATTAAGTGCTCACATACACAATCGATAATATTACTCCACAGGCTTACTGCGAAAGGGCCACGAAGGATTCACCTTGGCCTGAATTTCCGAGAATCAGCAGCAGCACCAGCAGCAGCAGCACCCAGCCCACCCAGCCACAGGGCAACTCCCATCCTACCCAGGCTCGGGGCGATGCTTGCCGGCCACCCAGCCACAGTGCATCGCCCTGCCCACCCAGGCTCAGGGCATTGCCTGCGCTCGGTTTGCCTGCAGGTGCGACTTTGGCCACCACCTTTGGAAGCATTAGCATCGTTCTGCTCGTGATCATCAACGCATATGTGGTTCGAAGGTGAGTGAGTCTGCAATGCACGGCTGCCGAAGGCAGCACGAAACCGCTCTCATGAGTTCCTGAACGCACGGTGCACGCCCAAATTTCGGGATTACGCACAGACGGTGGAAGCCGCCCTGCCGATCTTTGCGCTGTGCAGCATGACAGCTCCAGCGAAGACGCCTTGATTGCAGAACCTGGGCAAGCAGCCGTCGAAAGAAGGCAAGCGTGGCACAGAAGAGGCCTCTGTCGAAACGACTCTACGGCAACTGCTACGTCGCACCGAGCTGCGCTCAAGCAGAGGCTCAAGCATAGCCTTTCCCGGCCGGTTGTCTCTCAAAACGGACCAAGCTAACTGCAAGTGTGTGGCAAGATGCCGACCTCCTTTATTATTGTGAACCATTCCTTGCTCGCTGCCGCTAGCCACGGCCGAGTGAGGAAATCCTCGACGCTTTTTTTTCAACATGCATCGCCAACGACGCTCGATGAGTTCTAAATCGCACCGTCTGTCCGTCAGCCGCTGGGCAGCACGAGGCCGTGCAGCTGCAGCCACTGGAGGGAGCCAAGCCTGCTGCAGCTGTTCGGCCGGAGCTGCTACTGCTCCAGTGCAAGGCCACCGAGAGCACGTTGGCTCAGTGGCTGAAATGCTCGGTAGCAGAGCTGCTTGAAGCGGCCTCGGCTGCCGGTGCTAAGACCTCGACCACGTCAAGCCCGACGTCGTACTGTTGGTCGAGACCCATGTACGAGTCACTCATTATGTAAACCGTATATATCGCCCGACCTACAAGAGAGAGAAAGAACTGATATAACAAACTTTGCTCGAACACCCGCGTGCCGACAGCTGCCACAGACAGAAAGAAACATCGACAGAAACAAGCTTTGCATGCAACAATCAAGGACAAGTAGCGACGAGCTGACGACCGTCGTCCCAGGCAAACGGCAGACTGCACCGCAGGCAGACACTCGCGGGCACATGCGATTCGGGCACATGTGATCCGTGCGCAAGCCTGCATCTTAACATGACAGGGTGGCCATCAATATGAGCGAGCCGCTTCTGTCTCGGCAGCGATCGTAGTTAAACGTCGCAGCAGTCAGCGGCTGTTGCCCAAAGAAAGTCTATCAACAGAGATGACACTAAGAGAAAGAGCAACAGCAGCAGCTATACGATAGGCTTTCGTGAGTGCACACTTTTTCCGATGTGACAGCTCTCGGCTGATCCCTTTGACACTGGTGCCCAACATTCTCGTGACAGCCAATTACGGCGGTCGACAGTCGTTGCTGCAACGTCTGTATCTCTACTGCCAGTACAAAGCACGTAACATCAACCTACTGCAAATGTGCTGCTTCAGCCCTAGCCAATACATCTCAACTTTTCAGTGCTTGAGATGAGGAGTCCAGAAAAAAAGCTGGCCTCCCGCCAAGGCAGCCACGACCAGTCATGAATAGCTAGCATAGCCTCGACTATATCGGCTACTGGGTTACGCTTGCTACATCATAGCTATCCACTGTTCCACTCTCCCAGTTCCCTGATTGTCACCGAATCTACTAGCCACATCGGTGAGCCCTAACGTCTTTCCGGAAAGACAGCAAACCTTTTCGCTGGTAAATAGCACGTCGTGGCAAGTCTGAAAACACACAGCCACACATCAAGAAGAAGAGTGCCTTAATAAAATATGGCACCGGATTCTCTCACATTCGATCAGCAAAAGATTTCCTAAGACAGCTTTGCCAGGCAAATCCGGTCACCTAGGGCAACTATGGGCAATCGCCAAGCCACAGGCCGCTGCCAGCAGCCAGTCCCTTCCAAGACAATTCGGTCCCGGCTGCATCGGCTCAGCAAACCCCTTAAGGAGCTTGTCGAATTTCTCTCTCAACACCTGATTTATGATGACACCCTACACCCAGTGCACCATCCGGTGATGATGCTTACAGTTGGCACGAAACTATTCGTCGAGGCTTGCCGGTCGTGAACTTTGCAACCGCCGAAATGCACCATTTCTCACTGACCGGCACTGCCACGCTATTAAGCAGCATATTGACTTAGTAAGAATAATAGCACAGATGTATAGCGCCCAAAGAGAACTCAATCTCTTTCTAGACACTATAGATTTGCTGCAAAGGAAGCACGATATCGAATGTTTAGCGGTAGCATGCTCAATGACAGCAAGCGTAACATGGTTAGTGGTGACATGCACAAGGTCAGCATGCAAGTATGGTTAGTAGCAGCACACACAGTATCAGCACGCATAAGCACATAGAGGATGAATCACGTGGACCTGCTAAATGCTGTGATAAATATGTGCGTTTTTGGTTTCTTTGTAAATGTGGTCAAGTTTTGAGCAGCATTCGGTGCACGTGACCAAAGGGGACCGGCCTGACTGGCAGCTTCAACTGGGTCCAAGTGAAGATCTCACCGCGAGTGAGGATTCGACGTCTGCCTCACGTCTGGCAGCGCGATTGTGCGCACGTGTGTACACAAGCTAACAAGCAAGCATAAACCTCAATCTTTTGATCATTCTGCTTCTTCCCCTTATGTTGCTGTAAGGACGCAGTTGTAGAGCTGGTACGGCTACTCGACTCGACTTTTCACGAGGGAGCCCAGTTCGGCAGATGCTAGCATGCACTGCATCATGATCGGGTCACACTGAATCTGAATGCAGTCGATGCGCGACTACACACGCTTCTGGCTCCTTGCTGTCAGCAGAGCTTCTGGGCGTTGGATCGCCTGGGAGGGGGTGCTGCTGCTGCTGCTAGTGCAGCAACAAAATTCTTACCCACTACAAAACTCACTTCGCTTACCAATCTTGAAACAACTAGCTGCAAGGATGGGACACTATAATTACATAGAATACCTTGATGAGCCGTGATTGCACACTAGGTAAGGCGGTCGCTTTTCACGACCTCTCTCTATTGTTGCTGCAAGCGGTTGCGATAGCCGTCGAGGCTCTTCTGCTGCTATACAAAAGGAGACCGTTAAATCAGTTTGTATTTCTTATTTTTTTATTTGATTCTCCTTTGCCTGCTGCTGCATCAGTTTCAGCCTGTTCGTGCCCTGAGGTCCAGTGTGGACAATAAATTAGCTGTCCCATTCCTCCGCTTAAAGACAGTTGGCAACAGAAGCTTTAGCTCTGCAGGTCCTAGACTGTGGAACTCGCTTCCACAATTCTTACGCAACGACAACTACTCTCCTACTGCCGACTATGGCACATCTTTTTCAGCGGTCCTGAGCTGCTACTGCTATGCTTCTCACTACCTCAACTGCTCTCCTGACTCTGCTATGCTTCCCACTTTCTCTTTGTTGTGTGAGACGAAGTCTGTTGGCTACCGAATGCGTACCGAAAGCCGCTTAGGCTGTGAGTGCGCTATACAAAACTCTCCTGCGTAACACTCACATGGTCTTTATGACTTTGTGGAGTTACAGACAGAGATACATTTGCCCGTGCCTTGTGGGGTAGCCATGTTGAAGCAGCATGACAGCACCGATCTGCCGCTGTGACCTTCCGATGAGCCAAGACGACCACAGGGGTAAGGGAAAGGCGCTGGTAGGGCATCGACGTGAACGATTAATGAACGACCACGCTGCTGCCACTGCTAACTAGCATGTGCTCGACAAAGCCGGCTCAGGCTTTCTGGCAAACCAAACTATGCCAGATAGTTAATCCCTGGCTAAACAAGGCACAGCCCAAGCAGCAACTGCCCAATAGTTACAAGGAAACTTAAGGTCGGTTGATTCGGTGGTCTTATTTACATAGACACCCCAGGGATGAGGTGCTTGCACTTCAAGACCCAAGTCGTGGGTTCGAGTCCTGCAACGGGCAATACTGTATTGCCTACTGCAAGTGGTGGTGAAAGCCACTGAGGCTCTTCTGCTTCCACATATCAGAGAAGTTCATCAGAGAAGTTCAGACTGCTACCAAGAGCTACATTTCTCCTTGGAGTGGAGCCGCCTCTCTGAAAACTACCCATCATGCTTCTTTTGACTCCTTGCTGGCAGCTGAACTTCTGGAAACTAAAGGTCGGCTGATTCAACCGTTCGCTTTGATTTCTGTCAACTGGCACGGCACCCACGCTCCCATCTTTTGAGCCATGTCCCTCGCCGCGATTTAGAGGTTTGCTCATCAAGACCGAGTCGTGGGTTCGATTCCTGCAGTGGGCGATCCTTTATTGCCAACTGAAAGTGGTGGCGATAGCCATTAAGGCTTTTCTGCTGCTATATAAATGAGGCTGCTTAATTAGCTAACTTCTTTTTATGGATGCATAAGAGCCACAGAGGCTACCACTCCTGCTTGCACTGGGCTATAAAGTATTGCCTGCCAAAGGACTCAAACCATGCCCTCGGTCGTGAAGTACCTTACCCCTGGGCTATGAACCAGGTTAAATGCCGACCGAGACCCTCCCATTCCCTTGGAGGCTGGGAGGGAGGGCATGACCACCTAGACATTTGGGAAATAAAAATAGCAGGCAACGTGAGCTGACCATAGCTCAGAGGCATAGAGCATCAGGCACTGCGTTAACTAAATGGGCATGGATTGGCGACGGGCAATCCTGGTAGCCATTCCACCGAAGCCTTTGCCAAACCATGCATTGCTTTCACGGTGGCTTGATAATTTCCGGAGGTCTGCTAGATCGTCAAGAAGAAATACTTCCGGCTCCATGCCGGTCAGTGGCTGGGGTGGGCGAGGGGCGATTGCGGCTGCAAGCTTGTACAAGCTATCCAGCCAGTATTCAAATTGCTCCTGATCTTTCTTGTCTCTGACTCTTCTTCTTGTCTCTGACTCTCTTGTCTCTGGCTGGACAAATCGCCCAGCAGCAGCAGTGGAGAATCGCAAAAGGTTAGGTAGCTTAATTTCGAACCAAATCGAACTCCTCTTCACTTCGTGTTCCTTCACACACAAACAGTGAAGAATACCTGGCAGACGGTCGTCTAGTGCCCAGGAGTAGTCTAAGCTGGACTGCTTATACCAACATTTAAGTACTATCACATTCCAGGTTAGTAGGTTAGGGTTGCTTACGCCTCAGTTGTAGGGTCTTCACCGAGGCTAGGTCGAATAAGTTGACAAATGGCCATAAACAGCATAGTAAGCTGGAAAGATAGGCTAAGGATGATCGGGCTAGGCAAACGTTGGGTGACTGGGAGTGGTGTCGACAGCAACAAGCCTCTTTCCCATGCCTAAACTATGAATACTGTTTATACGGTCGAGCAAATTGAGAAGGCAATGAGGTCGATTGACACAGTGTCGGTGAAGTTGAACCCGAAGGGGACAAGCATACTATGATGCAAAAGGTGTCAGGCACGGCTTCGACGAGAAATACCGGCTTTGTACCATTATCAGCGGCATCTACCTAAGTGATCATCGTCAGGGAGGTAAAGCAGCCCGCTAGTTAGTAAGCAATCACCAACGACATAGGAGGTTGTGGCGGCAAACGCTCGTCACCGTCAGATTAGGTACATCTGTCGGATGCTAAAGATGGACGGAAGAAAAACAGGACGAACTCCAACTCCAGTAGCTACGAGCAAGTCATGTCATCGGAAGTTTGCCTGAGCCACGACAAAGTGAAAAAAGGTTGGTTGAAAAGAAACAGAATGTAATGCAATGCATCTCCGTCTGTAAATCCACAAAGTCATAAAGACCATGTGGGTGTTACCCAGGAGAGTTTTGTATAGCGCACTCACAGCCTAAGCGGCTTTCGGTACGCATTCGGTAGCCAACAGACTTCGTCTCACACAACAAAGAGAAAGTGGGAAGCATAGCAGAGTCAGGAGAGCAGTTGAGGTAGTGAGAAGCATAGCAGTAGCAGCTCAGGACCGCTGAAAAGGATGTGCCATAGTCGGCGGTAGGAGAGTAGTTGCCGTTGCGTAAGAATTGTGGAAGCGAGTTCCACAGTCTAGGACCTGCAGAGCTAAAGCTTCTGTTGCCAACTGTCTTTAAGCGGAGGAATGGGACAGCTAATTTATTGTCCACACAGGACCTGAGGGCGCAAACAGGCTGAAACTGATGCAGCAGCTCAGCTAGGTATGAAGGAGCCAAGCCGTGGCAGGCCTTGTGGGTCAGCGTAAAAACTTTGCTCTGTATAAGCTAATAACCCTACTCTGGCAAGAGGGGGTGGCAGATGTACAAGAGAGCTCACCACAGCAAACAATCAGATTACTACACCAATTGTCTATACACGGCAGGACGATGTGCCGATCAATGACTGCCTCGGTGTGACCTCGGTTATCTGCCACACACGAGGGTGCTGCTCACTGTGCCAAGGCTTAAAGTAAGCGCAGGCACACCCTAGACCCACGTCGGCTTCAGGTCAAATAATCGCGATAGTAAAGAGCCAGGGGGAAACAAGGTATACCCAAGCTCTGGAACGACCATAGCAGACCGATGGTATGAGCCCTATTCACAGGTTTGCAGCATACAGCTTCAGCCACACGGTCCCAAACCCGGTTAGACTCGGCCATAATTTAAATATAGCTACTATTTCCCCCCCCCGATCGGTTTCAATGCTGACGGCCTAGACCGCATCCGAAAATCATCCACTGCTTTTCACGTTACGGTCATTAAATGGAGCTAAAGTCAACATCTATGAGGTCAAGACACGTGTACCCGGCAATCCTGAGCCTCCAGCCTCAGACCGCTTGTCTGTCTATTTGCCAGCCGTCTTACAGCCCAACTATAAATTTTAAACGAATCCTCAAAAAGCCGAGTATTTTGCAGCTCCCACTGATGGCACATTAAATTCGTCGTGCCACAGCATGAGTGATACTGTTATTCACATGATTTCCCCTAAGCCATCAAGACTCGATCGCCTGACAGCCCGAAACACCCGGGGTGCAGCAGACGCAGTATGCCACCCAGTAACCAGCAACATTCGATCTAATAAAGATATCTTGAAAGATCCCTCAGTCGGGTACTGACAACAATAGACTTCATTGTGCAGTAGTAGTTACTGGTAACAGCATGAGCAGCTAACCGGTCGCAGAGCAACTATCTTCTGATTTAAGAGGAACCCGTAGTTCTTCCCAGTCTTAAGTCTGTCTTTCCCTTCTCTCTGCTTCTGTCAGTGCACTGAGAATCTCCGTGTGCATCTGCGTCTGCGTCTGCATCTGATGCTCCCCCTCTTCATCTACCTATCTTCTGACCTCTTATTGGCTCTCTCAAATTGCAAAACTCAAAATGGTCGAATTGCCCTATCGAATTGCTTAGGATATGACGGCATAGATTTGACAGTCCAGTGCTGCAAAGAGAATGTTGCCAAAAATGACTTACATGGACCACCACACCAAGTAGACATGCAACAGTAGATTATTTCCAAGGTAGCCAACTACAAGCAGCTAAGCAGTTAACAGCCAACGCATACATAGGAATAACAAAGCATGTCAGATTCAAATAGCTGCTGCTGGCCTGGCATTGGAGGAGGGGACGTAGCAAAGCAGAGATCAAGATGTAACGCCAAAAGGAAACACCAATAGGAAGCAGCAGGAAGCAGCACAAGGCAGTCATTAACGAGCAGGCAGCTGATGCAGGCGTCCCACCTAACGACTCCGGAGTGATGAACGATATGGTGACCTTTGCAGTGGAAGGTGAATACGCACACCTCTTCAAGGCGAGCAGCTCACCGGTGTCCACACAGCCCAGGATCACTATCCAGCCCTCATCCTTAGGCTTGGGAAATGTTGGAGCATGCACGTGCCTGCTCTGCAATACCAAAGAGAGAGAGGACAAAGAGATGCAACAGCGATGGGCACATGTAAAGTGTATATGGACACGTTATCGGTCAAGACCGCTCATGCCGTCGTCGGTAAAACATGCTCCGCGATAACGGTGGCCAAAACATATCAGTATTCCACACATCGGTTGCCAATGGCTAGCTCACGAACCCCATAGTCACTGCACTTGCACGGATTAAGACGTAAATAACACTGCACGACCAAACCGTCGGCAGCAGCAGCACATGACCAAGAGCATTCGGGATGAGGCATGATCGTGACAATGCACAAAGGGTTTCAGTTGGTGTAAATGCCTCTACTACTACACAGTGCTTAAAACCTACAGCTCTTCAAATTTCCATACTCAACAGCAACAGCTTCGGCTACTACTGGACAAAGGCGGAGGCGCACAGAGGTGCTTAGAGGTAGACCTAATGGGGAGAACAGAACAGCAATCGCTGAGGCTACTACTGGACAAAGGTGCACACAGTGGTTAGAGGTCGAGCTAATGGACAGAACAGAACAGCGAGAAGAACCTTGTCAGGAAAGTGCAGGGGCATTGAATCACCAAAACCCACAAAAGCCATTCAGCTGCATTTGCATCTAAAGTTTACAACTATTGGCCACGGCAGATTTCCTACATATTGCAGAGCCTCAGCAAAGTCAGCCCACCACGACTGGCTCTGCCCCTGGCAGTACGACCCAAGCTCCTAGACACTACCGAAGATGAAAGAGAATGGCGTACTGACGACGAGGAGGCACTGGCAGCCTGAGCTGGTGCATACAGGTGAGGGACCGTTGATGCTATCTAGCTAAACGAAGTAAACCGTGTGACTCTCTAGCACGACAGATTAAGTCAGTTGGAGCGATACAGTGAAATTGGGACGGGTTAAATCTTTCCCGTGAGATGTGCATTGTTTGCCCCCTATTTTACGTTCGTCAGCACTTCCCGATAACTTACGATCAGACGGATGCCAAGCCATGTAAGACATAATAATCGGCTTCTTACGACTCTCTAGGTGTAAGAGATGCGAGATTCTCGAGGAGACGAGGCTCTCGCGAGACGAGCGGGTGTGGCAGAGCTGGCATATGCACGTGCGCTGCCGCTGCCTCCTGGAGTTGGCATGCTTGTACTGGCGCTCGGAGCTTTTCATATGATGGTCATTCTCGGGTGCTGCACTTGACATGAGGCTTTAAGGCTGGCGCTCGTAAAATGGACGACTAAACGAGTAGTGTTCAGGTGCTGAAACTTTGGTTCTTCGAACCACAGTTTCAATACGAGGTTGAACGGTTATAGATGCGTTTTTTGCATTATCTATATGCATGCTAAACCAATTGGTTAATGTGGGTAGCAGGCTGCATAGCCACCTGAGGTCGAGGTACCTATAATCACATTCTTGCTTGCTAGCTGCTAGCCCATCTACAAACCATGGCATGTGAGAGATAGTCACGCTGCGGGGGGGGGGGGGGGGGGGGGCCAGGAAGCACTTACAACGGGCTAGGACTACTGATCTGCACTCAACAACTTCTCTCGGCATCTGCAACCGTGCCAGTTTCTGAGTGACACCACGTGTGCCCAAAACTAACCAGTTGGCAATGTCGTCATTAAATTTATGAAAAGTAGCCACCATCTCAATGAAATGCTTGCTTTAAGCTGCAAAGGAGCTAAGAGGTCCTCCTTGTGCTCACTTTTAGGTCGGTTCATTCTCTCGTTCCAGCTTACCTACCATCAGAATCACTAGCATCACGAGCCACCCCCAGCCTCACTCACTTCTCCAACTCTGGTCAATTAGGAGGCTTTTAACAAACCTCAAACCTTTCGAAGACGTGCCTAGGGTTTATAACCTTACAAACCTGGAATTCTCTCTCTGTCTCTACCGACTGACACCAATCACTGCTTCCCTCGACATGAAGACACTTAAAAGAAAGTGAAACTAAAACGTCAACAGCTCCTTGCAACATCTGAGTCGCGAATCGTCCTACACAAGCTAGCGTTACCTTGAAGTGTGCAGGGCATAATCGCTGACCTGCGAATATGTTTACAATCAAGCCAATATGAAGAGCATACATATGAAGAAACTTGGTTCTCTGAGGGTGCAATACAAATGCATTATTGCTAGCATCCTCGAGGGCTGTCTTGCCTCATAGATCCAAAAGCAAGCAGCCTGAAGCCTCTCTGCCCTCTCTGCCACCAATGCAATGAGCTAGAAGAGCATAGATATCTAGAATGAGCTGCTGACAGATTACCTGTTGCTACATCTCAGGGGTTTTCAGATTTTCACGAGACTCATTGGAATCGAGTAATCAAAACATCAGAGAGGCAAGTATAACCAACAGAACTCTCGGCTCACTAAGCTGCGATCCAATTTTAGTGCATGCAAAAATTACCTTGACCTTGTTAACGTGGGTCATGTTTACAACAAGAACCATCTCTTGCCCTCCAAACGCCTTAAACCATTGCATTGCACGACCTGCAGTCCCAGCGTTCTCCGATGGCGCTCGCGAACCTATCGAAAGAAAGACTATCTTCAAGTGTGGCAAACAAGAAAGGACCACACTTGCGCATTTCGCTCCCACAACTCAGGGCTAAACAGGTACCTTATGCATAAGCCAAAGCACAATTCTTCTGGAAGGATCTTGACTGCATTCACTGCACAGCTAGCCCATTGGGTGAGGGTCAGCATGCAGCAGGGGCAAGCATGGCTACTACCGAGATGGGCAATACTTTTACTGGCATTGGTTCACTAGCGAAGGATGCCGCTGAATGAGAAAGAAAGCAGAGAGCCCTTTCTGCACAACCAGAAAGCACTACGTGCCCAGGCCCTGGCCCTTACCATAGTGTCAGCAAATAAAAACAAAATTCACATGGACCCAACAAATACTGCGATGAACGGCTTGGTTTTGTGTATTTTTTCACATTTTCATGTGAGGGGGTGTCTTGACGTCAGTCGGAAGAGAGTCTTTAGGCTTTGGAACCATACGAACTAAATCCAGAGGATGTTGAGGGGATTCAAGCCACGGCTAAGCAGCTTGAGTCAGAAGACCGGTGGTACGATACCTGGCCTTATTGGGAAGTAGTTCGAATGGGTAGGCTTGAGAAAGAGACTGCAAGGACCCAAAAGTCAGTGACAGAACCTTATAAATTAGATTTTCCACGTGATAGGCAGCAGTGTAGGTCAGTGTGGTGGTTTAACGTAGCAGATTCAGTACTAATGACAGACAAGTCTGGCTACAGAGTTTTTCACCGAATGCAAGTGCATTACTGCCCAGGCCGGAAGACCTTCGAGTATTGGGCTACCGTAGTCGAGAGTGGATGTCCCAAATGCATGAATTAACTTGGAAGCGGTGTCCATGTCTAAGCTGTCCCACCTATCTTTTTACATACCTGAAAGTGGGAACACTTGTGGCCGATAGTGGGCCATTCGTGATCGTGACACTGCGAACACTGTCTGAGTCTCTTTTCCAAGAAATTTAGCTTTGCCTCGGCTTAGACGTGGTGTGCTAGGTTTTTAAATGGCTGATTCGATACTCTTGCTCTGATTGAAGTACAAATACAGGATCGCGCCCAAAGTGCTGACAATGAGTGATGCGGACATTGTGCATCGTTCGATTATAAGCTCAATAGTGCCGAGGGGTGACAATCTGACGGCAACGTCTTGCGTTGCAGGAGGCATGCAGCCGACCAGTGCCGTTGTTATTATAGGTCATGGGATGACAGATTTAGTTGGTGCGCAGCTTCCACTGACGAGCCAAATGGCACAAGCTTTTGGGGAGTCGGCTTCCACGATTTCATCATCAACCCATCGAGATTTGAGTTATGGCAGCCTAACTTCAAAATAAAAGAAAGTGTGCCAGCTCATCTGCCACCAGGGGATCCGATTGGTCCGAGTTAACTTCACAGTGACAAGGAGCATCTGCTGCAGGGGTGAGAGGCCACCAGAAGAGTCGGCTGCTGCTGCTGCCACTTGCCACTAGCAGCCCATCCTTGAGGATGCCGACGTGCAGCTTCGGCTTTACATGGCTGATCCCCCTACATCCAAGCCAAATCCAGCTGGTGGACATGGATTAAGCGAATTCTTTTGAATTTTCTCTTTCGGGCCATAAGAGAGTTACTGCCACTGCCAACTAGTGCCAACGATGGGTGGACATCTCGGGGGCAAGGCGATGATTTTGGCTCAGTGATGCACCCTGGAGGCTCTGGATGGGGATGGACCGAGACATCATCCCCAGCCCTGATGTTGCGCAGTGCCCATTAAGTGATGGCTAAATCTCGGATGGGGAATAAACCTGGCCATCATTCCCACCCACTGAGCTAGCTGTTCATGTCCCGGAGCCGGTCAGGGGTAGCAAAATATGCAGCCACTCGACTAATCGTCAACGAAATAACACAGAAACGCCTGGTATTCGTGCCAAGCAGCACCCTTCTCGTAAGCCCTTCTGCCTCAACGGCATCATCAGAGCTCAGCCAGGCCTGCTGATCCGACGATCCTACAGCCTATAGGCTCCGGTGGGCCACGGCTACCGAATAGCGGCGGCAGCTATTGAAAGCCTGCGCAGCGCTCGCTCAAGCTCGGGCTTCATTGCTGAGGGGCCGAGCGAGAATATGCGAGCATTGCATCCACCGAGACATTGCAGGCGCGCAGATGAGCGTCCACACTGACGACAACACTGCGCAAGCTGCTGAAGTCGAGCGTCTTTTTCTTTAGCCCACTTGCCTGGCTGGTTGCCGAATGTGACGGGCCGCTCTTCGTCATGCTGAGCGTGCGGCCATCGGCCCTTGACGGTCAGACGTACGTCGATTGCTGGCAGCTGTTGCACAACAGCGAATATCTGAATGCGAAAGATCGTGCGATTAGGTGCGGGAGAAAAAAAGAGCAAGCCGAAAGCGCGCGCTCACCGAGTGATTGTCAGTCGACAGCAGACAAACTCGGACCGTGTGAGTGCTGGGAAGTAGACACTGGTTGGCTAGCCAAATATTGAGACAGGCCGACCGGATGCGCCCAGGGATGACATCCGAGCCGACACAATGCTGCTCACCGTTCGACAATGCTGCACTACATATTGCTACTGCGAGTGTGCATGCAGCAACGACGCACCTGATGCTGCTTACAAGCACTCGAGAAATAGCGATCATTGAAAAGGAGCAGCGCAGAGAACAAATTTGCCGGGTGAATGGATGTGAATGGGTGGGTCGGCGTACTGGCACGACCTGTGAGTCTGCTATGGCCTGAGCACTTGAAATCTTTTTTAAACACTTCTCTTTCTCATGTCAGACCATTCGTCATGAGAATCTTTCTTTCCTGCCGGCTCGAAGTGGATGATCAAGACTTGGACGGCCGAACACACCTACCAGGAGTAGCCACAAACCAGCAGTAGCCACGTTTTTGAAAAAAATATTTTGAAAGACGGACGACGACGAGCGGGCGTTCGCACGAAAGCGCATCGACACGAAGCGAGGACACGTGCGACCCGGAGACCCACGGACCCGGCTGAACGTCGTGCTGGTCGTCGTGCTGGTCGCAAAGGCAGCGTAAGTCGCAGGAACAGAGAGAAATGACTGGCGTTGGGGAGGAGGAGGGACGGAAGAGGAAGGGGAGGAGGAGGAAGGAGAAGCAACAGAGAGGACTCATCAGTTCAGCATAGCTCGGAGTAGCAGCACACAGGAGCCAGACGGGGGAGGAGGAGGCAGACAGTGCCGATGCGTGCTCGAGGGAAAGATGGTTCCAGTGATACGCTCGAGGGAATGATGCGGATGGGCAGGCAGGAGCCGTTCGTGTGACTTCTTTAGTATGCTTATGTGTGCCAACGCTGTGCATGTTACCAAAGACCAACTGACATAAAAAAAAAGCTTACCTGATTTACAGCCTCATTCGTATGGCAATAGAAGAGCCTTGACGGCTATCACTACCGTGTGCAGTGGGGCAATACAAAATCACCCACTGCAGGACTCAAATTCACAACCTGGGTCATTGAAGAGCGAGCACCTTACCTCCTGGGCTAAGACCCATGGGCAAGTGCTTCTTTCACAGAATAGGTAAAGCGCAAAAAGACATCAGTAACGGGCTACTTACAGGTCTTTTGTCTGCGCCAATAAGACTATTACCATTAGGGCAAAAATCTGTTGCTAATGCAATGCAAATGTCTTGTTATTTTTATGTTATTATTCAGCCGTGCGCCCAAAGAAGCACTTCTCATTCTGCAGTGGGCAAGGAACTGGTTTCTATGCAGGTTACGCCCACCGCCCATTACACAAATGTGCATTAATCCAGTCGATCTTTATGTGACTGGCCATCGTAAATACCCATCGAACATACCTGCAAGCTCTAATGAGCTGCTTCGATCATAAATAAAGGGATGCCTAGCATTAGCACGAACCGAGCCTGTGCTCACCCAGGGGCGGCTCCTATAAAGCGACCGGCACGGCACGGACGCCCTGCCACACCCTGGGGAGAGCCGGAGAGCTTATGTATCGCACTAAAATGTGCTACCGTGGCAGCCTTTAAAATGGCAGCCCGGCAGTGCGAGCCCCACGAACGGTCAGGGGTTCGCTCAGGGAAAATCACACGGTGGGCGGTGGGGGCAGGTCCATGGCGGCTGCGACCAGCAATGCCCGCACTTCTCCTTTTGAATGAGAAGAGAAGTAGCTGAGGCTCTGCTTGAGTCCTCGACTGCTCGCCCTGCCGTGCCAGCCGGAGAGAGGCAGGCAGGCAGCGGCCAGCTGCTGTCGGGGCCATTCATTGTATTGTATCGTTGCATTCTGTGTGCACGGGTCTTTGAGAAAGGGTAAGGCGCTTGCATTTCATGACTAACGTGAGGGGTTCGAGTCCCGTTGCAGGGAGAAAATCCACGAGTGTCTACTGCGAGCGGAGCGCCTGTGGGCAAGCTCCTCTGGCTGACTGGAAAAGTAGCTGCTGGGCGGCTGGCTTTTGGGCTGAAGTAACATAACCAAGAGTGGAACAGGGAACGGCGGCAGCGGATGAAGAAGAGCAGTCCGGCTCAACAACAAAAAACCAAACACGAGGCACCGACGTAAAATTCCACGGGTAGGGGTCAGAAAATCCAACGACAACGTTTGGCCAATGCCGATCACGATGGAAACTTGGGGGGACTTGAAGGGCCACCGCGATCGGCGCTTGGAACAAACCAGGGATCAACTGAACAGGACAGTACAGTTTGATTGAGTACAGTTTGATCACAGTACAGTTTGATCGGCACGCCAGGCCGGACAGGCTTGTCAATGCGACCGCGCAGGCACCTGGCAACTCGAAGTAAAATGGCCAACTGTCGGTGGCAAAAACGCTCCTGCACTGGTCTAGGAAAGCAATGTGTGAAACTGACTGTGCTTACGAGCAGCCACTTAATGCCAGATGGCAAAGGCTCACAGTGAGGTGAAAACACCTATTCGCAAGCACCATCGAACTGCGAGACTACGAGCACAAAGACGAGAACAACAGTTGCAGAGAGGCCACAGCTGGCGCAGCGATGCCCTCCGTTCTTCCTCCTCCCCCTCATGTTGCCTCAGCATGGGAGCTCAGGACGAGTCGAGTCAGAGGATAGAACCAGCTCCACCTGCTGGCTGCTACGAGCAGAAAGCTGACTGGCCAGCCAGACAGCTAGCTGCACACGAGCACGCCGCTAAAGAACAGCAAAAGAACTGTCGCATCCGTCGCCTATACGTGCAAACTAGGCCGCCGCCGGACGGCAAAAAAAAGCTCGACTGTACCTGCTTCAGCTGAGCAGACGTGAGGTCCATGCCTGCCAGCAGAGAGGTGAGAGTGTCCAAGCGGCCAGCCACGTGGTCAACCAGCTGCGGTAGGCAGTCGATGGCCGCAGGTGTGCCACCGCCGCTGTACGCTGCCGCTTTAGGCGCCCTGCATTGTGCCAATGATGACACGTGGGCGTTCGGTGGCAGGCGACAGCTGACAATGCGCAACAAGCAGTGATGGCACGACCTCTCTTCAGGACGATGGAGGTGGTGCGCCCACTTCACCAGCAGTGGGGGAACCACAGAGGTGAGAGTGGAGAGTGAACGGCAATGCGTGCAGCAGCGGAAGGATGCAGCGAGAGTGGAGAGTCCACGAGCAGATAGAAAATCGCGAGCTTATCGTGCGTCGTGGGTGGCAAAAACGAGGCAACTAAAGATGCGCTGGCGAGAGGAGACCTCTCCTGGGAGAGGTTTGCAGCTGCGCGACAGCCACAATACACAGTGCTGCCTGCAGCTGAATGACGCCAATGACCTAAGCACCGCCGATGCTCAAGAGCACAGAGCCAGATAAATGGCCACACACTCACTGCTGCTGCTGCTGCTGCTACGGCGGCTGCTGGCACAGACAGCGCCACGGTGGCAAGGACACGTCGTGACACTCGCACAGCGTTTCGCGGATAGGCAAGAGATGAGAGGGAAGGGGAGGGGGAGACGAGAGAAAGAAGAGAGAGAGAGAGATGAGGAGGAGGAGGAAGAGGAGGAGGCAAGTGAGCCGTCGTTGAATTCATAGCCGTCGTTGGCAATGCAAAAGCCGACGCTCGGCTTCGATGGCGACACGCGAGCCGGGAGCTTCGGGCGTACGGGCGGGCGCGCAGCGCTTCGGCGTACCCGAGGCGGAGCACGTGCCGCGCCTCGACGTGCGGCAGCGTGAGCAGGCTCGACTCCTGCGCCCAGCGTCCCTGCACGAGCATCTGCGCGAGCGAGCAGACGCGCAGCGAGGTGGCCAGCCAGCCGGCGTCGGCGCTCATGTCCAGCATCGCCTGCAAAAAGGAGCACGGAGCAGGGAAAGGCTCGGCGGCGGCGGCAGCAGCAGCGCGCCATGATTCGACAGGGACGACCGGCCAGATCGGCAGCGGCCGCAACGGGGGCGGCGGCCGTCGGAAGGCGTGGCCCCCCTCCCAACAAGCCGAATTCCCAAATGGACGAGAGCAGGCAGCGCAGACGATGACAACGACGGATGCGACGACGGCGAGCGCGCGCGAGACACGTGACTCGGGCGGGTGGCGAGGCTGACCTGAGCGACTCGGAGCGCCTGGTCGAGCACGGACTTGAGGTCGGTCACGTAGTCGGCGGACGGCAGCGGGTAGCGCGCAAAGTGCGCCTGCAGCAGCAGGAACGCCTTCGTGTGCGAATCGTCGAGCGGAGCCGAGTCGAGCGGCAGCGGCAAGTGGGCGGCCAGCTCGCCGTTCACCTCGTCCTCGTTGTGTCGCACCGGCAGCTCGGCATACTCTTGAGCGTCCTGCGCGAGGCAACAGCAGACTCGAATCGGCCGGGGCGACGGCGCGCGCGCCGTCAGCCGCGTCGGCGCGCACGAGTGGCCGCCACAGCTCGTGCGCACGGCGCTCCATGCTACCTCGATCCTCGGGGGGGGGGGCGGCCGGTCAGATTTCCGAGTTAAATTTTTACCGGTTCATAAAAAAAGAACTCCGCTCCAAAGTTACTGTGCAAGCTAGTTTGATTTCAAAACTCGAACAGTCTGCTTGTGGGTCATTCGGCATAAATAAAATAACTACAAATACAACTGTTCTCCCATCATAAATATTCTGCACGGGGGCGGGGTCGTTACTTTCGGCAGCAAGATAACGACACTAAGCACACTGCCAGGAAGATTGCCTAATAAGTACTTTTGACGAATCCTTTCTTGGTGCTGATGCCGTGGCCCAGCCGGTCACCTCAATTGAACCCCTAGAATGACGATGGCGCAATAGCGACAGGCAGCTGAGGCAAGGGTCGTCGGCCTACACCAGTAGCCAGCCTTTTCAGTAAAACTCAGGTTTTGTGGAATGTTCTATAGGAGAAGATTCAATGCACCAGCTGTTGGACTCTATGCCTGACCAGCAGAATATTTAGAATCGTGCATCACGACGACGTCACACTCAACACATATGTATCAATAGAATTGCCTGTTTTTCGGCTGTCAATAAATATTGTCATATGCTGCACATAACTTATACAAACATGTCTGGCATCGCACAAAACCGTCTTACTAGCCGTGCAAACCTACAGCCACAGCTGCTCCGGTGACCCTACACTGGATTATAATTATTATTCTTATTATTATTTGATTACAACCATTTTTTTATGCTGAGCAGATTTTTTTCATTTTTCTTGGCTGCTGCCGATCTCATGCTCAAGACAAAGTGCTACGCAGCCAAGTTTAGTTGGGGTTGCCCATAAATATGCAAAAACCAGAAGACCCGATAGCTGCAAGCTTGTCTTCTCTTAGAGACAGTCGGCGTCCTTGGGTGACAGACGACGCAGAGCCCAATATTCGTGCAAGGTCTTAGGCAGCTGGACTCTTGTGAGCACAGCAAGCTGGTAAGTCCACCCACCTTCAGGCCAGCTTAGCGATGCTCCAATCTCGTGCGGCAACTCACGAGTGTCATATAGGCCATCAATCTCATACGTGAGAAATTTCAATAAAAAATACATGCCCAAGACTGCTGAATTGACAAGAACAAGCTTCGGCTATTGGAATAAAAATGAAATGAACACAGTGAGTAGAGCGAAGAACTCCTTTAGCCTAATGCTAAACAAGAGGGGGTGATATGTTATTTCCGGTGTCAACGTATGATCACTGCATCTCCTTTTTGGCATTATGGACGACAATGTGGGAATTCTGCAGGCCAAAAGTCTTTTGGAACATAGATGCATGTATCAGCAGGATCGTGACCCAGAGGATACTTTAAATCAGGTCAGCAAATAGTCTTTTTTCGAGACTTATCTTTTCCCGTGGAAGATAGGCCCACTCAGTCGCCTGATTATAACCTACCCCCCTCCCTGAGCAGCATCTAAGAGGGATAGCTCCGACATACGACTAAAAACCATGCCAACCCATCGACGGAGGGGGGTGTCCTTCCGAGAAGCTGTAACTGCTGCAGTGTCAGCTCGTACTTCGTTGAAATCTTTTGGCGATCGAGCCTTCAGCTCATATTTACCGAAAGTCTGAAACTTGCTTTTGACTAAAGTGACTACTGGAAATTACTTTGCATACTTTCTTTGCCCATGCGCCTGCCCTTTTTTATTGCTGCGTGTTCGCGTGCGGGTGCTGACTTGTGCATTAATAAGTGCCTGCTACTAGCCAGAAGTCCAATTGAGCTCAGTGTCATCTCGTGTGCTTTACCGTGTTGGCCTTAACGTGATTTATTGGTTCTGTTGAGTAATAAAACACAAAGGATGGTATACAAAAGACCTATTATTATTATTATTATTATCACCACCAGCATAACGCCACCTGTGCAGCAGCTCAACTGCATACCAAACATTCCTAACTGCAAGCTCACAAGTGGACACGATCAGAATACGACCAACCGGGCCACAGGGGGGAGAGAATTGAGCAAGCAGCAGAGGCAATGGTTCCATCTTACCGACAGGATGCGAATCAGCTGCTCGATCGTCACGTCTCGCTTCAGCACGTCGTAATACAGCCTCACCGTCTGGTGATGCAAATAGTAGTACGACGCGACACGACCTGTAGTCGTTGCCATTAGTGTCATATTATCCTGCAACAAACGCAGCGGCGCAAATGCAATGAACGCATCATAGCTTTCGGTGGCGGCAGCAACTTGACTTCACGGCGAGCCGGAATAGAGTTCAGAATGACGATCTGCAAGCCAGAAGCTATAACACATGATTCGGCATTTATCGAACAAAAAAAAACCTCGGAGCGCTGCTCAAAGTGGTCCGCAAACTCGGAGCGGGTCAGCCACCACGACTAGTAATAGTTGCATTATCTCTCTGCTGTTTGCACGCCTCACCACGGCTGCGCTGGAAAGATCCCACGGCAGCAATTGGCCTGAATTCAACGTGTAACCTGCAGCTACTTTGCTTCGGCCATAGGCCATATGAACAACGCCCCTGGGAGAAGCAAACGGCACAGTGGACAGGTTCGGCAAGTAGATAATTATTAGTGGCCGACGATCATCCCATCATCCGTTGAGCGTTTGAAGTGAGGGATTGTAGGGCATTCGCACTTGGACAGCAGCAACTCACACAAACTGAATGTCATTGAAACCAACATGCTATATGTAGGCAACGGCTAAGTGACTCTTGAAGCTTGCGGTTTCTGGAGCCTAAGGATTGAGTTCGAATCAGCTGGCAGTGGCTTCTATGCTGCTCACTTGACACGGTGAGCCAATACGGCACTGGGGAGGGGACGACTGGGTGCCCCCCCCCCCGAGATAGTCATCGAGCCATAGGCCAGGGCAAAGCATCTTGCTTTGAATGACCATGCCTAGGTGACCGCGAATTCTTTAGGCTGCCAGTAATAGAATCGAAAGAAACGTCCTGTGTCGCAGCCCTCACGGAGCCGCTTGCCGTTGCGTCACGTCGGCAAAGAAGCAATCGAGGAGCCAAGGAGGAGGAAAGTGTGATGACCAAAAGAATGCCACAGAATCCTGGACGTATTAGATGCTCGTGTTTTTGTTAGCGCCATCTGGCAGTCGCTGTATGCAGCACCATGAGGACGGCCGGCAATGCTGCGCAGTCGCACACATGCTGTCCAGGTGAGCGCTGAGGAGCACCGAACCTCACTCATTCAAACTGCAGATGAGGAGGAGGAGCAGCAGGTCTATTTATCTAGTGCTCAATCGCACGATAGAAGCGGCCTCTGCCGCTCCCGCAGAGCAGACACGGATGCAGCCACTTAGCTTGTGGATTACTGGTTACCGCCAGATCACAAGGGACTTCACAGAGGCAGCGAAAAAAGGCAGGTGAGCAGGACTCTTGTGCAGGGTCAGCTGTCATGCAACTGGACCGAGTGCATCTGGCAGGGGGGGGGGAGGAGTGGATCCTCCTCGGTGGCGCCGTAATGCCGAGCCGTGGTGGCTAATGGCGCGGGCAGTCAAGCATTCCACTGCTGCAGGACTGCCAATCGACCGATTGCTGTCGATTTCACCGAAAGCAGCATCTGCCCTAGCACGGGTGCAGCAGCAGCTCACCTCCAATCTACTAGCTCAGCCAAGATATGTCTAAAAAAAAGCTGCTCCGGCTACTCGACGTCATCGCTACACTGGCTCGTGCATCGTCAGCCTATATCCGCCTGGTGTAAGCCTCTGTCTCCCAATGTGAGACGAATAAGCGCTTAAAAAAGGGCCCCAAACCGATGCAGGCGTCATTGCCACACAGCGAACAGTTGAAGCAGCAGCAGACGACGACTCGCACCACGCACACTCCTCCTTATCTGTCGCCGATGGCTTCGAATGTTGCACGAAAATCTGCAGCTCACTGCAGCACGTTCGGGGAGCCAAGCCAAGCCAAACCGTGTTGGCTGCCGAAAGACTGTCGGCTTCAACTGCAGCTCCAGCTGCAGTCGCCTCCGCGAAACCAGTTTCTGTGCTCAACCAGAACGCCTGAAGAGGACAGCACGGCAGCGGGGGGGGGGGGGGGGGGGGGGGGTGGGTCGGAGATAGAGGGGAAGGGGTGGGCAGCACGACGGCAGGGGGCCTGGCCAGGCATTCGATCCTTCCAGATGCGCCGACACACTTTTAGACAGTAGGGTACGACCAGCTGATTCAGAATCTAGCCGACAGGACACTTGGCTTAGCAAATCCCTAGCAGCCAAGCACCAAGAGCTTAGCAGGCCTCTCTGCCTGCCAACTGCTGGCTGGCACCAGGAAGACCAGGTGGCAAGCCAGAGCACTGGCAGGCAGAAAGGCCTTTTCACAGCGTCAACGAATCAAGTTATGGCACCCCCTCCGAGCTAGCTCAGAGGCTCTGCATCAGAGCAAAATGATTAGCTGATCCAGACACAGACACACACCCCCACAAGCCAGCAGCAACTAAAGCAGCACATGCCTATAGGACCACTTCTTTGATATGAAGGTCACGGTCACACTGTGTCAATAGCTTGGGATCAAGCTGCCAGCAGCTGCTAATCCGACAATCGGCTGCCACAAGCTGCCGGTGAGACTAAAGCCAGGGTTACACGGTGACTCTTGTCTCCTATCTGCTTCTGTCCTAAGTTAGTCTTTCGCTTTGTAGTAGCTTAATACGGTCAGTCTTCCTCCAAGTCTTGCTTCCTACTTGCTCCAGGCCCCCCTCATTCATGGGAAAATTGCTTTTGTTAGGGAGGTAGGAAATGGACATCCAAGATACACCTCCCGGTGAATTTTAACCTTCCCTGAGTTCATTTAATGCTCACCACCTCAGTCTGATTCTTGAATAACAATCTTGTAGATTACCATAAACACGAACTCTCGAGGAAAAATTCGAAGGCTTCACTGGTCGAGTCGTCCACCACGCTTTTTTTCAGAGCAACGGGGAGGGTGCACCCTTGACGGCACTTATGATTGATCGTGTTGATAGGCCTTGCTTGAGTTTTTGCCAAGAAGTAGAACCACATTTGGCTGCCGAGTCTTCGTAAAGTCTTAGCTTAGTCTCTTCATTTAACCTCGACCTGAGTATTGGTACCGCACACACCGAAGACTCGAGTCGGTAGGAAGCAGGTAGGAAGCAAGACTCGCCGTGTAAACCCGGCTTAAGCCTACGAGCCTTTAGGGGGCCTGAAAACTTCAGGACCCTCCACCTTAGTTGACTATACTTAAAAAGAAACTAAAATACCTGATCTACTCCTCACAGGATTTGCTTGGTCCATTTGATTTGTCCACTAAGACTGCGTTTATGCAAGCGTTTTTCCTCCTGACCGTCGCCGACTGTCCTCCTTGTTAGGAAGCTTACACGAGCGATCTGATGGCCGACTTAGTGGTGCCCACAGCCCGTGCTCTAATTCGGGAGGCAGGATGATACACAAGAATTCCCAATAGAAGCCGCCGAGCAAGCACCTGCAGAAATTGAGTATGCTGCTGCAGCAATCATGGTGGATGAAGCCCCTCTCCTTATTAATTCGTTTCTAAAACCCGGGCTATGTACATCCCATAAACAGGGACATGGCCTGAAAGCCTCGATAGATAAAGTCAAACGTTCGGTCGTAAGCCATTTTTTATTTTGAGTGCGGCCATATCTGACATGCCCCGATGTTTTGATTGGTCGGCTGGACCAACAAGGAGTCACAAGGTTGAAACAGATTCTCCTTTTACAAGAGTCTGCCGGCTTGGCTCATCACCCGAAATGAGGTGACAAATGGTGACCTAGCAGCCAAACCCGAGGGAAATCGATCCAAAATCTGTACCGATTTAGGAGGAAAGTCACTCGTGTAAACGAAGCTTGAGATGGGTATGCTTGCCAAAATTGTTCACATTATCATTAACCAATTGGCATGCTTCCTTTGCAGCAAATGCAAATACCTAGAAAGATCTTTCGCTCTGGTAGGGTGCTGCAAAAAATGTTTCATTATTAATATCATTATTATTAAAGTAAGAAAGTATTTTATAGATTCAGGAAAGCAAGCAAGTCAATTGGTAAAGTGCAATAAGGCACACAATTTCCAGCCTCGGTAGGTCAATGTCTCGAACGATCGTCTGGAAATCAGAGGGTCAAGGGTCACCTGCTCTTCCAACTCACATGGTTTAGCTGTTCCTCTAACCGGCCTCAGATCTTTCGGAGACCTTGCCTTCAGCTCATATGCCCTCCAAGCCTGACTCTCACTCCGACAGACGTCCTTACATCGCCCGACTTGGCAACATTTTTAAAAGATGTTAAAGATGCTACACTTGATACAGCCTTTGTGTTTTTACGCGTGGTGACACTGACGCTCATGTTCTCACTAGGCGTCACTGACGTTCTTCCTTTACAGCACGTGTGTAAAGAGTCTACACAGAGATTGAGTTCTCTTAAGGTGCTATGCAAATATATGATTATTATTATTATCATTCTTATTATCATCATCGGTATAACAAATTGTACTCAAACAAAACCTTCTAAGCCGTCTTAGGAGACAGGCATAAGGGACCACAGCAGCCGGCCTTTGCCCTTTGCATCGACGAGGGGGAGGGTGGGTTGAAGTACCAATCACAGAGAGGGGGGAAGAGGGAAGGACCAACCAAAGCCTAGGCGGTGGCAGCAGAGCAGTACCTTCAGTCTGTAGAGCTTCTGTGTACGTCATCCGTAGCCACAGACGTCAGTCATCCGTAGCTATACACATCTGGCTACACTTTATTAGGGCCTCAGCCATCCATCCTACGAGGGGCATGGGGAGTCCCGCACACAGAATATAACCAGGATCGTATGCAGCAAAAAATTCGCAACGCCAAAATGAGCTGCCACCAAAACTTCAAACTGAGCAGCCACAAAATGACGCAATGTGTCACATGGAATAATCAGAAGACATGCAGGTCAACAGTGGCAAGCTCGTATAGCTAGCGCTGGCATTCCGCAGCCTGGTGACTGCTGGTGGTTCAGCTCAAATCGAAAGAAGTTGCTTCTGAATCGTGGCAGTTGGTTCACGAAACTAAAGGCACCACACTAGTGTGTTGTGGCTAATGGTCAACATCCACTGTGAGTAGCCAGTTCTGGATAAAAGTGGTCGGATGCAAGAACTTAAAGCATCACACTACGGCAGACTACCTGAGACATCTGAGGAGACAACCTGTAAGATGGCTGGTTCTCATCGCGCCAAGAGAGCAATGAAAAATGCTCCTCCCACACACTCAGCTCTAAACCGTGTCTTCGGATCCCGAATTTCAAATTTGCCTGAGTTTGACGCATCCCGTGACCCTACCGATGGCCGGGTGCATGAGGCGCATACCTGCTGACTCGTGAGACTCAGCCCAGTTGCTTAGAACTTCCGTAATGCGTCACCAGCCCTGATAAAATAAGACTTTAAGCTTGGTATCTTAAACTCTTACAGATTTTTCGGTAGTAAGCCAAGAGCTGCTCACTTCTCAACTTAAACCCTATTCACAAGTTTCCCTGGTAAGATGTATACATACAGATTCGTGACAAAATATCCTCACATTATAGCTGCCACTGCCACTGTGGCGTTCGTGTGAATTCGTTGGGGTAAAAAGGAGCTAAAACTACGACGCCTAAAGCAGACTAAAGTTACGCAAAGCACGCGAAAATATTTATCGGCAATACTTAATAAATAATAATTAATAATAATAATACTTAAAAAATAATAATTAATACTTATCGGCAGCCCAAAAACCAACGCATACGCAGCCGGAATGTGTCTGTTTAGTGAGACATCACCGCACCACGATTTCTTACGGTCTCCCCTGTTTGGTCAGGCCTAGAGGTCATAAACTTCTGTATATCGTCTCTTCAGCTGTAGCACGTGCAAATGGGCCCGAGTTTTACTCCCAAAAAAAAAGTCGTCTACTGGTGTGTATATATAGGCCGAACACTACTCGAGGACACGAGTGCAGGCATAGGCCAAAAGCATAAACTCGCTTCTTGGATCGAATTCACGTTCGACTCCTGGCATGACTGGAGCTCGTGGATGGTGCATACTGAAAAAAGCAATCGACATCAGCTGCTCGGTGCACTATAAGCCCTAGAACGAACGGTTCGGGCGCTGAGCACACGAGCTGCTAGCCACCGTGCTAGAAGGGTAACGGCTCACTGGGATATTGTGGAGAAGAAGCACGTACACTTTCAGCAGCAGCAGCCATTGTGTGCATTGCCAATCACTGAGACCACGGCTGTTGCCAGCAACATTTTAGGATGATGCTGGGCGTTTGAAAGGGTACGCCGAACTTTTTAATTCACCAGGCCGGGCCAATAATAGCTGAGGCAGTGGGAAAATGGCCATCGAGGAGGGGTAGGGCTGTGCAGCCGTGCAGCCACACGACCAAGCAGGCATGTACCCGACCCCTAGGCCTCATTCGCTGCACCGACTGTTCAGCGGACCTAACATCAGAGCATGCGGCCTGAAAGTTCAATGGTCGAGTTGCAGCTACAGATTCGGCGTTGCAGAAAGGCTGATGCGATATGAGAACCGACGTGCTGACTTTTGAAATCGGCACCGGCAGCTATTTGTCGGCAAGCAAGCGTAGAATGCATCGGCAAAAAACCGAAACAGATAGACAGACAGCATGGCTGCTTGCAGACGGCTAGCAGATGGCTAGCCAACAATGCTGTATCTCCCCCTCCCTACTGAGCTGCTGCACTGCAATTCACTAAACAGCATGCACAGAGGTCGTTTCGGCCTGCCATGTCACTCACCTCTCCGACTGTCAGACAGTGCGAGGCCTCTAAGTCGCGCAGTGACTTCTCCACCAGTATAGACAGAAACTTGTTGACGACGTCGTGCTCCGTAGCCTCTAAATTGTAGTAGCTAGGAAAGAAAAGAGTATTGTAGATAAACTATAAAAGAGGTAATGCAGTTAATTGTAAAAGAAATTGTAGAAAGTAGCTAGGAAAGATAGGGGGAGGGGTCTCGGCAGTAGTCTGCTGCCAACTCCTCGCTAGCAAGAGGCTCTCTGGCAAGCGTGTGCACCACCTGACTGGTAATGCTGTGTACTGGTAATAGTGGTAATACTGACTACTGCGCGAGCACGAAGCGCTAGCAGCAACAGCAGCTGAGGTCCTGCAGCCAGCCAGCTTGTCAAGGTTGCGATATTCTTTCCTTGAACCTTCCGCACTACCAACGCCTCGGTTGCCATTACCACCCCAACCCCATTCCTCCTCATCCTCCCCCTCCAAGAATATCCTCGAGCTAAGAGCACTGACGATGCAACGGTGGATGCGCCACTGGAAATGCGGTCTTGCCGGTATAAGGCCGCTTCCTAGTCACGTCAGAAAACTGATCGAAGCGCCGGGCTGGAAGACTTGCTGTCTTCCGACAGACGTCTTTTTTCGTGTGCGTGCCCTTAGCAAGGCTTAACAAGTGCTTAACAATTGGAGAACACGATAGTTTTGCTCTCATTGTCAGCTGCCTTCAGTCGCAAAATGTTTAGGAAAAATCACACCACCATGTCAATAGTCTGCCAGGCCTGAAAATGCATTTACCATCATTTACCATTTACCACAGGCAAGATAGCAGCTAACCTCGGGTTCATAACCAGTCGCCGGAAAAAGTAGGTCCACGTGATATATTCCATAGCCTCTTGCTTCGAACTGATGGTACCAGCGACGATCTCGGCATTGAGGTGGTCGGGCAGCACTTCCAGCAGACTGCAGCGAGCGCCGAGCACACATGCATAGCTTGGAGGGAGTCGTGGCAGTGGCTGAAGCTGATTCGGAGGAGGAAGAGGCTGCCTCAGCTCTCAGAGGTGGAGCTACATGCAGCTGCTCTAGTGAGTGGCCACATCGACATACTCGACGCTCTCTCGGAGGCCGGGAGCATCCGAGAGAGAGAGGGGGAGAGAGTGAGAGTGAGAAGGAGAGGGAGAGAGGGAGGGGAGAGAGTGGGAGAGAGGGAGAGAGTGGGAGAGAGGGAGAGCGAGAGAGAGGGGGAGAGAGAGAGAGAGTGAGAGAGAGAGAGGGGGAGAGAGAGAGAGGGAGAGGGAGAGAGGGAGAGAGAGAGAGAGAGAGAGAGAGAGGGGGAGAGAGAGTGAGAGTGAGAGGGAGAGAGAGAGTGAGAGAGGGAGGGGAGAGAGGGGGAGAGAGGGAGAGAGGGAGAGCGAGAGAGAGAGAGAGAGGAGGAGAGACAGAGAGTGAGAGAGAGTGAGAGAGAGAGAGAGAGAGAGAGAGAGAGAGAGAGAGAGAGGGGAGAGAGAGGGAGAGAGAGAGAGAGAGAGAGAGAGAGAGAGGGGGAGGGAGAGAGAGAGAGAGACGAAGGGAGAGAGAGAGGAAGAGGGAGAGAGAGGGGGAGAGAGAGGGGGAGAGAGAGAGTGAGAGAGGGAGGGGAGAGAGAGGGAGGGGAGAGAGAGGGAGAGAGGGAGAGAGAGAGAGGGAGAGCAAAAGAGGGAGGGGGAGAGAGAGAGTGAGAGAGAGAGTGAGAGAGAGGGAGGGGAGAGAGAGAGAGAGGGAGAGAGGGAGAGAGGGGGAGAGAGAGAGATGGCGAGAAAGAGGGAGAGAGAGAGGTGGCGCATCGCAGATGAGGCACAGGTCCCCGGCCCAAGAGCCGGACGCAGGCAGCAGAGCAAATACACTGCAGGACGACATGCGATGCCCACCTCGACTCAACTGGAAAGGGTTCGTAAAGGAACTTCTTGTAAAAGTGCTTCTTGACGTCTTGCACGAGAATGACCGCAACACCATGGTCGTCAAACTGAGGTCTGCCGGCTCGACCCATCATCTGGAGCACGTCTGCGGGCAGCCAAGCGGGCGGAAGTGTGAAGGGTGGCAGCCAGCAACTGTGGTGTGCACAGTCACTGCAACCCCCCCCCCCACGATCACAACCAGAAGCATGCAACCTTCAGCGATGGGAAAGGCCAGTGTCCTGAATAAGGGTCTGCCAGAGCAAGCTGTATCACGAGGCAGTGCGTGCGCAACCATTTACCGGTAATAGGAAAGTCGATGTAACGCTTAACTTTTCCGTCGAAGTACTCTGTTCCCTTCACGATCACCAGGTGGGCGGGGAAGTTGACACCCCACGCCAGAGTGCTAGTTGCTACCAGCACCTGCATCGGGTGCAAACAGGGGCAAGCAAGGGGTAAATAAAAATTATAGAATGCGACCGCCAGCCAGCTGCCTTATAAGTAACTGGCTGCAGGGTGATGAGCTGCCCCATAGAATTGCATAGTTTGCCAGCTATCATACATGCCATGAGGCAAACGATGCACAGTGCATCACAGTACATAGCTAAGGAAGCAGATCTCGGGGATTGCAATTGAGACAGGCAGACTAAGATAGAAACAGAGACTGACACTATAACAAAAACAGAGACGTGGACACGGAGGAGAGAGAGAGGGGGGGAGAGACAGATGGACAGACAGTTAGAGATGGATAGACTTATTGGCAGAGAGAAATGACAGACAGACCAGACTGACATAGAGAAATGGGATACTTTCCACTTTTCGGATGGTCGATGCTCAGAGTATACTGTGTATGGCATTTTGAGTTTTCATAAAAAAAACTCATACCGGTATGAGCACTGCCATAAACCGATCTGCACAGCTTAGACAAGCCTAAATGCTTATTGGACTAGATATGACACGGTTCGACAATGCCTGTTGCAGTCAAAAACGATGCTGCATGCAACATTTAACGCTAAGCCGCGAATGGCAATAAGCCATTTAAATGCACCAGTAATTCCAGCAAATCGAGGCTGCACTAGTCCCACAAGCTCTGTGCTCGTTTTTAAAATACACAAAATTGCACAGTGTGGCACGGCAGTGGCCACGGCAGCCATGGCATGGTGCGAAGTGACACCCGTGATGGTCCAGCGCCAGGGCAGTAAAAAATCGGAGACATGTGCAAATCGTTCACAACGTCACACACAGCGCAAGCGTAGAGCAAGGGTGTGAGGCAGCAAGGAGATTTGAGGTGATTGCTGCCATCAGCAGCTGCTGCATCTGCTAGCTCTGGTTTAGCAGCGGTGGCAGCACCTCGACTGCTTATTAGCTAATGGCGGCAAGTACCTGGATCTTCTGGTTGACGAAGAGCTCCTCGACTATGGCACGGTCGCGCTCGTGCAAGCCGGCGTGGTGGAGCCCAATGCCGAAGGCCAGCGTCAGCTTCAGGTTGGCCTCTCGCACGCTCGCTATGAGGCTTTCCATCTGTGCAGCGTCAAAGCCCTCTGACACATCGGAAAGGTACTCGCGCGGGTGCGCGAGCAAGCCACCTACGTCCGCAGCCTCAGCTGGTGCGTTAGTGCTAGAGCACACATGCTCGGGGGGGGGGAGAGAGATGGCGATCAACGATGGCCAAGCACAGAATACCATTGCAGCAGAAAGCAGGTTCGGTGTGCGGCAGACTAGCGGCAGTACAGTGGCCCCTGAGCCTTAGCCAAGGGGTGGTATGGAGCTCCCTCCTCACGACCCAGATTGTCAGTTCGAGTTCTGCAGTAGGCGATCCCTTTATTGAATCATCAAGCCTGCAGTGGTGTTTCAGGAACGGCAGTGTTTCCCCCACGCCTATTAGCTAACGAGTGGATGAAGATTCTAATTGTGCATTCACATCTTCCAGAATGGCATTACCATAGGTTAAGGTGCTCGCCCCCGACCATGGTCTGGCTGAGGTCGTGGGCTCGAGCCCACAGGCATATGTGAAGCGCCTGAATAGAGATTGGGTTCTCTTGGGGCGCTATACAAGTGAATTATATATACATATTACACATGTTAGAAAAGAATTACAGGACATCCAGCCAAAGCCAAGGGTCGGCAGCTGACACGGCACGATATGATAGATGACATACACTTATATATGTGAATGTGAGTGCTCAAGATAAACGAATAGCACACAAGATTTGGCAAACGTTTTCATACGAAAGCACCAGGATGAATTATTTTCAGATGGTGCAAAAATTCCCAACGACATAGGGTGCCGGACAGCAAGAGGAAGTTGGATCATTGGAGGATCGTTGGATCATTGGACGGTCGACTACACCACAACGAAGAAGCATACGAGACAGACCGATGAGATCAGTAGGCCAAACTAATGACAGCATGCGCACAGCTTCACCTTGGCACTCCCGACATACGGTGATTGAAAATCGAGCGTGCGAGAGGCCAACCTGAAGCTGACGCTGGCCTTCGGCATTGGGCACTCCCGACATACGGTGATCGGGTAATCGAAAACTCGTCTAACGAATACGACTGCTTGTTGAGCATCCAGCAGTATCCCACGATAGTGAGCAGTTAAGTGGCGACTATGGCTAGCTACTGCTGAACTGAAAAATGCAACCGTCTTGTGAAATCTATGCCTCGTGCTGCTGCCCAAATTCACAAGCCTGCCAGCTCACCGAGGTAGGATGCATCATCATGGGCCAGGAGAGCAAACTAGAGAGCTGCCTAGTAAACTCTGGGCAACAGAAGAAACAGCGTGCCTCGCATCGGTCTGTGAATAAGAACTCAGGACCTTCACGATTCGCTGAGGGGAGACAGGACAAATACAAAACTCTAGTGGCTAACGTGTGAGTTGGCATTGACAGCCCAAGCAAAATCCAAGCTACGACTCCATCCGCTTCTTAGTCGTGCCCTACGAGCTGGCGCATCTGCAACGCCACTATGGTTTGGCCCTGAGGTAAGATCTTTAAGATCTTAGAGGTAAGTCTTTAACGACCGAGGTCGTGAACTCAAGCCCTTCGGCAAAGCATGTAAAGTAGCTGAACAGAGATAGTGGGAATCTTCTTAGGGCACTGTACATATAAATTACATACGATCGAGCATGGAAGTATCAGCGAGGCTGCTTAAAATGGCCGCCGGACACAGAAAGTAAGGAGTCTGATAGAAAAGCATGGTTGCAATGATCAGGCCCAATATATATAATAAGCATACGAAAAATATGCATGCAAAGTTTTAGTAGGTGCTACTTTATGCACGTCTAGCAGTAACTGCTTCTTGCTTGGGCTCCAATGCAAACATGCCTTGTTCATCTAGTACACACCTGATCGCATCCCTATTAACGAGCTTCCTAGCAGTAGCCTGGAGGCATTGAGAACGAATCCTTGCAGAGGTGGAATTATACCTAAAGATTGGATCACTTGTCATTGTCTAATTGCCATTGTCAGTCCATCCTATCACAAGCAAAGTGAAATATAGGTGTCCACCAGCTCTCTTTGCGTCATCGCCTAAAGGATCACTTCTATGCAGGCCCTACTCAGCTGTATTTGTCGTTCTAATCGTTCGAATTAGCTGTCACAGATGCTAAACTGAATGATTATGTTTTAAACATTCAATCTTGAATTTTGAAAATTTTCTGACGCTAAACGACGATAAAACGGAACTGCTATGAAAACTCACCCGTGTGACATCCACTTAGTCTTGTGGCTTTTTGGAGTTACAGAAGGAGATACATTACATTAAATTACATTATCTTGATGATACCAGCCGTAGCCAGATTTTTAAGGTTGTACCTGACAGAAGTATCACCCTTTCAAAATTGTTTAGCGATTGCAGCGTTACCAGGTCCTGTTTGGTGCAACGCCCACATCTGGCCTTTCGTAAAGGCAGTCAAATAGATAGTCTCAGGCATGCCGGTTGGCGCTGGTGTGAGGCTAGGAAATGAACATGGCTTGTGCACTGGTTTTCCATAATACTTCGAATGTCGAAGTGTGTGTGTGCATATGCGTGTGTATATACATATACTCGGGTCCAAAAAATCCTCGCAGGATGTCGGCCGATGCTATGTCTGTAAATTCGTTCGGGTAATAAGAGCATTCTACGAAGCCAGGCATACTGAAGTTGTGCTAATCATTAAAAATATTTACTGACAGCCGTAAAACAAACACAAATGCTATTGGAATGTAAGCAATTAGTGTGACATTATCCTAGCACAATTCTGTATGATCTCCCTGGCTTGGCCGGGCAAAGAGACCACAAGCTTCTTCATTGTCTCTTCAGCAGTAGCGCATTCCACTGAGCCTGATTTTTACTGAAAAGGTGGGCTCCTGGTGTAGGCCAAACGATTCGCCTCAGCTGCCCGGCGATATCGCTCCATTGTTAGTCAATGGGATACAGATCAGGCGCCTGACTTAGAGGCCACTGCACTAGCACCAAACAAGAATTCGTCAAAAAGCACTTCACTGGCCTGGCAGTGTGTTTACGATCGTTATTTTCCTGCCAAATGTAACTATTCTCGAGCAGCATTCTTGAGATTTTAAATCCAACTTACTTGACCAACAATAGCTTCAGTAAAGTAATTGTATGACAAATCCTTGTTTGGTTCCCGTGCAGTGGCCCAACCACTCACCTTATTTGAACCTACCCGTCTACCTTTGGCAAGCAAAGGACGGGCATCGTGGTAAGAAGTCTTGGCAGTAGGTCAGGCTAACCGGCCAGGCTGGGCATAAGACTAGATTACCGGACACTCAGACTCGCATTGTAATGCAACAGTGAAACTTTCCGTGATAGTTCCACGATTTACAAACTCAGGTTAGCAGTTGTTGCTAGGCTATCCAATAGCTGAACGATTAAAATGCATCTGTATGACCATTCCGTTTACACTATCGATTTTCCTCCTACATCTGCGCCGATTTTGCGCCGATTTCCGTCTGGTTTGAGCTACTAAGTCGCCATATGTCACCATATCTTGAGGGAGGAGCCAAATCGGCCGGACGGCCATGAAAGAGAAGCTGCGTCTACTTTACTAGTTGCATCAACCGAGCAATCAAAACCCTGGGGCTCGGCACATATGCCTGAAGCCAAGCTGGTTTGGTCCAGTGGTTAAGGTGCTCGCCCCGACCAAGGTCGGACTGAGGTCGTGGGCTCGAGCCCCGAGGCATATGTGAAGCGCCTGAATAGAGATTAAGTTCTCTTGGGGCACAATATAAATGAATTATATATATATATATATATATAATAAAAATGGCTGGCGTTCGTAAGCTCGAGATACATAGAGGTGCTCAGAGCGAGTTCTTAAACATGGGATGAATATGCGTTGTAGTTTTGGCTTGACCGTTTTCTAAGCAGACGATCACGTGCATGCGTTTATGAAAGGCACCAACAAACCTGTACCGATATACACCCACACGCCATAAAAAAATAATAGCCAATTTAACAGCCTCTTTTGTATAGCGACAGAAGAGCCTTTACGGTTATCCCCACTGTATGCAGTAGCAATAAAGGATCGCCCACCGCAGGATTCGAACCCACAACCTTGGGACCAAGGTCGTGAAAAGCAACCGCATTACCTAGTGAGCCAACACGGCTCGTAACAGTGCACATTACTTAGCACTATGCACTTTACCGAAAAACTTTTTTATATGCTTATCTCCATTTTCTTTATATTCTCCTCATTCTACTCTACAATGATTACTACGGCAAACCTAAACTTCTGCTGGCTATGTCTGGGCCGCTTTCCGGGAAGCCCTCTTTCATACCAGCCTCCGGCATTACAGCAGGCCACTGCAGGCCGGATTAAATCGGCCATCAATCCTTTCTGAATCGATAGTGCAAACACAATTACTAGGAGGAAAGTCGGCAGTGCAAACGCAGGCTTATGTATGCAAACTACCCACTCCTGAACTCCTATCCAAAATATCAAGCAAGAATTTCTAGGTTCATCAATTGCAAATTCGGTCGAATGCCAACCGAGTGCATTGGCACACACACACGCGGCGCGTACACGCACGCGGGCGCGTGCACGCACGCGCGCAAACACACACAAACACACGGCTAGAGAGACCAGCAAGAGAAGAGAGAATGCCAACACAAAATGTGCGCTACTTGCTTGAGAAACTATAACTGCAGCCCACTTGCAGGAGCATAGATAATAATAATAATAATACAAATGATATAGCACCCTCAGAGAATGCAATCTCTTGCTAGGACATGTGCAAAGCAGCCTACCGGAAGCTCCCATTTAGGTAGTAGCAGCAGCTCTGGGTCTCACCTGGTCCTCGGGCATGTGCAGCCACTGCTTTGGGTTGTCTTCTAAGGCCAGGAACGCAATAAGGTCAAGGGCAGTGAGCCTGGTTTGCCTTCTCGACGACACGAAGATCAGTGCAGGCTTGGTTGGTGAGTGTGTCTTGATGGCTGTAGAAAAAAAGGCAGCAAAAGCTTTAACCGGTTGCTGAACATAAAGGCAAGCATAGGAAGCAAATGGCATGCATCGCAGGAGCATGAGCGATTCGAAAGTGTGTGCATGCATGTATGCATGCACACACGCATTCAGCACGGCCCCAAGTAGTCACTGATAGCTTCGGGGCTGCCAGACAGGCAGGCTCTAGCTTAGCTATACAGGACACCAGCCTGGTCTGGGCTAGGATGGCTACCAGCTGATCCGACTGATCAGTTTGAGCTAAACCACATGCCGAGCAAAATCCATAAAGTCTACGAAAATTAATCCAATATGCTCAGACCTTCTGACTCAGTAGTGCTGTTCTACCTGCCATCATTAATACCTGCCATGTGCAGCTGAGAGCACCCCTGACCCGTCAGCTCGATGCTTTACGGTATTAGGACCAGAGGCCCTGACCCCATACAATAAAGAACTGCATTAGAGCCATCCATAAATATTCAGACCCACAACTGCTTCATCGTCTGCATTTCCAGGATAACGTCATTTGCCGCCCCCCTCATTCTCCCATTACGAGTTCGAGTGCGCCGAGCTCCCATCCACTCACAACACAACTCTTCCATTCTACCCAGGCCCAGCTAAATCTAGGATGTGTGAAAAAATGCAATCAATCGCAGGGGATTAAGGAATCAACTAAGGAACCACCTGTGGCGACCACCACACACTGATCGATGATCGTTTGAAAAAGCAACCACATTCACATGTCACGGTAAACCTGAAGTATATTACTACGATCTCAAAGCCAATCACAACAGCTCCACGTCCAGGTCTGAATACTTTCAATTGCATAACATTGCTGAAATTCGGTTTGCTAAGAACAGGGATACTACATCTAAATTGGTCCACGCATTTTCGACATCCCGTCTCGACTTCTGTAACTCACTGCTTGCTGGTCTACCGGCCTGTGCACTCAGGTGCTGGTGAAAAACTCAGCAGGTTGGCTTGTCTGTCGTGTGATTCGCAGTTGCCACATCACACAACTTCTAGCTGACCTGCACTGGCTCCCAGTCAAGCAACGCATCGACTTAAAGGTTTTGTCACTCACTCACTCGTAGGTTCCTTCATTCTTTGGCTCCAGCCTACCTATCAGAGATCTACTCCCCCACCAGGCTAAACATCGTACTGCCTGCTTTTCGGAATCTAATCGTGTACCTATACTTCGTATAAACATCGAATCTTTTGGAGAACATGCCTTTAGTTTGCATGCTCCCAAACTCCGGAATTCACTTCTGACTGGCATCACGACATCCCCTGTCTTGACCAAATTTAAAAAGGTGCTAAAAATGCATCTATTTATCACAAAATGTAGTGGGTCCACGTGATTCGTCCTTTGTGAGCTTATGCGTGCTGACACTGTGCATGCTGCCACTAACCATATTTGCATGCTGACTGTATGCATGTCACCTCTAACCATGTTTAGCTTGTTGTCGTTGAGCATATTACCACTAGCCATTCGATCATGCTTCATTTGCAGCACATGTAAAATACCTAGAAAAAAATTGAGTTCTCTGATGGCAAAATAACAAATGTATTAATATTATTATTATTATTATATTCACAATGGACAAGCCTAGCTGCAGGGTCTTAAACAAACAGCAAGCACCCTACACTGCAGGAAGGAAACTGCAAGTAGTTAATTAAAAGAAGTCTTGTCATATGTTTCAAATGCATAGACCACCGTGGCTGGCACACCATAGCTAAGCGAGCCCACATTTTTACGGTTTTATGAAGCTGAACGAATGTAGACTTGACTATCAAGCTGATATTACATTTACTAATGAAAGGTCGTTTCACTTTGGAAGAACAACCAAGCTGCATACAGTGGAAACGGGAGATTTTCTAGCCAAACCCATTTTGAGGGATAGGCTTCCCAATGTCTCAGCAACACTAGGCTTAACCATAGCTAGTAACTTGGCTTTATCGCCATTAGCCTTGAGAACTTTAACCTTCATTTTTCATTAACCTTGCATTCAACCTTCAGAACATTTGCTGGTATTCAAGTATGAACGCCAACAATAGGTAGTGCTAATAAGTTGAGAAGATACCACGTGTTGGAAGGCAGGCATAAATCAGATGCAGCAAAATCTCCAACTGCAAAATCATAGACACAAAGCTGCTTTAGATTGTGATCTAAGAATTATAGGTCGCTTCCTGTATGTACACTGCAGCCAACAGACTTCCTCTCATTCACGGCACAGCGAAAAGTTAGAATATTAAATATGAGATAATATGCATATAGATATGTGTATGTAAATATGTATCAATAACATGGCATGTGCATCGGTCGTTTCAGACAGCAGAAGAGAGAGAATGAGAGAAAGAGAGCAAGAGAGAGAGAGAGAGAGAGAGAGAGAGAGAGAGAGAGAGAGAGAGAGAGAGAGAGAGAGAGAGAGAGAGAGAGAGAGAGAGAGAGAGAGAGAGAGAGAGAGAGGTGCAGCAGTCGGCACCGTACCTTGGAATGATGGCTTGTTCATGGTGGCCATTCGAGGGCAATAGTGCTTCCCTGCAAAGCCGGCGATGTGAACCTCCAGCGGCACGGGGCGAACCGATGGACGAAAGTTGAACAGCCCCATCTAAAGAGAAAGGGGAGATGGTTGAGACAGGCACCGCTACGACCTGCTTCGGCCGCCGGCTGACCTGCAGGCAATGGGACTCGCTGAGGGACCTCTCGCCGTGCACTCGATGCCCGGATGCATGCCACGTCTTCGCACCATGGCACGCGCCTCTCACCTGCTTTATGCCAAGCCAGTTTGCGAGGTCGCGCGCATTGGCCAACGCCGTTGACAGCCCGACTACTCTGACGGGTCGTTTCGTGTTGGCCGAGATGAAGTTGGTTCTCGACACGACGACCTCAAGAACGGGCCCTCGGTCGGCACCTGGCAAAGGCACGTACAGCAGTCAGGCTTGCTGCTGCGCCATGCAGGGCCGAGTCGGGCTCAGGAGCTCACCAAACGTCGGTGCTGCATCAGCGTTGAATTGTGGGTGCATGCGCATGGTAGTGCACGCATGCTTGATAAGCCATCGGGACTTTATGCCGGATAAAGGGCAAACTGGCTACGTGAACTCGCACTATTCAGCATAACAATGACACTACAAGCAGCACGGGACGAGAGAGCAAATCAGCAAGAAGTTAATAGACTGCACGGCATTACGAGTCGTGTGCCAACGGTTCAATTATACAGAATAGTATGCCAAGTTTACTTGCCAAATTTCATGCGATTGTGCTTGCGAGGTAACCTGCTATGGCCTCCGATGGCCCGGCCCAAATGGCAGCCCAAAACATTCGAACTCCAAAAAAGTTGCCATTTAAACAAAAAGCTTCATGCAACAGGGGTTTGACTCCAGTTTGATTATTGACAAAATTAGTCCACGTTTACCAACCACATTTCATGCGATTGCGCATGCACATTCTCATGCTATGGCCTCCGATGGCAAGGAACTTGCCATGTAATTCAACAGTGCACACAGTCTCAAAATATCAGTACCGAATCCGGTTCATCTTGAATCATTTCGAGGGAAGTGACTGCATGTCGATTATTTCATGAAATGGACCGTTATAGACAAACCGTCTGCAGGCCATACTGAGGACGTCATCCAAGTCCTTGACCTATGGCATTCTCATAATTCGTAAGGCAAGAGTCAGCATCTAACAGCGGTCCACAGTTTACTCGTGCCAAACTCAGAGACTTCATGACACATTTATGAGCCTGGCTTGACAAATCTCGCCCAAAATATGCTCAGGGCAACATGCTGGAGAGAGAGAGAGAGAGAGAGAGAGAGAGAGAGAGAGAGAGAGAGAGAGAGAGCGCGGGAGAGAGAGAGAGCGAGCGAGCATGCCCACTACTCGAAAAAAGGTGATTGGAATTGCACGTGTATGAATAAAGCCGGTTCGTCCTCCTCACAGGCAGGCTCGAAGTCGAAGAAACAAAAGAGAATTGTGGGCAGTGGCATAAGGCAAAGCTCCTGCAGTCATGCCGTCGCAATCTTGGTTCTTAGGGTTAGAGCCTTTTCATCCGAAGAAATACGTTTAGTTCTCTTTCGGAGCTGCATAAATGTTTTATGTTTATTATTTTAAAACAAATTGTTTTATCAATCAATACGCCTAGGTAAAAGCTGGTAAAAGAAAGCAGGTGCCAGAGCCACCCTGGGTGAGAATGAGTACGATAACGACCCGAAACATACCTAGCACAAAAACCTACCGTCTCTCTTAGAAGCTGCTACCGTGTGTAAATCCAGCTTTTTATGACGGAAGTGTGTTAGCCCATTGGCTTTGTTCTGCGGTTTGCCATAGCAACTCCGGCATAATTTTTAAGTCAAGAAATTCTCCTATTGGTGCTTGCACTTCATGACCCAGATCTTGAGATTAATATCTGGACAGCAGGCAAGCCTGTATTGCCCAATTCAACCGAAGGTGATATAGCTAAGGCTCTTCCATCACTACATGAATTAGGCAATTGATTAGGCTGAACTTGTTTTTGCTTATTTGCTATCTGTGCATGCTGCCACTAACCACATTTGCATGCTGACCCTGTGCATGTCACCCCTAACCATATTATTAATTTTGTTTGTTTTTCAAGCACGATTTTACTTACCATTCAATTGCATTTCACTTTGCAGCAAATGTAAAGCGCCTAGAAAGAGATCAAGTTCTCTGAGGGCGCTTTATCAAGTGCATTATTATTATTATTATCTCGGCCAATGCAGATGCCAAAGGAAGGCCCACGGTTTGGTCATTTCTAATGCTCATTCGCTAACTGACATTCCTCTAGGCAGAAATGATCAAGCCCCAAAGCACATTATCAAACAACGGCACTTTGGCGTTGAGACGAGGGTTAGATCGGGCGAGAAACAGCAAACCCGGATGACAGCGAGGGCAAATTAAAAAAACAACAGAAACGTCTGCTACGCAGCCTCGGTCTTCATGTCGCGTGCAGGTGCACTCACCAAGCAGGTGTATCTCGTCGATGACGACAAGCGTCACCGACTGAACGTAGGCACGGTTTTGCCAGCTTCGGCTGATGCCGTCCCACTTCTCCGGAGTGGTCACGATGAGGTCGGCCAGTGCGATGGCTCGCATGTCGGGGCTAACGTCTCCCGTCAGCTCTATTACTCTAGCAGCGTAGAAGACACGTCCACAACTGCGCTGCTGCTGCTGCTGCCGATCGCGGCTATGACGAGCCGGTGGCTGCCGGGTCTGGCAGCAGCACCCAGAGAGTGACCAGCAAAATGATCGCTTGGCTCTGGCTCGCCGCCACGCTCCGTTCATACCGAACGGCCAGCAGCATCGCGAGCCAGCTTTCGACGACAGCTTGCCATCGCGAGCTCAAACGACAATCGTGCAAGCACTAATCATAAACGCTGAGCGACGGCCGGCAGCCTCAGCCAAAGGAACAGCGTATGCTCCTTACCTCTTGCCGAGCCTCTCTCCGATTCTCACCTTCCAGTCGTCCATGCGCTCGCGAACAAGAGCCTTTAGAGGCGCTATGTACACGGCCTAAAAAGTGCAGGCGACTGCAACGGCGCGTGCGCGCAGACAAGAAGGACCACGGGAAAAGCCTCTAACGGTGAATGCCACGAAGAATTGAACAGCAGATGCCACCGATGCACTCTTGCTAGAGACGGAGACAGACCGAGACAGCACAAGAGACGACAACCAGAGAGGCAGAAGGACGAGGAGAGAGACAGACAGAGAGCAAGTGAGAGAGCGAGTGAGAAGTTGAGCTCAGCGGACAGCGGCAGAGGCCGATCGCAGCATATCGCGTATGCACACCCACCTTTTCGCCAGGGTACTCTCTGAAAAGTCGGAAGATGGCCATCTCGGCAGCAACGGTTTTGCCCGATCCCGTGGGCGCACCGAGCAGCACGTTGCAGTCGGAATGGTACAGGGTGTGGAAGATCTGGGTTTGCACAGGGTTGAAGTGGGTGAACTTGTACAGCTGCTGCAGCCTCTCATCGCCGAGAGCACTGACAGGAAGAGGCCTCAGATCGAGCAGCTCTGCAGCGAAACCGTGCAACGGCTGCAACACTATCGAGCAACCAGGACGGCAACAGGGGAGCACAGTGCGAGTGCCGGGCAGCCACGGCACCGCAGTCTGCAGCCGTAAGTTCACTTCTTGAGGGCAGTGCACACCTGCCAAGCCAAAGGACGACCCTTCGATAGTCTTTGCTGTTCCATGAAACCCCATGCTGAGTTTATTCCATAGCACTTAGAGGCCAGCCAGCTAGAGTTCAGCAGATCAGCACCTCTACCAAACACCTCGAAGGTCAATTGAGGTCAAGGGTAAGAGCAGATATAGACTGGCTGAAAATCGCAGGACCACATTGAGATGTGTGAAAATCTCGAGAGAAACTTCCTTAACTGACGGGGCAGTGCAGCTCTCATACAGTCCCAAGTTTAGAACTGGCGAATCGAAAACCGCCAACAAGGTGCCTGTTTTCACGGTTTACTGTCTCTTTTACACCCACAAGGCCAGCACCGTAGCTTCAGAGCCATAGCAATGACCACCCAGTGAGCCTTTAAAGTATAGGGATGCCTTCCGGATCCGTTCTACCTATCTATTTCACTCTTGCAAGTGCAATTACCGAGAGCAGTTGAGGCTTTCACTTTGCTGCAGATAGTGCACGGACCTTGCACTTGCCCTTTGCTAACTCGTATGCCTCTCAGCAGCACCCTACACTCTCTCACTCTCACGGCTCAGCGTGACTCATTGGTGACACGCTCACATGGACGAGAGCAAACTTTCTCGCGTTTAACGAGGTCGATAAAACCAACTTGCTAGTCGTGAGAAAACCTAGCGTCACCCAAAAACTGAAAAGCGTAATCTTCAAAATGAGCTAGACCATGATATCTCCTGTGGCCTCTTTGCACAATTCGGGAGTCCTGGTCAAATTAACCTTTCACTAGACGGCCACATAAGGTCCACCGGCCTTGCCTGCCAACTTGCAGCTACGAATCGATGCAAACAGTTGGGATTGCTTGGCTCAGCAGTCAAGCTGGTCTATTCATTTTTCCGATACACGCCTACACTTCCGTTTTACACACTTTAATTTTTAAACTGTAAGCGAGTTTTGCCATTTCCATTAACATTTGCATTGGCTGTTATCCTATTGGTCGGTGCTGCCTAGCAAATTAGCAGCGATCATGTTTAGGGCCCCCAACGTAGGTACACATGGGACATTCCTTCAAAATTACATAAGTTGATTGTTATTATTATAATTAATAATATTATTATTATTATACGATAAGTTCAACATCCATCTCACTGCATTCGAGAGAGAGAGAGAGAGAGAGTAGTTTTCAGTCACTTTTTGCCACCTGAGAGATGATTGAGAATGGCTATCAAGGGCCTGACCACGGAACTGTAAAAACTGGACATCGAGGACCCAGATGGCTTTGGCTCAAATGCCTGACGGCTGACATCCTATCACATAATACCTAATCCAGATGCCTGCTACACGCTTGTGACCATAACTGCATCAAACTAGTTTGTAACTGCAGAATGCTCCTGCATTCTGTCTCATCACCTCTCCACTGCCAGCGTGACCACATGACCTGGCGCTCACTGATGCACATGCGGCTGCTGCCCGGTCCCTCTGCCTGGCCATTGGTGGCCCTTCACGAGTGGCCCTTCATCTCCTAGCAACCGGATGGAACGGCAAACTTTCGAGGTCCAAATGCCCAAATGGTCTTGGCGTAGCCGAGGCACCCATTACGGGCGCTGCTCTCAGCTCCCTGTTTGAGGAGTCGATCGCATCGCATCGCCGCCGCTCGAAGCAGCGTGCACGAGGTCGAACCATTGCCGCACCACGGGGATGGGACGGAGCAGCAGACAGTGCAGACAGTGCGGACAGCGGAGCACCTGCCGAGGCGGATGCAGGCTGCCGAGGCGGATGCAGGCTGCAGAGGCGGCTGCAGGCTGCTGCTGCTGACCCGTGTGAGGCGGATGTCGCTCGGGCAGTATCAGGTGCTTGAAGGATAGAGGCATGGTCGTGTCCGAGCCGAGCCAACGGTCCGACGAGGCACGAAGCAGGTACTGGCTCGGCAGCGGCTCGAAGATGGGTATCGTAAAAACGATCTTCAGTGGCTCGCTAACGACTGCCTGCAGGCGAGCGGAGTGTGCGTGCGGTCAGTGGGCGGTTACCAGGAGGGGCAGCAGCAGCAGGAGTGGCAGCTAGCGCGGACAAAGCAAGTGCTCGACCAGAACACGTGAGGTTTTCAGCACTATCTCAAGTGTCATCAAGGATCTTATAATAGTAGTAATAATACTAACGAGAACTCACTGCCTGTGGACTCGCTTCACTAAGTCATAGACGTCTACTACCTGGCACTCCGGAAGTATTGGTCACCATCTTGCAGCATCATGGAAGGACAGGTGGACTTTCTCAAATTAATTAGTAGGGATAATAATAATAAATTTGTTTGGTGCCCACAGAGAAATTAATTTTATTTCTAGGCACTTAGTCGGCAGCCAGTTCCATGCTCTGGTAGGCACAAAGAACTACCGGAACGGTGTTCAGAAGATTGCTGAAGGTGTGCAGACGTACAAGTGGAGCTAATGGGGACATAGTGCAAGATCGGTAGGTGAGGGAGCCGAAATTGGGTGCAGAGACTACAAGATATGTACTGGCAAGCCAGTTTTAATAGAAAGCCCCCCCCCCAGGTTCTGGTGCAATCGGCTCCACAGCACACATGTTAATAAGCATGCCAACCTTGCCTGCCTTGCATGCACACATTCACATAATACACCGATACATGCACACTCAACGTGCTTGTGCAAGATGTACTAGGGCAAAGAAAGCATTAGAAAAGAAATAGACGTACACGAGCCGAACCAGTGCTTGTAGGATCAAGCACACAAATTCACGTACAAGCATTCAAGTATAATAAAAATAATAATATATTTGTATAGCACCATCAGAAAACTGAATCTTTCTCTAGGCATTTTACAGATACTGTATAGAAAGCATTACCGAAATGCTGGTGGTAGCATCCGCAAGCAGCAGGCAAATATGTGTGCCATCATAACTATCCTGCATGTAAAGATAATAATAATAATACAATTGATGAAGTGCCCCCATAGAACTCAATCTCTTTCTAGGCTCTTTACATTTGCTGCAAAGGAAACGCGATCGAATGGTGAGTGGTATCATGCTTGATCAACAACATGAACAAATGGGATAGGGGTGACGCACTGGGTCAGCATGCAAGTGTGGTTAGTGGCAGCATGCACAGTGTCAGCATGCATAAGCACATCAAGATACACTGCAGACACAGTAAACTACATACACAAAAAGATCCTCGGAGTATAACTGCAGCTGGTGTGGCTAATAGTTCATGCAGGTAATAAGAGGGTTTTCTACAATGCCAGGCACACTAGAGTTATGTGCAGAATCAGGAAATATTTCTTGAAAGCCCCAAAAAATATTGTACACACTGCTGGTAGGTGCGACGTCATACCACCATCACGATTCTCTACGACCTATCTTGCCTCGCCAAGTATAGAGGCCACAATCATCTGTCATTGTCATTTGGGATTGCCAAATCTTTGTCTCTTTTGCTGAATCGTGGTGGACAAAGCCTAAAGTTTACTGAAAAGGTCGGCAGCTGGTATAGGCCAAACATAGCGCTTCAACCACCAGTCGATTTCACATTACAGGTATTCTATGGGGGTTCAAATCAGACGACTGGCAAGGGCTTGGCAGTGTGCTTAGGGTCGCCATTTTGCTGATAAATCTAACGACCTTAGCACAGTAGTTGACTATTGAAATCCAACTTGCTTGACCGACAACAATGAGTAAAGTAATTTTTGACGAACCTTGTTGTGTTCAACAACTGTTCTTTGGAAAATAATCTCCATGCCTAGAGCAGGGGTAACAGTAATTCAATGGCATTACTAAAATAAAAGAGTCTAAGAGCTCAGTGAAGAGTCAGTCCGAACGATTTCTTGGTGGACACACATCCCACTGTAGATGCTAGCATATGCACACCAAGCAATGATATACAAATACTGGGTACATTATTAGTTAAATATATAAGCCCAGTTTACTGTCGAAAATTAATACCATCTACAGCAATACCCTGTCTAAATACATCAAAAGGATACTCCCATATGCCATTCCTCATTATAGAAGCAAGTAATCTCACACTGCATAATGTAAGTTGGAAACGTGTAAAGGATAAATGAATATATGCAATTAATATTAAAGTCAAAACATTGGGACCTCCTTCTATTTCTGAAGAGGTCAATAGCAACCCTAGGTGGATGATGCATTTATCCTATAAAATTACAGCAGACGCTTTATGAGCAGCAGCAGAGTCAATAAAGCTCAGCTGCACTGCATTCCGGCAGCTGCTTAACACGTGTGCTATGTTATTTCCCATCCTTTACAACTTATCACAACCATTGATTGCGACCAGCAGTCGGCCATAAACCTGCCCAATCCTCTCTATGGAGTGTCTCACAAGAATTGTAAAATGCTTGAAATCTCCAACTGAAAGGGAGAGTTCTGAAAAAACTAGAATGCTTCGACTTCGAAAACCCTTGCTCTTGTTAGATTCTGTATTGCTTGCCATTTAAGACTGCATGCTTGTAAGAGTGTATCATTTGCTAGTGGTATGGAAAAAAGCTGCAATTAGTCTGTCCACTAGCACGAATGTCAGAAACGAGACTCACTAAAATGTCAGTCGCATTACAATGAGTACTCGAGAAATGGTTACAGTCTAAATATACTGACTCAATGGCTATACACAACATCTAAATGAGTATTGTCTCAGTACATTGACTCGGTGGCTATGAGTGACATGTATTTATACGATACCAACTCTAGAGACAGGATGAATGAAATAAATATACTATTACTCTCATTGACTAAAGAGGTAGACAGGATAAAGGGTGCCTGATATATGCTGATCATGATGTCATGGGAACGGATTCGACCACCTATAATTTAACTCTAAACCGGCTATCGCTGCAAAGAACAATGTTATTTACTATGGGTTTTTGCCTACATGCCCCCATTTCACAACCTGGTTATGGGCTTGAGTCCCACAACAAAAAAGCCTACCGTGCTGCCTGCAACAAAGGCAAAAGCTGCTCAGCTCTCTTGAGACTAAATACATGAGGCTGATGGATCATGTTATCTATCATTTTATTTTACTTTAGCTACAATGACTTGTTTCAAGATCACAAAACGCTCACCTATACAGCCCACATTGACACTTTAGCACGAAAGAAGTGCATATCACATAATTTCACAGCAAGCCATATTGTATTGCCCACTGTAACTAAGGTAAAAGCCAACAATGCCCGTCTGTCGCTGTATCAATGAAGCTCTTGGATCAGCCGATCTGTACTTCCCCTTTTTTAAACTATCATAACTAGTTTCAAGATCACGAAAACCTCACAAAACAGCTGCAGACTGACATTATTACAAACAAAAATGCAAACACATATTAGTGTGTGTGTGGATATAACCACAGCAGATATGCAAGATAAAGTTTCGAAGAATGAAGAGGTTGCCTCCCTTCTCTAAATTTAGAATTACCTGCTTTTTTGTAACAGCAAGATTCTCTGTATGATAGATGTTGTTTGTCTCGGGATCCTCAACCCACAGCCAGAAAGTCTCTGCCCCACCGTGAGCACGGTCATTCCATTTGAAGTCAGGCGTCACCAGCAGCTTGATCTGCAGAACGGTTCGCGTGATCGGCTGCACTGTAGCCTCGATTGACAGCCGTGGTATTTCGTGAGCATGACGCTTCACAAGACCACCCATTTTCTCGTGACGGATCATTAGACCTTTAAAAACAAGGCGATCATCAGTAAATGGTGATGACGATGACGACAAAGCTCTGTATGTTATGTCTAGAGTTTTTCATAATAATAATAATAATAACATTTTAGTATAGCGCCGTAAGAAAACTTGATATCTTTCTGGGTACTTAATAAATGCTGTAAATGAAGCATAATCAAATGTTGACTGGTAACATGCACCGTGTCAACACAAATAATATGTTTAGATATTGTAATGCAAATTGTAGTATTTGGTTAAAATAACTCGAGTAAGCATTTCACTCACCAACGACGGCCAGGAATGGTAGTAAAAGCCTTACAAATTCAAATAGGGTATCGTTCGATAAAATATTGATGAAATATATGTTCTTGTAAAAATGGTAGAAACAGCTAAAGATAAAATTATGAAAACACTGTAAGGCTGCTGATGGTCATTAACCTTAACAATATATTGCTGTCAGGTCCTCTCGGGATCATCAAATAGCTAATCCAAACTTGCAGAACGTTAATTTGAAACAGGATTATTGAAAGTCTATCTATGTAGTCTATCCAACAAATCATTAAATCGTCGGCAGAGTCTCTTAAACTAGACTGGTTAAAGTAAAGCACCGAGTTCAAATCCATCATCTGACTACTGAGAGTCGTCCTTGGGTCTTAGCCCAGCGGTAAGGTACTGACTCTTAACGACCCGGGTCGTGGGTTCGAATCCTGCATTCGTCGATCCTTTATTGACCACTGCAAGGGGTGGTGATAGCCATGAAGGCTCTTCTGCTGCTATATAAATGAGGATGTTCAATCAGTTTAGCCTTTTCACTAGCTTACAATTAAGCAGCAATTTCAGTTTCAAACATATCTTGTGATTAAAAATATAGCCGAGTTCCACTACCTTTGGCCTAGGAAACCATGATCAATAAATATAAGCCGTTTAAGTGTCTCGGGACCCAACAGAGTTTCAATAAAGTGGCTTTCTGATCAGCAAACTCAGGAAGGTCGGAGCCTGCTGCAATGCTATATAGCTCACAATAAATAACCATATTTAACTAGCGAACTGATTGCTGGCTTCCAATACTATATAATATCAATGACAGCCTTGCAGGGCTAGTTGTGAGGTCTAGGATTAGGCCTTGCCCTGACTTAGTGCTAAGACAGCTAAATCTCAAAAGACAAAACTAGTCGCACAAAAGAAAAAATTAAAAGCAAGAGAAAGAGAGTGAAAGCAAAAAACATGCATCGGTTCACATCTTGTCTAATTAATTTTGTTTAGCATTTCAGTACCTAGATGACTTACAGTTACCATGGAACTATCACATCTATCTTCCATATTTCGAATGAGGCTTCAAGTTCAAGTCAACGCAGGTCAATGTTCACAGTCTGTGGCGTTAAACATGAAGGATGAAAGAGACAGGTCTTTAGATTCAAAATAATCTGAATCTAAGAAAAACTAGAGATGAATGCTCATTCAATGCTGTGGCCATTCTCAGAGCCACAAAGCCACAAAGACTATGTGGGTGTTAAGCAGGAGAGTTTGGTAAAGTCCACTCAAAGTCTAACCACCTTGCTATACGAATTCGGTGGTAGGCAGACTTCATCTCACACAAAACCAAGAGTAAGTGAGAACCATAGCAGAGTCAGGAGAGCAGTTGAGGTAGTGAGTAGCAAGGAAGTAGCGGCTCAATACGGCTGGAACAAATGTGCCACCGTCGGCAGCATGAGAGTAGATGTTGTCGCATAGGAATTGTGGATTTGAGTTCCACACTCTGGGACCTGCAGGGCAAAAGCTTCTGTTTCCAAAGATCTTTAGTGAAGGAATGAAACAGGTAAATTATTCTCCATGAAGGACAATAGGGCACGATGAGGCCAAAACTGGTGCAGCAATTGAGCTAAGCAAGAAGGAGCCAGGCCGTGGCAGGACATGTGGGTCACCGTAAGAACTTTACTCGGTATCCATTGATCAAACAGAAGCCATCGAAGCTTCTTTTTCGCCGAGCTGGTTTGGTCTAGCGGTTAAGGTGCTCGCCCCGACCAAGGTCTGACTGAGGTCGTGGGCTCGAGCCCCGAGGCATATGTGAAGCGCCTGAATAGAGATTAAGTTCTCTTGGGGCGCTATATAAATGAATTATATTTTGCCGAGCTGGTTTGGTCTAGCGGTTAAGATGCTCGCCCCGACCAAGGTCTGACCGAGGTCGTGGGCTCGAGCCCCGAGGCATATGTGAAGCGCCTGAATAGAAATTAAGTTCTCTTGGGGCGCTATATAAATGAATTATATTTCTTCAGCAAAGGAGACAAATGGTCAAACCTCTGAGATTTGTAAACTAACCTTGCAGCCAAATTCATCACCGGCATCAGAGTCCTAGTGGCTTTCTTCAGTAGCCCAGTCAAAATGGAATTGCAATAGCCTAGCCAAGACAGAATCAGGGAACTAGTTAAATTGTTTGGAAGCAACCATGGTAGACAGCCCCTAATCGTAGATAGGGAACATGTGATGGCTAGCTATGGAGGCAGTCTTCTTAATAAAACTTTCAAAAATGTAGGCAGTTGTCAACGACGACACCAATTTCCGAGCACACGGTGACGGTCGCACAGCAGCATCACCTATTAGAAGAGCAAAATCCTCTAGTCCAGCTGAAGGCTTGGGGTGTCCAATGAGAAACAGCTCTACTTTATCGTCATTTAGTTTAAGGAAATGGGCCGGCATGTAGGATCAAATGTCCACAACTCAAGCATTCAGTTTACCAGTTACTGCAGCAGATTCGGATGACCTAAACGACAAATTCTGCTGAGTATCGTCGGCAGAAAAGTGATAGCCAATGCCATGGGCCCGAATCAGTTGTCCCAGAGGTTCACTATAAAAGGAGAACAGCAAAGGACCAAGGACAGACCCTTGTGAGACTCCACAGGTGACTGGTCTGGTGGAAGAGACCTAATCTCCACACGACACGGATTGAACACGACTGAAAAATTACGATTCAAACCATGCTAGTGCCTCGTCAGCTAGGCTGATCGTTGCAGCAGGCTTACAAGCAAGCCAGTAACAGTGTTGCAGAGTTTTTCATATAGTGCCATAGGCAAAGCCACCGAGAACTGATAGATCAACGCGTACCGTATCCCTCGAAGTGACATGATAAACGTCAATTCTTATTGCTGCAAAAAAACTTCATTCGGGACTGCACTGACACGTGCTACGCTTGCTGGCCGATCATGCAGAAGAGAAGCTCGAAATCATCGGGCCGCAGCTTGAGGATCACGTCGACTCGATGGACAGCCGGCTCACAGCACCGTGGCACAGCTAAGCTTAACCCACAGACGACAGCAGCTCACAAGTTCATGGAGCCAAAAACTTAGCTACTTCTTGTATAACTCCAGAATATTTGTAAAGTGCCAAGAAAGAGCTTTAGTTCTGTTAGAAACTCGGCAAAAATTCTGTTGTCCGAGGGTGCTTTATCAAGTGCAGTATTATCATTATTATCTTCATAATGTCGGCCGTGGTACTCTCATTAAAAAATAAAGAACATACGATGCTGCTGCCAGGGAATTAAACTGCTCTTGCCAAAAGATTGCTATGCTTGAAGCTGGCTAAAATAACGCTTCCAGACTCGACCAATAGCAAGCACTCGCATATAACAATGGATGAGTGTTGCCATACCAATCTCACGTTCGTCCATATCTCGCATACGATCCACCGTGAGTTTGGCAGCGTCGATTTTGCGTAGAACGTCGGGAGAAACATCGGTGAACTGATTGATTGGATTAACAAAGCTCCAGAGCTGGCGTTCAACGACCTTGCTCAGGGTGAGAAGGCGCCCAGACATAACAGCCCAGCCTTTTCGGAGAGTGATCTCGAAGAGAGCTCGTATAATCCTTCCTGCATTCTACACAAGATAAAATCATTAAAAGATTCACGGGAATCATCAGCAGTAATTAGAAGACGTGTTACCCATTGTTAACAAGTGGCTCCCTCTGCAGCCAATAAACGGCCGAGGACAAAGAACAAGGCCGAGTAGAGGAGAAGGAAAGAAGAGATGAGATGAAGGTAAGAGAGGAGAAAAGGGAGAAAAGGGTACAGGAAGGAGTGAGAGATATGTTGAGAAAAAGAGAGACAACAGGACAGAAAAAGCCAGAGAAAAGAAGAAAGGAAATAGAAAGAGAGAAAACAGACAGAGGAGACAGACAGAGAAGAGAGAGAGAGAGAGAGAGAACAGATAGACAAGGAGTGCAGCTTACCTGAGCCACGTAAGCCATGTCCGATACGAGGGAGAAGCTATCAACCAGGCGTCTAGAGACGTGAGTTTGCAGCAGCACGTTCACTTTGCCATAAGTATTCTCGGTGCCACCGGCGACTTTGTATGGACATTCCGACATGTGCTCCTCCAGCTCATCGGCTTCTTCTTCCCTGACCTGTGACATGTGGACACGAACAAGATAAGAAGAATGCAGCCACTCACATACCGATGGCTAAACTGTCGGCAGCGTTAGCGCACGCCAGTCAGCAAAGCTCAGAGCTGCAAGGCCTGCCGAAATCGAAGCACAAGTCGCCTCCAACTGGTCCACCTGGCTATACAGCCCATTCGGGAAACGCTGCTGCACTTTAACGAAAAACTCGAAATCTTCGAGCTACCATAAGTCCGCCCAGCCTGACCAGAGAACAGCACAGAGCCAACCAGTGCAAAACCACGATTGCTATTTCTTTGAGGTCGTCTATCTCAGCATCCATGCGACAAGCATCAAGATCACTGATCGTTAATAACCAGGCATTGTTGAAACGTCCACCGGTCTAGAAAGGGTACCAGAGCATGACATCGCAGCACCTACCTACTATAGGGTGAGAGGCTGATTGAGACAGTTGACTGACAACAACTGCAGCCCAGAGGACAGTTATGCATTGAGAAAATCATAAAGCCCACCTTAATCGCTTCGTGACTGGACAACGGCCGGAGATTACCGAAAGTGTCGACAGAGGTAAAATCTCTAAACTAATTTCTCGCACGATGCCTTAATAGGTTCGTGATAAAAACGTATACATGATGAGTGATTGCCCATTAGATTCAGCTTCATCTAATCACCTGATCGATGATGTCATCCAAATTAAGTGAGTTCACTCGACTTTAAGCATCTCCTGCTAGTGGGAGGGCGCGAGTTACCTTCTGATGTCGAGAACGCTGTACTTGACAGTCACAGACGGTTACAACACGGCAGCTATACTTGTCTGCCAAGAACATGGCACCTACCGCATTGTACAACGGCTTTCAGCAGCCATCCTCACAAACCTCACTGATTTCTCTCACTTCAACAATGTCTCATTGGGGAGCTGCATGCAACATAAAAACATCGCTACCGGCCACAAACTTACATTCGTAAAAATGCAAACAGTCTTGAACTGGCTAGCCTTGCCAACGCTTCCCTAAGTTACTAAAGTACCAATGCTAACATCCAAACTAGACTAAAACATCATAAATAGCTCAAATGTTACCAAAAGTACGATCCAAACAAACTAGTGTCCCCCAAGGTACACCGAGATCATAAACAAGAAGTTAATGATTAGTACACAGGGTTTTAACTTACTGTTTTACAGTAGCTGAAACAAGAATATTTTAATGGCCAATTGCAGCCACTATGTAAACAATAGCAATCACATCAACAAATGGCTGCAGCCAGCCCGAAGCCCTAATCTAGACGTTTGCTAGCTGGCAGTACGTCGACATATCAAAGATCCTAAATTGCTGCACCAACTCCTTGATGAGCATATTCAGAAAAAAAATGCCAGGTTCAGAGCAATTGTGCACACTTGCTGGCCACAGAAGCTGGCCAGCCTTGAGCACACATCGAGATGAAGCACCATGCAGATGTGGTGCATTGGCAGCGGCAAGATGCGACTAGAGGGCAGCTAGAGATGACAGTAATGCCCCCCCCCCCGACGAGCACCTAGCCACCGGAAGCTGCATAGGCACATACTTGGCAGCTAACACACACACACACACACACACATGTACACACACACACACACACACATGTACACACACACACACACACACACACACACACACACAGAGTTCAAAAATGCCTTTTCCGTTTACCTTTATAATGACAGCGTATGCAGGAAGGTTGACAACCGGTGCTGCACGTTACGAGGCATCGAACGAATCCTTCCGCCAGATTACGGTCCCGACTCACCTTTATCTGATCGAACTCCTGCGCCTTCGACAGCATGGCTAGCACGTCGGCTTCGTTCATGGCTTCACGCAGCAGCTCATTGATCACCTGTTTGAGCAGAAAAAAGTGCGCAAAAAAGCTCGTGCATGTGCAGTCACGTGCTTCCGAGCAAGCACTCGTAGTGGACTTTGTGGGCAATAAGCATTGAGAGCTGCCTAGAGGTCCGGCAGAACAGATTCTGCAGCGCTAGCGGTAGCAAAACCTTGATATGCCATCGCAGGCACTCGCATGCTCACGCGAACGGAGCTTCAAAAATACACGGGGGGGGGGGGGAGGGGGGCAGAGAGGTAGCTGGGGATGGTCTGATTGAGATCGCCTCATGACGAGAATAATGGGAGGGAGATAGAGCCGTCGGCAAGGTGACGTGGCGACATGCTCAACTGAAGCCGCAGCCGGCTAGTGAGGCTCGTGACCAAACGAGTCGCGTGCGCTCACGCCGAGCAGCACGCACACGGCGTTTACCTCGATCGTGTCGTACTTGATGTAGTAGTGGCTGGCCGTTCGGCCCAGGTCGGTGGCGGCAAAGATGCCTGTTCTCTCGTCAAAGCGCACCATGCGGGCACGGTCGAGCTTCCGGCCGGCATCGACGATGAGTTTGCGTCGATGCTTCTCCAGCTGCGGATCGCTCTGGAAGCGGCGGCTTTGACTTTGGCGCTTCGATTCCACGACAGCGCACGTGGCTTCGGCACGTGGCAGCGGCGCTCGAGGCACTGAGGCAACGCAAGTGCTGTCGCCTCAGAGCTGCTGGCAGCCACAGCGAGCAAACGGCTCGCATGCTTGGTACCGACCGACGCGAGGCCGCCTAGCTCGGTGGATCGTACCTCGTGCTCCTGGTAGGGAATGCCGTACGCAAGCGGATTGCACCGCATGCGCACGAACAGGTAGGTGTAGCTCAGCCACTTGACGGCCTCGTCCACGTTGGTGACAGTGCCCAGCGTTATCTGCAAGAGCACGCTGGCGATCGTAAGCCTGACAATTGCACATCGCGCTACAAATGAGAGGGCCGACGACGAGCCTCGCTTCTGCCTCGGGGGAAAATGTCATCCTTAGAAATCCGGGTCTGTCAGCTTGCTTGTTTGCTTGCTTGCATCTCGTGTCTGAAGCAAGCGTTACAACTTTAAACACTTTTCACTTACCTGTACGAGCTCCCCATCAAAAAGCTTATCACTGTCAGCCACTTTTTTCGAGGCCCCTACATTCTCTGGCTTGGGTCTACCTATCGAAAATACTTCCTCACACCAGGCATCGCACCATACCGAACCCCTCCCTCTTTTGACTCAAGTCGTTTAGAGCTGTGCCCCGAACCAACCTCAAATCCTATAATGACAGTGCCTTCAGATCGTACGCTCCTAAAGCCTTGAACTTGGTCAGCTCCTACCACGGCATGTAATGTCAGAGTGTAGATGTAAAATGGCTTTCAGTTATCCTGCAGTCCTTAAAAAACGAGGAGAACCTCAGGGCTCGGGCTCACACCCTCTTCTATTCTCTCCCTGAGGGCCGATCGCCAAACATACTCTTGGCCTGTCATCCCTATGCCCATGCCACTCAGCTCCACCTATCCTTGACCTCCACCTATCCTAGAACTCCACCTATCCTAGAACTCCACCTATCCTAGAACTCCACCTATCCTTGACCTCCACCTATCATTGACCTCCACCTATCATTGACCTCCACCTATCATTGACCTCCACCTATCCTTGAACTCCACCTATCCTTGAACTCCACCTATCCTTGACCTCTGCCTATACTTGATCCCTCTCAGCTCTCCCAGGCACACGACATATAGGCCTCCGTTGCAGCCTGCATCGACGACGTTTGCACTTGAGTGGTCACAAAATTTCTGAAGGCTAACGATGCTAAGACAAACCTAATATCTATGGGCAAGCTCAGTGTGTCACCCTAGAGATGTCGCCTCCATTCTCACAACTAGTTCACACGGTCTCATCCGGTGACCTCTACCCTAAACCTGGTCCCAAAACGATTTGTCAATGGATGAGCACATTGCCTCCACCGACAAGTTAGCAAATTATTTTCCGCTGAGGAACGTTGATTTTAATTAGCTATGGACCAAGCTTCGAGTTGGACTTGGGTGGCAAATCGTGCATTAATAAGAGGTTGACCGTTGTTTTCGATCCCATTAAGATTACATATTTGAAGGGGTAACTTAAACAAGTTGCGGTATGTGCGTTCAGACGACGTGACATTCGGAGGCAGAGCAGCGATGGCATGGGTGCCGCGGGCATCCGAACTGCCCATTGTTCAGCGCGCATTATGAACCAGAGTCCAAAAACTCGGCTGCTCATTTGGCTCACTGTCGGAAAGTTCGCTTTTGCAGCTGCAGCAGCTGCAGCAGCTGCAGCTGCA
>WPIO01000307.1:72500-102667 GCA_009760855.2 Cristatella mucedo
ATTAGAGCTCGAGCATACATGCCTACATCGCTGCACATGAGTTGCTTTGCACATCGTACGTGACACGACATGCCGATGAGTGGACCGTGCGATGGCAGTGCGTGTGGCCAAGCCGCATGGCAGTGGCAAGTCGACGATCCGTACCTGCTCTCCATGGCGAACCTGCTCCAAGACTTTCTCATAGCAGACTTTGTTCATGTCACCAATCTGCTGCATGAAACCTAGGGCTTTGACACCTACAAGACACAACCAGAAAGAGATATCGTGGCACAGGTAGGTACAAGACATAGTATTAAACTCTTTTTCCACAAGCAAAATTCCCTTTCTAGTGCTCTATTTTTTCTACTGCTGCCCATTGTACTTCTTTCTACCTCGGCCCTTTTGTCTCTCTCCTTCTGTCTCGTTAATAATAATAATAATAGTAATATACTAGATAAAGCACCCTCAGAGAACTTCATCTCTTTCTGGGCGCTTTACATTTGCTGCAAAGGGAAATGCAATTCGTTCTCTTTGTCTCTGCCTGCCTGCCTGCCTGCCTGTCTCTCCCTTTCTCTCTCTCCTCTCTGTGTCTCTCTGTCTCTGTCTCTGTCTCTCTCTTTCTCTCTCCCTCCATCTCTCTCCCTCCATCTCTCTCCCTCCATCTCTCCCTCCCTCCCTCTCTCTCTCTCTCTCTGCTGCTTCCTGCTCTCCTGCCTCTTACCTCGTTTGATTTAATCCTTCTTTTTTAATTTGTTTGTTCTTCAGTATCTCTATTTTTTCTAGTGCTTCTTTCACTCACTATCTCCTCGCTCTCTATAATTTCTTTTCTTTACTGTACCCCAAATAACGAGTTTTTTTTACATTTGTAGGGTCTGTATGCTCGCTGCGCTGTTCTCTGGGCTTGTTCTCGGGCGAGCATCGTTACCAACGAACGTCTGCTGTAGAGGCACGGGTCTGAAGCGACTGTCAAAGTAGAAGAGCCCGATGTACGGGTTAACCCGTAGGAATCTGGCGATATCCACATAGTTGGGCAGCGTCGCCGAGAGCCCCACGATGCGAATCATGCTCTGAGTAGTTTCCACCTGCAAGCGAGATGCGTGCCTCGAATGTGACGTCACATGCCCGGCACGGCAGCCTCGTGCGCATGCATCAGCTTCAACAGTGCAGACAGCAGTCACCGCAAGGGCGAGTCAGCCGCCACATGGCGGGTCTACTGCAGTATGCCCTAAGCAGACCTATGATATTTCTAAAGTAAACCAGGCTGCACAAGAAGCCAGTAAAGTGGCAGCTCATATTCTACAATAGCTCGGCGACGCTCTCACTCGATTCTTTTATGGTAGATTTTCGTGTGCTGTATGCTTGATAAGCTGAGACCACTATATCACGGGCAGCTGTCTCACTGACCTGCGCCTTCAGCTCGCTCCTTTCATAAGCGTGGCCACGCAGGCGTGAGCTAGTGCACGTGGCGTGAGGCAACAGCAGTGGTGAGAGTGGTGGCGAGAGTGGAGAGAGATGATTGAATCAACTCCTAAACCCTTAACGTATCTCCATCTGTAACTCCACAAAGTCATAAAGACGATGCGGGTGTTACGTTATGTGAACCTTTCCATTGGGTCGGGTGAGATGGCATGACGCTCGCGTCTAGTTGCGGGGTTGCCGATTCGACTACCTTCGAGTGCCGGCACGACACGTGCTCCTTGCTCTCCAACACTACGACACCATTACGGTAAAAGCTAAATGAAGCGGAGCCAAAAGTCGAAGAATGTGTACGGTTCGCAGAGACATCACACCCCTCCGGGTAATGTAATGCAACGTATCCGTAATGGCACACTAGGTAAGGCGGTTGCTTTCACGACCTCGGTCCCGAGGTCACGTGGGTTCTAATCCTTCGGTAGGCGATCCTTTATTGCCGCTGCAAGCGATGGTGATAGCCGTAAAGGCTCTTCTGTCGCTATACAAAAAAGAAGCTGTTTAATCAGCTAGGATTTATTTATTTATTTTTTATCCGTGTCTGTACGTCGCTACCCAGGAGTTTTGTTTTACGGGCACTAGAAGCCTCAGCGACTTTCGGTACGCAGTCGGTAGCCAACAGACCGTCTCGCGCGCAACAAAGAGAAAAAGTGAGATGCACCGTCGAGTCGGGAGAGCAGTTGATGTAGCGAGTAGCATGGAAGTAGCACCTCAGGACGGCCAGAGAAGATGTGCCTTAGTAGGCAGCAGGTAACAAGATGCCGTTGCACGCAAGATTCGGGGAAGTGAGCTCCGCCGGTCTGGAACCCCCAGAGCAAAAGCTTCTGTCGCCGACATTGGGGGGGGGGAGAAACGGAACAGCTAATTGTGCGCTCTCCTTCGACGGATGAAAGAGGTGCCCATGGCGGGGAGCCGGAAGAGGAAAGAGTGTCGGAGACACGACGCAGTGACGACCACTAGCCTGTCGCAGGGTGCGCGCCACCAGGCTCTCGATGACGGCGCCTCGGTCCTCGTGCAGCAGGTGCACTTCGTCGATGATGAGCAGACGAACGATCTGAGTGAGCGCAACGTCACCCGTCGACTTGCGCGTCACGACGTCCCACTTCTCGGGCGTGGTCACGAGCATCTGCGACGTGGCAAACGCGTTCGTCTTCGGCGTCGGTAAGAGCAATAGGTGGCGGGCACTGAGGCGGCGGCGGCGACACCGGCTTCAGGCAAAGCGCCGGACCGACCGCAACGGGTCGCTGGCGCATCGACCAGTGGCCTGCACCTCTAGCCGCCTGCACTCGGCGAGGCCGCCTGGCTCTTGAAACGGCGGCGGCAGCAGCAGCGCCTCGGAATGCCGGGAATCGGCCACAGCGACGCCACGCGACACAAGGAACCGAACACGCTGTCGCCGTGGTATCACGGTAGAACGGCTATAGAGGACAGCGGATAGGATACACAGCTCGGCAAATTTACACGACAAATGAGTCAGAGGCGATGCGAATAACCCACAATTTCAGCCGCGCTGCATGCACGGTGGTTGGCAGAGGTGAGCTGAACATCTCGATGGGCAGGCATGGGTCAAAGGGCATCTTGAGGTCAAAGGGTGCAACTAAGGAGACTGGTCGGCACGTCGAGATTCTCGTCAGCCACACTGCTGTCTGCTCACGAGCTGCAACACTGCTGTCTGCTCAATGTTAAGATTGCCACGAGCAGCGAGACGACATGCCGGGTGAATCCGAGGCATGGCCGATATCCCGAGGGGCAGGGCAAGCGCGTGCAAGCGCAGCGGCGCACATCCTTCACCTGCGTGTTCATGATCTCTTTCTTCGTGAGCTGCATGTCTCCGGTCAGCTCACGTACGGCGATGCCGAGCGGCTCCAGGCGCTTGCCAAAGTTGCGCACCATCTCGGCCGCGAGCGCCTTCATTGGAGCGACATAGACGATCTGCAGCAACCGAGCAACTGGCCAAACTGAGTGCATGCTGCCATGCCCTTCGATCGACGTCCAATCGGGCGGCATCAACGGGGGTGTTGTGCGTGCCCGTGCGTGTGAGTATGTGTGGGGTGGAGCCTCTGCCAACCCACCTCCTCTTCACCCCCAACTTTGCATAAGGGTGCCTCCCACCTACGACAGGGGGGAGGGGGAAGGAGGAGGTAAGGGCGGCACGACCAGCCCAAGAAATGCAGATGTGCAGTAATGAATGCAGTAAGAAATGTGGGCGCGAGTAAAACAGCGGCTCTTGGTAGAAGTGTGTGCTGAATCTCCTGCTCGTAGCGAGGAAGCAGCAAGGGTTTAGAGTCACTACCTCAAAGCACCCTGCATCTGTGACATTGTATCTAGACTTCAGCAAGCCACTACTCACCGATCTTCCGGTCTGTGCAGTACGGCCCTCACAGTTGGTGCCAAAATCTTCAACTGTGCTGGTCAGTTGCAGACGTCGAATCTGCCACATTACACCACTTCTCTGTGCTCTGCACTGGCTCGAGCGGTTTCAGCTGCAGAGTTTCGACGAGTTTCAACTTAAGGGCTCTGCCACTGACCGTTGAGTCTTGTTATCCTCTTACTCCGGCCCCACCAATCTTACATACACTTCCTTCACAGGCTTTGCATTTCGCCACCTGCACTCTAGACTTCAGCTGTTCAGCTACGTCCATGACACAACTCTAATACTTTAATGGCTGCGCCTTCAGTTCATACACTCCCAAAATCTAGAACTCACTGTAAACCGATGTAGCGACATCCCCCCCTTAATGATATTTCAAAAGAAGCTACAAACTCAGTCGTTCGTCACAAAGCTAGCTAAGTCTGTATGAATTGTGTGCTTTTGCATGCTAAAATTGTGTATACTATAACTAATCAATTGGCATGCTTCTTTCCAATACATATAAAGGACCTAGACAGAAATTTAGTTCTCACAAGGTGCCACACAAATGGTTTAGTTCTTTTACTATCATTATTTACTTAGCTCGAATAGACACTGTCGCGACGCTGAATGGCAAAAAGAAACCAAGATGCTGCAGAGGTCAGTGAGAAAACCGTCACAGTACTGAAGCATCGGCAGTGAAGGCACGCCTTTGCAGCAGATGCACGAACTTTCCCGAATATCGCCTACCACTGCATCCTGCCATGGCTTACTCATTGCAGCTGCGGCGACTGCAGCTGTGGCGACTGCAGCAGCAGCGGCCTTGCTTAGTCCTGAGGAGGCCATCGCATCGACTTACCTTGAACTCGTTAGTCTTGATTTTTCCATCCTCACCTATATGCTGCCGCACCTCACGCAAGATGGCGAGCATGGCGATGTTGGTCTTGCCAGCGCCGGTGGGTGCGCTGATGAGCAGATTCTCGTTCGTTGAGTAGGCCGTTTCGTAGACGACCGACTGGATGCGATTGAGCTGCTTCGTGCCTCGGAAGGCAAGCCGGGCAACCTACGATCAAGCGAGCCGCATTCCGCAATGACAGTGAGCCGCAGTGCAGTGGCAGGGGGGGGGCAGAAAGCAGCAATGAAACGTTCCTCGGCAGCCAGCAGCAGCAGCAAAGACTGGAGATGTACACTGCATTGTCCTCTAAGCTCACCTCATCCATGGAAGACACACTGATAAGGTCACGGCCGACATCGGCGGGTGCCTGCTGCTCGCTGGCAGGAAGTGAGACCTCCTCGTACATCTTGTTGCTCTTCTTCTCGCAGCTAGCCGGCAATAGCAACTGCCAAAGTAAGGGGCGCAAAAAGCTCACGTAATGAATGAAGGCTTGCACGCTCGGCTACTGCAGCCGTGCAACGGCACCAGGCACCTTGGCAGAAGCAGCAGTGGCAGCAAGTGAAATCTCTGGACACGCCTTGCAGCCCCTAACCATGCAACACTAGAACCGCTGAAAGCGACATGCTGCACCGTACAGTCAATTGTGGACCGGGATTAAAGTGCGCCAGCTGAGACGCAGAAAATCAAACATGGGATGGCATCGACGATACGCTATATCAAGGTCTAAACTGTATAAAATCTAAAGGAGACCGGTGCCGATAAAGGGCTACGAAGCAAATATCTGGATTCTTTCGGCCCTTAATGCTAACACAATACTGAGCCTTATATGTGTGTCCAGCATACCTGAATTAGAGCCAAAACATTAAAAAGAAATCTCATCACTCTTATGTCCAATTCATGCTTAAGCCATGCACTAGTAGACTCTAAAAAAAAATTAAAATAAAATAAAAAAGATTTCATTACGACCCATCTCAAGGCAGCGAGGCTATAACAAAGCAAGGAAAAACCAGTGATGGTAAGAGCAAGCCATCGTAGGCATCGTAAGCACGCCAGGCAAACCATAGGCTTGCAAAGAGTTTTACCTCCACCCCAGCTTACCTCAGGAATCCAAAAACACCAAGTTCATTTGGAGGTGCAAACACTGTTTGCAACAATAATATTTAGGCCTGACGCAGCCATTCCACTGTACGGGTCAGGAATGAGACACGATGGATTTGCACGGGTTCAACGATGGATCAAGATCCTTACAAGCTTGCTTGCTAGTCTGCATTCAACTCTATTCTGTATGTCAACTCTATTGCCAAGCATATGCTTCCCAGAGACGATGGTAAGACAACCTTTTTGCACAAATAAAACAGGTTACTAACCATTAGATCAGCCGTCAGTCTATGAGTAAGAGTCAATCAGTAACATGTCGTGCACATAGCAAATCCAGTGCGGCAAAAAAGGTAACAGCGCATCATACACAGTTGACTACTATCGTGAAAACTACATGACTTCGAGTGGGCATATTACAAGTGAGGGTCGTCACAATTAAGCAACATTGCCAATGAGGCAATATGCTATCTGACTAACGGGAAATGAGATGTCATACTGGTGGAACAGTAGCAATGCCCTTACGACAAACGTTTTAGTCGAAAAAATCGTGTCCGACTGTTGGTAAAAAAAGTCAAGGTCAGCTGATTCAGCAACCCTATTTACAAAGCAGCAGAAGAGAATCCTTCCTCCGGGCAATAAAGAAGTGTCTTCTTCGTGACTCAAACTCACGGACTGGGTGGCGAAGCAATGCACCTTAACCCGGGGAAACAAAAATGATAACTGTACCATTCCAACAAAAAGAAAAATCTCGACGAAGACGATAGTTTAACTATGCCTCTAATCACCTCAAATGTTTTGGAAATCGTGTCATTTGCACCCAAAGCCAGGAACTCATTGCCGACTGACGTCACGACATGAGCTGACTTGACAACTTTTAAAGAAAACTTGAAAGAGCTTTATTTGCTGTATATGCCAAGTGCCTAGAAATAGATTTGGCTCTAACAGGGCGCTACGTTAAAGCTGTATTACTGTTGAAATCGTGCGATGCTGTCATGTGCTTAATCCAATCGGACAAGATGCACCTTTGGCAGGCTATGTGAAAAGCAGCCTAAGCGTGGCTACCAGCTTGCTTTCCTACACTTGCACCAGCTGCACTGCAAAGCTTCACAAGCAATGGCGGCGGCAGCAGGGATGGCGGCGGCAGCAGGGATGGCGGCGGCAGCAGGGATGGCGGCGGCAGCAGGGATGGAGGCGGCAGCAGGGATGGAGGCGGCAGCAGGGATGGAGGCGGCAGCAGGGATGGAGGCGGCAGCAGGGATGGAGGCGGCAGCAGGGATGGAGGCGGCAGCAGGGATGGAGGCGGCAGCAGGGATGGAGGCGGCAGCAGGGATGGAGGCGGCAGCAGGGATGGAGGCGGCAGCAGGGATGGAGGCGGCAGCAGGGATGGAGGCGGCAGCAGGGATGGAGGCGGCAGCAGGGATGGAGGCGACAGCAGCAGCCGTGCTTAAAGCCTAGCTCAGATCATAGGCTGCCAAAAGCCGCCAGACGGCCCTCACCTTTGCACCAGCAATGAACGCCGGCGACAGCTTGGCCTCAGCCAGAGCGTCGAACACGAACGGATAACGCTCGGCTTTCGTGTACCGAGGCAAGGCCGACGACGACAGTGAGAAAAGGGGCGCTCGGCTGGCGGCCAACAGCTGTTCCTCCCTGTTTTCAGCAATGGGCAGCATGAAAAAAGCGCATAACAAATAAAATTAAAAGAAAGCGCAGACGACTGGTGAGCAGCCGAACCAGAGGGTGCTGCCTCAATCTAAGCCACTCCATCCTCCTCAGCCGTGACGACCACGGGAGCACGATAGTAATAATAAGAATTATACATTTGTTTAGCGCCCTCGGCGAACTGAATATCTCTCGAGGCACTTTGCAAATGCTGAATACAAAGAATTACCAAATGTTTGGCAGTAACGTCCACAAGCAACAAGCATAATGTAAGCTAAGCAGGTACATGCATACGAAGGGCAAACTCCCTAAAACCCGCCAAATGCTGAAATGAAACGGCCTGCTTTAAGCTTCTTTTTAAATGTCGTCATGTCAGGGGACATTGTGGCGTGCGTCGGTAATTAGTTCCAGGCTTTAGGAGCATGTGAATTAAAGGCAAGGTCTCCAAGGTTTTTGAAGTCCGCATGAGGTATGGCTAAACGATTCGAGTCAGAACAGTGGGTTGTACGATTCTTCACCTGGTAGGGGAGTAGTTCTGGTAGAGCCGTGATGGCACACTAGGTAAGGTGGTTGCTTTCACGACCTCGGTCCCGAGGTCGTGGGTTCGATTCCTGCGGTGGGCGATCCTTTATCGCCACTGCAAGCGGTGGTGATAGCCGTAAAGGCTCTTCTGTCTCTATACAAAAAGAGGCTGTTTAATCAGCTAGGATTTATTTTTTTAGGTAGGCTGGAGCCAGAGAAGGATGGGACCTAAAAGTAAGTGAAAGAACCTTGAAGTCGATGAGCTGCTTGATTGGAAGCCAGTGCAGGTCGGCGGGAAGTGGTGTGATGCGGCAACTGCAAGGCTCACGACAGATGAGCCTAGCTGCAGAGTTATGTACCAACCGTAAGCACCTGATTGCACAGGCCACTAGACCAGCAAGCAGTGAATTACAGAAGTGTGATGGGATATTACAAACGCACGGACCAATTTAGATGTGGTATCCTTGTCTAAATGTCATGTAGCTGAAAGTAGGCAGCCAACTGTGGAGCTGATGTGGTCGTCTAATGAAAGGTCGCTTTAGAACAGGACACCTACATTATGTGCCGATTCAACAGGAGATATGCTGGTGGAGCCGATTTTGAGTGGCAGATTTCCCAATGCCTGAACCACAATTGATTTGCCCATAACTAGCAAGTTGGTTTTGTCGTCATTCAATTTAAGAAAGTTTGCTGTCATCCAGATGTGCGGATGTCATAGAAACATGCAGCAAGGGTGTGTAAAGAATTCGACAAGCTCGAAATCTCTACACACCACTATGACAATGAGCCTGCCGCCAAGCCACAAAGCCCTCCTCGGTACAGCTCAACACGACTGCTTTGCCAGCCACGTGCTCCCGGCCACGTGCTCCCGGCCACGTGCTCCCGGTCGCACGCAGCGGGGGCCCCCGCGGCGCGGCAGAGGATCGGCAGTAGGCGGAGGCCTGGCTGTGCCGCAGCATCGGCAGTGGCTAAAAGCGTAGGACAGACAGCAAGCATAGGATAGGCGAGCAATGGGCGAAAAGCAGAAAGGAAACATCGGCCACAGGCTTTCGCTCGGCATCGGCTGCAGACATGGCCAACGCTGAAGCTCGTTGCGGGCGCGCACCTCTGCTGCCTCAGGTATTCGATGTCGAACGGCAGGGCCATCGCTAGACGGAGGTCCGTCTTCCGGCGACCTGTCGTCCTTTGCTCGCTGCTGCCGCTTCTCGTCCCGGCGCATCTGCTTTTTCAGGACCCGTTCCTGTTCGGACTGAAGCGAACGCACGAGAGCCGCGATCTCTTGATAAATAGACGGGAAGCACTTCGCAAGGTTCGTGCACAGCGCACCGAGCGATATTACATTCATTGCACACGCAAACCGGCTACAAAACGGCTGCAGCAATCGAGTGGTGCGGTTGTCACTATGGGGCCACATCAGGGTTGTCATGAGAGAGAACGGGTAGGAGAGGTCACATCCGCTTCTAATACACATCTGTCGACGAGTCCGAAATGTACACACACAAAATGTCGGGGCTCCCTGTGACTTGCGGGCAGCCACGATGGAGCCCGACAGAGGAGAAACGAACGCGGGCAGGGCTCTGTCGAACGGGACTGGCGACGACGCCCGCTACCACTGAAGTAGGATGTGCACGTGACTGCAAATTCCAGGCAAGCAACAGAATACAGGTAAACATTGAGGTAAGCAACGTGCGACAGACAAAACCGACTGATCAGGCTTACACGGAGAAGGGGAGGCCATGTCGAGAGGCAACAGAGCAACAGAAGGCGACAATGACGGCATGACGGCTTCGACTCGGCACTTGCCAGTGCAAGCAGCAATGTTAAATATATTAAAATTAAATTAAATATCATTCATTTGTATAGCGCCCCAAGAGAACTTAATCTATATTCAGGCACTTTACATTTGCCTCGGGGCTCGAGCCCACGACCTCAGCCAGACCTTGGCCGGGGCGAGCGCCTTAACCGCTGGCCCAATCCAGCTCGGCAATGTTCTGATACTCTCCATCGAGAAAACAGATTAAGATGGTCAAAATGCAGCTAAGAGAGGCATTATCTGTCTCCTAGCAAGCAGCTTTCAATAACTACTGTGTACGGTGCTTCAGTTACAGGCTAATCGTGCTTTGCAAGTTTACACAGGCTTGCTTCCGGAGTGCAGGAAAGGCGATGAGCTTTGGCTTTCTAATTAAAAACCAATGTCTCAATGCTCACAGAAGCGCCCGCATGTTGCCTCGCTCTCACTCAGGCTGCAATGACCACCTGTACACTGACCTACCTGCACGGTCACCTGACATCCGTAGGCCGGCCGGCCGCCCATTTCTCTGACGCGGCTAGCGGTGCCACCTCGCGTCACCGCCTGCGCAGTCGAGCGCAGGGCAGCTGCCACTATGTCGGCACGACGGCCTATCACCGCCTGGATCAAGTCGAACTGGTCGAATCCGAGCAGATCGAAAAGCTGCAACGAGTGATGCGGCAGTAACGAGTCCACGTGACCGCACCAGCCAGTGACCCCACCTGCCAGCAGCATTGAACCACAGAACAGACAGGACAGAGCACAGGCGCACAGCCCGCCCCATGTCTCCTGCCTCTCGGAGGACAGGAGCCAGAGGTGAGCCCAGGATGGGAGGAGGGAAGGGAGGAGAGGCCGGGGCCAGGCGCCGCCGGCACGTACCTCGGTCTGGAGAGCCTCATCGCTGCGCGCCGAGCTCAGAATGTCAAAGATGCTGGCGCACAAGTCGTCCGCCGTGCTCGCGCCATCGGACGGCACTCTGACGTTGACCTCGTCGCGAAGCCACGACCACGCGGTGGCAGCCGCCGGGGCACCGCCACCACCGCTGCCAGATCCGGCAGAGGTGGCTGCACTGCCTGCGCGAGCCAATCAAAGCGTGCCTATCGTCTCGCGCAAAGGGAACTTGCGGCACGCTTCGAAAAATAATAATATAATAATAATTCACTTGATAAAGCGCCCTCAGAGAACTTAATCTCTCTCTCTCTAGGCGCTTTACATTTGCTGTAAAGTGAAATGCAATTGAATGGTAAGTCAAATCATGCTTGAAAAACAAACAAAATGAATAACATGGTTAGGGGTTACATGCACTGGGTCAGCATGCAAAAGTGGTTAGTGGCAGCATGCACGGTGTCAGCACGCATAAGCACATCAAGGACAAATCACAGGGACCCACTAAATGCTGTCCTAAATAGGTGTGTTTATAGGTTCCTTTTAAATGTGGTCAGGTCAGGAGATGTTCTGACACAAGTCGGGAGGGCGTTCTAGGCTTTGGGAGCATACGAACTAAATGCATGGTCTCCAATGAATTTAAGGTTTGAACGAGGTATTTCTAGACTGTTGGATTCCGAAAAGCGGGTGGTACGTTGCTTGGCCTAATAGGGGAGTATATCGGAAAGATAGGTTGGAGCCGTAGAATGAAGGGACCTAAAAGTGAGCGGCCAAACCTTGAAGTCGAGCCGTTGCTTGATTGGTAGCCAGTGCAGGTCGGCGAGAAGTGGAGTAATGTGGTAACTGCGACGATCACGACAGACAAGCCTAGCTGCAGAGTTTTGCACCAGCTGCAATCGCCTGATCGCACATGCCGGTAGGCCAGTAAGCAGTGAGTTGTAGAAGTCGAGCCGGGATGTCACGAATGCATGGACCAACTTGGACATGGTATCCTTATCTAAACAAGCCCGAATTTTAGCAATGTTATGAAGCTGAAAATAGGCGGATTTGACCGTGGAGCTGATATGGTCGTCTAACGAGAGGTTGCTTTGGAATATGACACCTAGAGGCATAGGTTCGACTCGATTTGAACTAATTACAATAAAAATAATAATAACAAAAATACATTTGCATATCGTCCTATGAGAACTCTTTTTAGGCACTTAACATATGCTGTAAATAAAAACAAAGCACATCATGCAGTGAATGACCGTTGATCGATGCACAGTGGCAAACAATGCGGGTTCGGGGGATCGCCCATTCATGCATGGCAGTCCAGTGTGTTGCGGTCCTGCCCCCCTCCCCCCTGTGCCTCTACTCCCCCATTCGTGCCGGTGAAGCGACCGACAAGGAAAAGGGATGCGGGCTATGAGAGATCCACGGCCCAGGGAACGACATTAACAGAAAGACGCCTCGAGGACATCCTTCAGCTACGGCCACTCGCCATAGGGCTACGCTGCGGCAGTGCATGTTACAAGCGGCACGCAATCCCAATAAGGCGCTATGCGAATTAAAGACGATCGAATAAGAATGATGCGAGCTCGTCGTCGGCCGGTCAAAAGCCGGCGCGCAAGCCGTCGCGCGCAAGGATGCAAGCTGCAGCCAGCTCTGCCTCCACCCACTCTGCAGGCCTTGCAGGTAGGTGCCCCAGATCGGAGGTGCTCAAGGCGATGCCTGGGTCACTGTGGTGCGACCGACAAACCGACTACCGGCAAAGCTTGTGTGTCCTACTAAACCAGTCTGCCTGTCAGGTCAACCGGCGAGTGACCAACCGACGGACGGATGGCTGGCCCAAGTCGAATCGCAAACCCGCACCCGCGCCTGGCTGCACATCCGGGATGAAAACGGCTCGGGCAGCTCAGGGTCGGGCAGCTCAGGGCCGGGCAGCTGACAGAAGAGCGCTCATGCAATCTGCCTAAGCAGCACAGAGCAACAACCCAGACCGGGCTTGCACTCCTGCATTTCGGGTGACAACGACAAAGTAACTAGTGCAAAACGAACCGGCTGACGGCTGCCGCGGGATTCGTCTAAGCCCCGCTACTCGAAGCTGGCTTCAAGCGAACACACATCCAAGCAGACTCGATACGGCCGCAAGCACGAGTGCACACGCAAGGCAGACTTGAGCAGGCCAGCGCCAGCGCGCTCCACTCGGGCCGACACGAGGCGCCGTGCGCAGTAAAGCGGAGCGGCGGACGGAGTGAGGCCTCTCACGGCGCGGTCGCTCACCCTTGGCTGGGGGCGATCTATAGGCGATCGAGATGCCATCGCTGCCGTTGCTGTCGTCCGAACTGTCGTCTGCATCCGAGCTGTCGGGCGTGAAGGCCTGAGCGGACAGGGTGGGTGCCACATACTTCAAGTTCTGCCCGAAGGCGACTTCCATTTCGTCAGGATCTCGCCATCGTACAGTGAGCGAGTCGTCTGGTAAGCAGCTCCTTATTCTGCAGGCGAAGACACCGGCTTTGATCAGAGTTGCGCAACAGCAGATTTGCAAAGAAAGACATCCACGCTACAGCTGAGAACGAGGAGGAGGATGAGGAGAAGGAGCAGAAGAGAAATGTTAATGGCAGCAAAGCACAGCTTGCTGCACGCAGCACGGCTCCTCGGTGCCAAGCGCAGCCAACGACAGAACGCAGCAACCTCGACAGACCGTTGAAAGAGCCTGGATGTAGCAGAAGGTCTACAGGGGGGCTGGGTGTTTAGCTTCTTTCGCCGAGCTAGTTTGGTCTAGCGGTTAAGGTGCTCGCCCCGACCAAGGTCTGACTGAGGTCGTGGGCTCGAGCACCGCGGCATACGTGAAGCACCTGAATAGAGATTAAGTTCTCTTGGGGCGCTATATAAATGAACTATATAATTTATAAATGGATTATCCTCTTTACACGTCGTCGAGCCAGGCGATGCCGAGATGTCATTCGGGAGAGATCTTGAGGCTTTGGGAGCATACCAACTAAAGGCAAGGTCTCCAAAGGATTTGAGGTTGGCTAGAGGCACAGCTACACAACTTGAGTCAAAACGGTGGGTGGGATTTTCCTATTGTTACACCGGAGCGACAGAATGATTGGAGCTAAAATAAGTCACACATCCTTGAAGCCATCAAGCTACTTGATAGCAGGTCGGCAAATAGTGGTGTAATGTATGAGTTATGTATGAGATTTACGACAGACAAGCCTAGTGGTTAGCATCTTATTGCACCCGCCAGAAGATGATGCCTCATAAATAAAGGTAAAAGTAAGCTGACCTAGCTGATCACTAACTTGATTGGGGAGTAATTCAGATAGGTAGACTGGATCCACAGAATGAACCGACCTGAGAGAGTAAGCAACAGAACCTTAAAGTGAATAAACTGCTTGATTGGGGGCCAGTACGGGTCGACAAGAAGTGGCGTGATATGGCAACTGCCACGCTCATGGCAGACAAGCCTAGCTGCTGAGTGTTGCACCAGCTGTAAGCGTCTTATTGCCATCAGCAAATGTAAAGCGCCTAGAAAGAGATTGAGTTCTCCGAGCACGCTATATCAAGTGCATTATTATTATTATTATTATTATTAACTGCAGCAGTGATGGCACACCCAGGTAAGGCAGTTGCTTTTCACAACCTCGTTCCCGACGTTATAGCCACTGCAAGCAGTGGTGATAGCCGTATGAAGGTTCTTCTGTCGCTATACAAAAGAGGCTGCTAAATCGGCTAGTATTTTTTCAACTGTAAGCATCTTACTGCCAATACGTGCAAATAGTGAGTTACAGAAGTCAAGTCGGGATTCACAAATGCATGGACCAGCTTGGCAGTGGCAACCTTATCTTGGCAAGATGTCTATAAGTTTCTGCAACGGTATGTGGGCCGACGTAGGCAGACTTGACTAAGGAGCTAATGTGCGACGTCCAGTGAAGGGTTACTATGGAATATAGCATCCAGAACCCATGGTGATGCTGCTACAGGAAATATGCTGGGTTTGCCATTTTGAAGGTTAGGCATTCCAATCAACATCGGCACAACACTAGGCCCTCCCATAACTGTACTTTAGTTGCATCGTCATCCAATTTGAGAAAGTTAGCCATCATTCGACGATGAAGCCAGTGTAAACCACCTGCATTTGTGAACCATTTGCATTGCGCCAGAGGTAAGGTGCTTGCTCTTTACGAACTAGGTCGTGGGCTCGAGTGATGATGCCGACAGTCCTTTATTGCCTGCAGCAAGCGGGTGATGGCTGCCAACGCTCTCCTCCAGCTACATAAATGAGGCTGTTTGCTCAGCTAACCTTTACTTTAAAATTGGAAACCTACATATTGTGGGGACATTACCTCAGAAGGAGGGGGAGTATTCATTGTGAAAAGAAGTAGATCAGGCACAGATCCCTAGGGTAGCCCATACTTTATTGGCTCCCCAGCTGACCTGTGCCAATTGACATTTAAGGAACAAAATCTCCCACAGAGAGTCCCGAAATCATTGCAGTGCAGTGCTGGTAGTAACCAGGCAAATGATGGGTGCTTAAGAAAGATTTGGTGACCAATGATTACTACCACTAACCATTCGATCTGTGTTTCCTTTGCAGTAAATGTAAAGCACCTAGAAAGAAATTTGAGTTCTCTGAGGGTACTTTATCAAGTGTGTTATTATTATTATTATAATTATTATTATTAATGATGTCAAACACAACCGAGAGATCTAGGAGAACAAGCAGAGAGACTCTAGTTAAATCAGCATTCCTGAAAAAGTCGTTACATACTAGTAACAGTGCTGACTCGGTAGAGCGATCAGTTCTAAAAGTCTTATCGGAACTTGCTTGGTTTAAACTTTTGATATAGTAGGTTAGCTGTTCTGCCAGTATTGCTTCCACGGTCCTTGATAGAAACAACAGTAGGGAAAATGGGCACGAGTTGCTAATAGGCAAAATGCTCAAATGCTCTGTGAACGATGCAGGGACAAGACCTGGGGTGAAGAAGGCAGGAGCATATCAATGATGCATCTGAGAAAGAGATGGTTACTGGGTACGGAGGTGTACATGGCTCATGGGCTTACTAGATTGGACAACAAAAGTGAACTTCAAGGTGAGGTTAGTGGAGGCAGGCTTCAAAGTGGACATTGAGGTGAAGCAAGGGATGGAAGGTGATCAGTCCAGTGCAGATGTCAGTCCACATGCTACCTTGGGCAAATACTGTCTGATCCTATCTATCAAGCCTACGAACAAGCCAGAAAAAAATCAACTAGATCTCCACATGGAGGGCTAGGTAAAGAGCTGACTTGGATGTGGTTAGGGAGCCGGTCGATGGACCATATCGGCATTTTTGGTTCGAGAATCTGTGATTATACTATATTTCTATAGAAGCTGGAGTTGGCCTTGGCTAGGATAGATTGGTACGACCTACAAAAGTCCTCGTATGTCAGTCGATCAACAGTCAGTCCTGATCAAGCTTAGTGGTAAAAGCTAGTTCAACGTCTGCAGTGTGCCATAAGCCAACTGAGCAAGCGCATACGATAGGATTTGTCGGAGGAGTTCACACATCCTGGACACCGGCAAGCGCCGAGCTGTAGCGTTCTGTCTGTGCGAGCCAAAAGGGTGGAGGATTTAGGAGAAGGGGCGATGAAAATATCGTTTTTTGAAGCGAGCATCAACATCGGCGGTCTTTAGCTTTTTGTGGCGAGCCACTGGGCGAAGAACGGAAGCGATGTCGACGCTAGAAAGGCGAGTAAATCGAGCGAAAATTGCGCTGCTGCGAGCTCACTAGCAGCCCACGGAGTAACATCGACGAGCCGCACTTGGCGGTAGGTGGACGGTCACTGAAAGAAAGGCAGTGGGCGTACCTGTGAGCAGCAGTGCACGCCTTGGAGCAAGCACTTTCGGGGTAAACCCCGAAGAGCTCCTTAAGCCGGGAGGCCTGCTGCTGGCTGGGTACCTCAACGCTGCAGAAAGTCTCGTACAAGAGCGTGGCTGCACTGTCGACAGCAGCGCTTTCGCGCTCTTTCCCAACTACAAACGAGAAGCCACCTTTACATCGTCGGTCGCTGGTCCTAACCGGGAGCTTCGCGAGAGCTACGCACACTACAGTTGTGCGCCCTTTCTGCGGACAACAACAAATGCGCCTGGCTTTGCACAAGAGAGCAGCGCTGAGTGCCTGAGTGAAGGTCGAGAGTCGAGAGAGAGAGAGAGAGAGAGAGAGAGAGAGAGAAGTAGAGAAGTAGAGCATGCTTGCGTGACGAACGAAAGCACCCTAACGACAAACGGCGTTTTGGCGGCTGGGTGACGCGCACGGGACCCGGTTTCAGCATAGGCGGAAAAGCGGGCCAACACGAAATCGGCTAGTCGCTGCGAGCAGAGATCAGTCGCTGCAATCATGACGCGTGGACTCGACGCCGGGCGCGCAGTACAAACCCAGCTCGAGAGCCAAGCGCTGCAGCTCTCTCATCGCTTTCGCCGCGTCCTGCGAGCATCCGGAGGCAGCGCTGGCATCCTTGACAGCGGCTGACAGCCTCTCCCACGACAGCGCCTTCCTTTGAGCTCGCTTCCGGCGTATCGCAAGCCGCTTGGCCGCCAGATCGTCGGCGGAGTAAGGCGACACTGCGCCCGGTGGTTTGCTCAGAGACGGATAACCTCGCAATGCGGTCGTAAGCCTGGGAAGCTCAACTGTCGCCATGGCACCTGCAGGACAGACAAGATCGGAGGTACGCACGTGCTGCCACACCTACACGGCGCCTGCAGCCGCTCGCGTCGCGGACGACTAGAAGCACAGTCCGTCGCCAACAGCCGAGCGCCGGGAGGGTCGCACGTTGAGCGCAACGCTGCCTTGCAGCGCATAACGAGAAACAATCTGCTCTCGAAAAAACGATGGGATGAAGCAGCGGGCAACAGGGTGAACGCTAGCCTAGCCCGCTAAAGTTAGGGGTACCACTCCAGCATACCGCTGAGATTTGTAGAAAGTGAGCGTGAAACTTTTGACAATCGACGTGCGGCGCAGTTAGGCACAGCTCACATACTCACTCGCCATACCGTACTGGGTTCGAGAGTAGCGACTTCACAAGCAGTCGCAGAGCCACCTACACCCAACGCACTACCAGCCGTCTGTATCCCATGGACGATAAGACAAACGCGCCACGCGAGTCCAGCTCGGAAGCGGAAATGGTGCAACTAATTATTTCCAATGCTTAGAAAAGAGTTAATATCACGACATTCGAAGCGGCCTGTTGGTCTAGGGGTATGATTCTCGCTTAGGGTGCGAGAGGTCCCGGGTTCAAATCCCGGACAGGCCCATAATTTTTTGTCAGCACCGGTGTTACTCATTCCATCAACCGAAGGCTGGCGCGTGGTTCACATGCAAACAGTTCGTCGGGTCCGTTAATTTCGATGGGTGCGCGGCTCCTAAAAATCCCAAGTAATTTAAGAAATTATGGTAATGTAACAGATCCTTTGAATGATTCGTGCGAAGGTCAGGACTGCAAACATTGATTAAAGCGACCGATTAAACTCACAGCAACCTTACGTTGTTGCTACGCATTTTTTACAGCATTTACAGAAAATGTATCTCCACTGAATTTATCCCTGGGCCAGCGGTTAAGGTGCTTGCCCCGGTCACGGTTTGGCTGAGGTCGTGGGCTCGAGCCCCGAGGCATATGTGAAGCGCCTGAATAGAGATTAAGTTCTCTTGGGGCGCTATATAAATGAATTATATATATATATATATATATATATATACCCAGAATCTCGCCCTAGAATCGCGGTGCCTACCTCCCCGGTGGGGGGGTCTGCCGGGCTACGGTGGGTGGGGGTAAGCTATTTATAATTACTTGCAACGGGTACAGCTTATTCGGCCTCAGCGACTGCTTAATTCTAGAGTAGCCAGGAACGACCTGGCTATATTCCAATATCCTTGTGTAACTTGCTGCGATTAGTACTTGCAGGTTGCCGCCGCTACCAGCCTACAAAGCCGTTTGGGTTTCTTAATTAGTGCCGGAAGTCATGCCTGTTCAGCATTTTTCCAATCCTGCCGGCCACTCTCCGGAGACTTGCCGCGACGACGCATACGACGAGCTTGCACCACCAGGCAGACCTCATGAGCCTCTCCTCCTCCTCCTCCTTCTCCTCTTCCTTCTTCTAGAAGCACACGCGTAGATTCTGCCCCGTGAAGAGGCACCAAGAAAAGATGCGGCGTTACTTCCGTGACTCTATAAAGACACGTATACCCATTGTTGTCTGACATAGTCTGCACATCTGCAACCGGAGAGCTCCTTCCGGAAGAATTTTGAGACGCCGCTTAAAGAGAGTAGCCAACCCGCACGGCGGGCTGATTAAACTTATACAATTCGTTCTCAAACACTGGTCGCCTCCCTCTGAAGAAACAGGCTTGAGGAGCAGCAATGTGCCCATGCGGCTTGCGGTTCTAGTTTGCCCTTTTTTATGCCAGCTTTAGAAGCGCGGGTTGTGAAGCCCTGAGGGTTATTTGCCCAGCAGGCTGGAGTAACCTGATCTAAAAAAGAAATAGGTAATAAAAATAATAACCCCCGAAGGATCAGGATAGAACTGGCCAGAGAGGTTCTACTAGGTAAGGCGGTTGCGTTCACGACCTCGGTCCCGAGGTCGTGGGTTCGATTCCAGCGGTGGGCGATCCTTTATCGCCACTGCAAGCGGTGGTGATAGCCGTATAGGCTCTTCTGTCGCTATACAAAAAGAGGCTGTTTAATCAGCTAGGATTTTTTTTATGCCGCTCGCTAAAAGCCTTTTTTCAGCTTCAAAATATTGCTAAAATTCGGGCTTGGTTAGATAAGGATGCAACGTCCAAGTTGGTCCATGCATTCGTGACATCTCGTCTCGACTTCTGCAACTCACTGCTTACTGGCCTACCAGCATGTGCGACCAGGCGATTGCAGCTGGTGCAAAACTCTGCAGCTAGGCTTGTCTGTCGTGAGCGTCGCAGTTGCCACATTTCTCCACTTCTCGTTGACCTGCACTGGCTACCAGTCAAGCAACGGATTGACTTCAAGGTTTTGTCGCTCACGTTTAGGTCACTTCATTCTTTGGCTCCAGCCTATCTTTCAGATATGCCCCCCCATCAGGCCAAGCATCGTACCACCCGCTTTTCGGAATCCAGCAGTATACAAATACCTCGTACAAACCTTAAATCCTTCGGAGACCGTGCATTTAGTTCGTATGCTCCCAAAGCCTGGAACTCCCTCCCGACCTGCGTCAGAACATCCTCTGACCTGACCACATTTAAAAGGAACCTAAAACACACACCTATTTAGGACAGCATTTAGTGGGTCCCTGTGATTCGTCCTTGATGTGCTTATGCGTGCTGACACCGTGCATGCTGCCACTAACCACTTTTGCATGCTGACCCAGTGCATGTAACCCCTAACCATGTTATTCATTTTGTTTGTTTTTCAAGCATGATTTGACTTACCATTCAATTGCATTTCACTTTACAGCAAATGTAAAGCGCCTAGAGAGAGAGAGATTAAGTTCTCTGAGGGCGCTTTATCAAGTGCATTATTATTATTATTATAATTATTAAGACCGGAGGATGATCATTCTATTTTCGGAGAGCCTGAAGCCCCGTACAGAAGTTGTCCGGCCCTCCCCCTACCCCTCCCCCCCCTACCCTCCCCCTCCCCTCCCCCGGGGGGACCCCCCCTCCCCCCCACCCCTCCCCCTCCCCCTCCCCCTCCCCCCCCCTCCCCCCTCCCCCTCCCCTCCCCCTCCCCCTCCCCTCCCCTCCCCTCCCCCTCCCCTCCCCTCCCCCTCTACTTTCCTCTCGCGAACACGTCTGAGAGACTCAACTTTAAGAGGATGAAGATGAAGAGCTCACTTCCTCTGCAACTTCTCCTCAAAGAATAATCCTAACCCATCTTGAACCCGACTCCGAGCACGCACGGCGAATTCGCCAGGCTAGCGAAACGACGGCATGCTCGAAGGAGAGAATACGAAAGCCGTGAGTTAATTAGAGGTTCCTGTAGGGTCCGGTTTATGATCTGTGGGAACCAGCTATTACCCTGTCTACGGCCAGAAGGTATCAAAAGCGAATATAAAGAGACTGCCGAGCTGGTTTCGCCCGGTGGTTATGGTGCTCGCACCGACCAAGGTCAGACCGAGGTCGTGGGCTCCAACCCCGAGGCATATATTCTGTGACGCGCCCGGATAGAGATTAAGTTACCTTGGGGTGCTATACAAATAAATTACATTATTATTATTATGACCAGTCAATTGTGATTTTGGGCTCGAACGAATGACCCGGACTTGGGGGGCTGCGAGGTCTTTTTCGCGCTACGGTTGGTGCTGCTTACGCTCACGCCTCCCTGCGGCTCGGTAATAGAACGTTCTACATCAACGGCGCGGAGTTGCTATGGCAATAGGGTACGTGCGCTTGTTCTCGTTGGGCATATTCTCGTGCAGCGAGACAGCGACTGCGACTCGCTAACCTTGCTCCGAGGTGCCAATTTAGCAACCATTCATTACGAATGCGAAAGGCCTTGTACCCGTTACGTTTGCTGGATTCTAGGCAAAGGACTTCACTTGAGGGGCCGCTACAGCGCGCTCAAGACATTGGCATTCTGTCTAGCGCCATGTAACGAAAAATGGTAACTTCCCAGTAGGGAAACGGCAAGAGGATGTGCGCGCCGAAGGCGCCCCGCCGGAAATGTCCGTAGAAACCGCGGCCGGAAGCCCAGTGGGATTTATTACCTGAAGAGGGCTGTCGGTCCTCCGAGGCAGGCTAAGGGGTGTTCTTTGGCAATGGAAGGGGACTCGAATGGCCCTGATTTTTTATCGGGCAGTCCCAGCAGCCCCGCCGCTACAGTCTGCCCTACGGAAGAGCGTCTTTACCATATCCCCCATCTATGCCCTCGGTCGCCGTAATTCTAGCTGTAAGATACTCCGGCTGATGGTTGCGTCGGCTTGGGCCTCTGCCGGCCGGCTGTTTGGGTCGCTTGTAGGGCCGGCTCTCCTCTGCCGTTCACCGCGGTTGGGTGTAACGCCGATGGGAGCTCAGGGCGCTCTGCTAGCTGCACTTGCCCTTGGCGTGAGAGTTGCGACGTGGACGCGGGAGTGAGCCGCTGGGGCTGTCGTACAGCGAGCCGTCCCGACGATAGAGCTTCCGGAAGTGGCTTTGGAACGAAGCAGATTCTAACCAGAATCGTCATCCAGCTTGAGTACTGCGACTATTTTGAGATTACGACACTGTCGTCAGCTTATGGGCCATTGTGATTTATGGCAGCGATAAATAAGCAAGGGGCGGCCATGGCCCGCGGAAGTAACGTCGAGGACGTCGGATGGGGCTGTCGCGTACTGGCCCGCGGCGGCGTCCGCATGAATAAACGTGTGTGAGCCCGCTTCGGCGTTCTGCGTGGTATCTCGTGCCTACCGCTACGAAGAATGTCACATTATAGGTACTTTAGCTCTTAGGAATGAGGCTTAAGCTCTTCTTAACAGGATAGACTAGTTCTTAGCAATATCGCCGTCTGCGGGAGTTAACCAACGAGTGCTATTTAAAAAAGGACGGTTCATTTTTGGTGTATTTGCGATATTATGCATCTCGGTCTATAACTCAAACAAAACCACGAAGACTAACTGGGTGCTACTACGGGGAGTTTTCTGTGGCTCACTCAAAGCTCAAGCGGCATTCGGTACGCATGCGTTAGCCAACCGACTTCATTCCACACAACACAGAAAAAATGAATAACATATAGCTGAGTCAGGAGTGCAGTCGAGGAAATGGAAGCTGCAGCTCAGGTCTGCTGGAAAGGATGTGCCACAATCTGAAGAAGGAGACTAAATGTCGTTACGTAGGAATTGCATGAGTGGGTTCCTTTGACGAACAAGTTTCGCGAACTACCTTCAGAGGAGGGTTGCACTAGTATAAGAGGACATAACAGGACCGCACGCTTGGTGGGGAAAACTAGGGTTCGTTAGAGACAGCTTATCGCCAAGAATAAATAGAAGGATTAAGTGATAGGAAATATATTAAGAAATAGGAGGATTAAGTGATAAGAAATATATTAAGAAATAGGAGGATTAAGTGGTAGAAAATATATTAAGAAATAGGAGGATTAAGTGATAGGAAATATATTAAGAAATAGGAGGATTAAGTGGTAGGAAATATATTAAGAAATAGGAGGATTAAGTGATAAAAAATATATTAAAAAATAGGAGGATTAAGTGATAGGAAATATATTAAGAAATAGGAGGATTAAGTGATAGGAAATATATTAAGAAATAGGAGGATTAAGTGATAGGAAATATATTAAGTAATAGGAGGATTAAGTAATAGGAGGATTAAGTGATAGGAAATATATTAAGTAATAGGAGGATTAAGTTGGAGGCGAGAGGAGCGTGTCAGGAGTCAGCACATAGATAGAGCTTAAAGCGGGTTTATTCTTGGCCACTGTCTAAATGTGGTCAACTCAGGGGATATCGTGACACCTGTCGGGAGTGAGCTAAGGCTCTTGAAGCACACGATCCGGCGGCATCCGGTCTCTACAGGATTTGATGTTGGCTGGAGACCCACTATGAGACCGAACAGAACAGCTGGTGGTACTGTAGCATAATAATAATAACATTAATAATAATATATTTGTATAGAAACATCAGGGAACTGAGTCTCTCTATAGGCACTTTAGAGATGCTGCTTACAAAGCATTACAAAATGTTTGGTGGTAGCATCCGAAAGCAGCAGGCATAGTATAAGCAGGTAGCCCCTCCTCTGGCTCTATTTAGGGCGGACAAGAACTTCGCGGCTGAAAAACGCTTTTTTTGTCCTTGAGCAGTGGGGCAAGAGGGTGCAGCAGTTGCGGTAGGATCCTGAGCAGGGCTTAGAGCAGGATTACAGCCGAGTTCCAGGGGTCAGAGGCTAATTCCCGCCAAGCCCCGCCATACTCGGCCACACCGCCGCTCGCCATGCCGCTGAGCTAGGGTAAGACGAGCGGCCGTCAGGTTAAACCTCTTTATATTACCGCATGCGACAACCACAACAGGGGACTAAACAAGTCTACAGAGGAGGGTTCTATACAAAGTACACTATAGGGGCGCAAGATGACGGAGCAAGCTCGAACAAACGTGTTAGTTGGTCAGTTGGTTTCCGCAGTTCCACCGTTGTATCGACTCCGTTCTAACAGTACGAGCGTACACCGTAAAAGATCCGGCTGGCTGAGTAACTGCTTAGCTAGTCGGAGTCGACGTCTACCACAGTCAAGAGCTCCCGCCGAAAGACGCCAAATCTCGGGGGAGGGGGGTCACGAACACGCTACACGGGGAACCCGGAATACACAAGTTGCAACAACGAGCGTCCTATCCAGATTCGCTCGGGTCTCGGACACTCGTTGCCTTGCATTCGAGGCCGCACAGCCGGAACACGCCTGCACCCATTCAGGTGCATAATTCGGCGAGACCGGGAGCCTTCAACACTACGACTTACTCGGCAAACTTCTCTTACCCAAGAGCCCTGGTGACCTCTCGCCATCGCACATCCGGCCATGCCCTTGGGTGAGGCCCCGGCCTAGCCCGTGAAAATTACCACACTACAGCGGTCCCGTCCCAACCAACCGAACCTAGCCTGGGTACAGGATGGCGAGCGAGCGGGTAGTCTCCAGAGCAAACTGCGGCATTTCTGTCTGTTGATCGGCCTGCTCTGCACTGGAGCGGCTAGTCACTGTCGCCTGACAGGTCATTCTCGGCCATAAATCTGATACAGCAAATTGTGTAGAAATTTCTTTTGGCATTCAAGCACGACAATTCTGCTCATCGGTTGTCGAGCGATGGTAGTAATTCCTTACCGTAGCGACCCACGGCGCCAGGTCCAATACCGCTAAGCCCGCACCCGATTGTCCTGGCTAGCTTTTTAAGAATAAGAATACACTTGCTCAAGGTCGTCCCGGCCGCCGCCAGCCGTCCGAGAGTTGCCAGACTCGTATCTGCTTGAACGAGGGAGATGGGCGGGCATTCTCGCTAGCGGTCGACGGGGGGGGGGGGGAGCAGCAAAAGCCAGGGTCGGGGGTCGGGAAGAGAATTCGGCGGATGCCACCAAATGCGTTTGTATAGTCCCAGTTGCTAGCCATTGGTACTTTCGCGCTTGCGTATGCGGCATGGTCTCGGCAAAGGGATTTGGTGCTGTGAAGCAGTTTTATGGCTACCCGCCTATGGCGAGGAGTAGGAGGGAGGTACTGTTTTCGCTTAGCGAAACAGCCCTCAGTTTACCTGCCTTCGAGTAAGGTGGAAGCGGAATCCTCGTTCTCCGGTCCGGGGTTACGGTTTGTTAAATCGACGATAGGTGCATCAAATCTTTTCATAGAGCCGCTGCACGCCTGAACCGACGTCGCTAATCCACGTACATTGACGTTCGAGCCCTCAGTCTATCTGGGTCTCGCCCCAGGATAGATGCCAGTGATCTGAGCACGGGAAGGTATCCCCTCCATGAGAGGTGCTCCCCGGGAGTGGGCGACGCCCGGCCCGAGGAAGGTACGCTCCCCGCGGGTGCTCAGTGTTACAGTACGACGAGAAGCCAGATTAGGAAGCATCGATGTTTGATAGTTTAGAGCAAGGGAATTGTTGGGTCTGCTGTACCGCGAACGCATACAACTTCGGCTGAAGCCAGCGAAAGGAGAACAGAGGACCCACTTTTGTAAATACTCCTACGCTAGTTTGGTGGCCCGGTTCCAAGTTTCCTTAATAAGCACCATCTTTCTGAGCCGTCTTTCGCTAAGCGTGACTGCTCGCACAAACTTAACATGGAATAATGACGTCGGCAGATGCTGCATGCCCCTCCTATGGCTATGTAACTCCTGGTTGGGAGGTCCATTGTACCGGACGCTTCTGGTACCAGCCGGGCCTGAGTAAACGTGGTCTCGTGACATCTCGTCTCGACTTCTGCAACTCACTGCTTAATGGCCTACCAGCATGTACGATCAGGCGATTGCAGCTGGTGCAAAACTCTTGCAGCTAGGCTTGTCTGTCGTGAGCGTCGCAGTTGCCACATTACTCCACTTCTCGCCGACCTGCACTGGCTACCAGTTAAGCAACAGATTGACTTCAAGGTTTTGTCGCTCACTTTTAGGTCCCTTCATTCTATGGCTCTAGCCTATCTCTCCGACATACTCCCCCATCAGGCCAAGCATCGTACCACCCGCTTTTCGGAATCCAACAGTATACAAATACCTCGTACAAACCTTAAATCCTTCGGAGACCGTGCATTTAGTTCGTATGCTCCCAAAGCCTGGAACTCCCTCCCGACCTGCGTCTGAAACATCCCCTGACCTGAACCACATTTAAAAGGAACCTAAAACACACACCTATTTAGGACAGCATTTAGTGGGTCCCTGTGATTCGTCCTTGATGTGCTTATGCGTGCTGACACTGTGCATGCTGCCACTAACCGCATTCGCATGCTGACCCTGTGCATGCCACCCCTAACCATATTATTCATTTCGTTTGTTTTTCAAGCATGATTTGACTTACCATTCAATTGCATTTCCCTTTGCAGCAAATGTAAAGCGCCTAGAAAGAGATTAAGTTCTCTGAAGGCGCTTTATCAAGTACATTATTATTATTAATATTATTATTATTATTGTCTCTGTATGCTCGTGTGATATACCACACTATCAACATGATGGCAGCGGGGTAAGTGACTACCAGGCTTTTCTTTGAGTAAGCATTTAGTCTATTTTCCTGATCTACGGACGTTCTACGGTTGCGGTATTCATGGATCGAGACCACATGACGGACGGCGTTTTTCGGTTGCCCCCTCAGTTGGATTTACTGGATCCAGATCTCTGCCGGCGGCGCTTTTGCGAAAATGGAAAAGCCAGCTGGTGAATTACACGCTCGAAAGCGGTTCGGCGGATAAACCGTCGGCTACAAGCGAGATTGCACTACGCTGCAGGTGGCAGCTGATATTTGCCGCTTGTTTGAAACCACACTCTCAAAACGGTGAATAAAATGAGCAGTCACGCCTCGAGCGTTCAGAACCGTACCAGCCAAGTTTGGATGGTTGCTGCACTGCCGCAGGGTCAAAAGCAGTATACGCGTATTATTTGACGACCGCCGGAAAACCCGAATGCTGCTTCGCGTGGACCGATGGAGCTAGACTGTCGAATTATGGTCGAATACACAAAGCGTCGAGAGCAGATTGCTCTGCTCAAGGATGCCACTGCCATAAGTGCAACGAAGTCGTAGGGCCTTTTGAACAGGTGCCCGGTGCCTAGCTGTCGAGGCTGCTGCCGTAGACGTGTGGCCATTGCTGGATGTAGGAGGCAGTCCAACGCATGCTCGGCATGGTAGTACCTTGGGACGCACCGTAGAATCGGTGTACAATCTGGCATGTCCCAGGTCGCCGAGGTCATTTTTGTCAGTGCTATCTACTTTTGCAATAATAGGTCAGGGTGCATGGTCATCAGTCCAATAGCCCGACAGGCTCCTGTACCAAGCAAGCATGTAAGGTCATCGCAAACAACGATGAATGGCACGACAGTCGTGGTACCTGTTTTCGGATTCGTCTCGACAAGGTCGGCTATCCCGACTGGAACAACAGAACCGCCGTTCCAAGACATCGGGCGTTGGGTCGTACCCGATATCTGGTGTTTCCGGAAAAACGTCGATTAATGATATTGACGTCAGCGTCAGTGTTTAGCTGCAAGCAAACTGCAGCATTGTTGACCGCCATCAGAGCCATAGTGCTTGTGTTCTGACAACTCGCTCCAACCGAAAACATTTGCACCGTGTCTTCATCTGCAACAGCATGGTGAACTCCCTGCACATAGTGCAGTCTAGCCCGGCACCAACGACTGAAATTATGGAGACCAGGGCACTAGATCTGAGTGCACTCACCATCGGCCAAGCAATACTCTACAAGAGGACTGCTTTTGACGAGTAGCTTCAAGAAGGCACAGTCGTGCTGACCCGAGGCTATAGGTCATACACCATCCAGGACCGGGTTGGAACGGTAATAATAATAATAATAATAATAATAATTCACTTGATAAAGCGCCCTCAGAGAACTTAATCTCTCTCTAGGCGCTTTACATTTGCTGTAAAGTGAAATGCAATTGAATGGTAAGTCAAATCATGCTTGAAAAAAAACGAAATGAATAATATGGTTAGGGGTGACATGCACAGGGGTCAGCATGCAAATGTGGTTAGTGGCAGCATGCACAGTGTCAGCACGCATAAGCACGTGAAGGACGAATCACAGGGACCCACTAAATGCTGTCCTACGTTCTACGTTAAACGTTCTACCGGCAGAACCGGTGACATATATATCCCAAACCAAGAATAGCGGAGCAAGCTCACAGAGACATAGACGTCATTCTGTGGAGCAATACCAGGAAGCCATCGAACAATAACCATCACCCACTGCCGGCGAATGGGGAATATGTGAGAGCATTATTCGGTTCAGAGGTCATTACACATGTAGCAACGCCTACAGCTAAGACGCAGCAAGCTCGACCAACGCGACCCATTCGAGCTCCAGCACGGTAAAGGCACTATGTGTTTTCCTAACAAAGGGGGGATGTCGACAAATGCTGCACGCCCCACCCATGGCTATTGTAACTCCTTGTTGTGGGGAGGTCCATTGGAGCGGACGCTTCCGGTACCGGTCGGTCCTGAATTAACATGGTCTCTTTAATCTCGGGGTGATATCACTCTTAACGCACTATCAACAAAGAGACTTTTAAGTGAGTACACATAACCTGATGGAAATATCAGCCTTACAATTAATTTCGCAGATTTTACATCATGCATCCACGTTATCCCAAAGGGACTAACTGCGTTTTAATTAACAAATCTCAGCTGCTGTTTACAGCACGGTACGTTTGTAGGGCAAACGAGCCGATACTTGCCTGCACTGGGGCAGATCTCAGGTTAGGTTAGCCGCGATACTAGCCCTTACCTTAGTGGGTCTGACTAGGGCACTAGAGCAACCCGTAGCGGGCGGACTTGCCAAGTAGAATTGGGTAGGGGACACATTAGTTAACCGGGAGCGAAGCAAGGCGTCAGTTGACAGCGAGATCCGCTTAGGTTAGAATGGAGCTTTGGTTAGACAAATAGCGGTCAGGGTGTGGACCGACTACTGTACTCCATTAGACAAAGAGCGAAATGATGGCAAGCTGGCTGCAGGAGCCATCTAATAAATTACAGGCAGAAGCGAATAGGCCGAGGACGGACAACCGAGAGCTAGGGGTCCGACAAAAATAGCAGCTACGCGCTCAAGGTCAGAGAGAGAGAGGGATGAGGAAGAGTGAGAGAGAAGAGAGAGAGAGAGAGAGAAGAGAGGGGAGAGAGAGAGAGAGAGAGAGAGAGAGAGAGAGAGAGAGAGAGAGAGAGAGAGAGAGAGAGAGAGAGAGCGTACAAATGAGAGACTGAGACAGACACTCAGGGCCTGGACGCTTCGGCTAGCTCGGTAGTCGATCCGAGACTAACGCCTCAAGAACACGAGAGTCGAACATACGGTGGTGAACAGCTAAGTGCAACTTCGTGGTCTGTGTTCTGTTGGCTACTCAGTCTTAGCTGCTCATATCCTTGAGGTGCCTGTCAGCGGTCTGCCTTTCGGGGTCGGACCAACTGCTAGCGATACTGCGTGTGGTGGCTTATTGTAGTTCGGGCTTCGGGAGTTCTCTCACGCAGTTAACTCCGTCGTCCGGTGGCGCAACCGCCGCGTAAAACGCGAAGGGTAGTTTATTATAATCGGGTTTTTTGGGAGTTCGCGAAGTTAACTCCGTCGTGTGGTGCTATAGCGCTCTTTCGCGCGTAAAACGCGTAACAAAACACTACTCTACTACAGGCCCACGATAACATCTGCTTTATCGGCACCCAGTTGTGGCCGCTATGTTTTATACCGAGCTGCAGCGACTGCACTACACCGTCCATCCTGTAGAAGAGCCGGGGGACAACGAGCTTCTTCGAGGTTACCACCTACTAACAGGCCCCCTAATTTGCTTGACATCAGCATTGCCCATGAAAATCATGACTTGGCTTTAATCCTTCAAAAAGGAAATACAAACTGCACGTTATCTTTGATTATATCTGGTGTGCTGTTAATTCGATGAACAGGATAGGTCAGTCCCAGTGCAAGGCCGTTACTATTTCAACCGTTGAGCAAAAAAAGGACGAATTTCTGGATCATTCGGTGCGGTGGTACTACCTCGAGCAACGTCTAACAATCGTGTAGCACATAAGTGTGGGCTCAATATATATTCACAACAGTTCGTAAGAATACAATTACAAAACGAAGCCTCCACTTAACTAATTGTCCGTGGTTCTATTTTTACATCACCTACGAGTCCATTCCGTGGATTCGGGTGCTGTTTTTCCCCCTTTCAAATTCCATGATCAGACAAATATCCATACCGCAAAGTAACTCAGCTAAATTCCACAAATATTAGCATTTTAGACGCGCTCTGTAGTAGACGTGGACCTAATAGGTGCACAACTCAATTTCCTAGGGGCTCTTAATTTGAGTCCTTAACTGCGGCCTCAGATGGCATTTGATTGCATATCCATCTGTAACAGCACA